>LPNX010564483.1:359911-423990 GCA_001517045.1 Pseudotsuga menziesii | reverse complement strand
TTGCTGTTATATACTTGCTGAACATTGTGCATCTCTCTTTTAACCCCAGTACGTTGATGGCCTCTTAAACCCTAGCCATAGGATACTTTCCTTTACAACAGTCATGATAAATAATGTTGTTTTAATTATCACATTGTCCACTAATGAATGCAATGTCTCATTATTGTTTGCAGTGGTTTATCCAGAAAGTGCTGCTGAACATATTTACAGAAGATTTGTGTATTTTGTGCATTGTATCATTTTCATATGGACGTTCATTTTTATCAAGACTTAATGTTTCATTCATTACATTTTAGTGGCACTAAATGGAATATTATTTGATTTCTTAGCCAATATTGATTCATATATTTGTTGTTTAATGAATTTCTAAGATTTAAAAAGTGGCTCGACCCTAGAAGGTCTGTCTTGGCATTGTGTTCTGCCCCGAGTTTCCCATTCCCTTCTTGAATTTACTCCATTGACTTTGCATCCAGAACCTTCACGTGCCAAGCTTCTGTGATGATTGGTGTATTTAGATGGAGCGTTATAACTAGTGTCATCCCAAAAAACTGATGAATGTCGTCCTCCCTCGCATACTTCCCTTGCATGTGGCTTGTGCCACCTTCTACCACCAAGTGATGGCCATGAATGCCAACAAGTGGTGTGACAAGCACATCCCATTTTGTCCCCAAAATCCCATCTGGGTTTTTTCACCATGCCGTTATTGTTGAGTGGGTGATATGATAAAGCAACAAACCTCATATTGCTAAGGCTATCATGGAGGGTTGTAGTTTCTTCATGATCCCAGTGATTGCTTCAAAATATGTTGGAGGGTTGTAGTTTCTTTGTAATGTTGTTAAGTGTCATATGACTAAGATTTGATAATGATGAACAAGTTATGCTTGTTGGTTGATTTCTTTATAGCTAATTACACATGAGGTTATTACATCATGTACAACCCAATAGTAAGCCTTGGAATCCTACAAAATTGGCTCATCGAAGGGATACAATAACAGAAAGGGCATTATTCCTTCTGCAAGAGCCAATCTTATGAAACCTTTTGGGTTTAAAAAAATGCATTGGGAATTATGTAGTTAGCATTCTATTATTAACATGTCATGGCAGGTAGCTGATAAATGCTATTAGGTAAGAATAAAAATAGCATTGTCATTTTAGATAGTAAGGCATATTTCTGATATCCTTATTTACCACATACAACAAGAGATTTGATGGGCTTATTTAAATAATGAAGTGAATTAAAAGAATTCCTAAGCATAACAATGATGTACTTTTATTTCAATCTACCTAGGGCCAAACTAGGACACCCTACAGACCTTAAAAATTATACAAGGTTAAGTCCTCTTTGCACATTAAAATCTTGAAAGGATTGACTTACTTTTGATGCATTTTTCTAATGCAATATACTACTTGCAGTTGATAACTGCTCAAAATGATTGTATAGCAAGGGGTGGCAGATGTATTCCAGGCTCTGGATACAAGCTTGTGAGAGGTCCTCATGGCCAAAAACAGGATAATACAATGGAATTTCCATGACATATGCGAACAAGGATACACCTACAAACTGTAAGATTTACCAGATCCTTCCCATACAATTGTCCCCTTATGCTAGCACCTTCAAAAGAGATTGCAGAATGAGTTGTATTTTGCATGGTGCAGGTGGCAGTTTGTTAATATTCAAGCTAGAGTTCAGAGAAATGCTATTGAGAAAGTCACAATAACATAGCATAAAACCAGAGGAATATCACTAAAATTACCAAGACATACATTGCCATTTTTTTCAGCAGTGCTCTGAACTTGTTGAGGATGGCATCCTTGTACCTCCTGAGGAGGAAATTTGTTCTCTTATACCTGAAAAAGTAATTGAATTGCAAGAGATATATCTGGAAAAGAGAAATCAGCTTAGGCAGAGGCCACAAATAGTGGATGAGCAGCTTCAGCCAATAAAGAAACAAGTGGCAGCTTATTTGCACTCACAACTTATTGCTATCAGGCTAGTATTTCGGTTGGAGATGGTTATGTGGTAAAGTTACTCAGAGAACAATAACTGTTGCATAACGTGGAGGACCCAAAGAAGCCTAATAATGAGCCCCTATACATAGAACCTGATTGGAAACTTATATGATCTTGGATTTTGATAAGCCACCAATGAAAGAGGTTGTTGTAATAGTTAAAAACATGCATGAGGGATTCAAGACCATGTATTTTGATGGTGCACGTTCCCGATTTGGTGCAAGTGCTGGGGTAATTTTTGTTTCACCAATTATAACTCCTTTCCATATTCATTTTGCTTAAAATTTGATGCAGCTAACAATGTGACTGAATATGAGGCCTTGCTTTTGGGTTTGAAACAAGTAAAGGATATCAATATTAAAACATTAAAAAGTCAAAGGAGATTCAGAATTTCAGACTTGATTGTGAATCAAGTATGGAACCAGTGTGAAGCAAAATATTCTCATTTGAAGCAATATTGACATGTTGTATCATGTATGGTATGAGATCAAGGCATTTGATGCTTTTGAAATTGTTTCTATCCCTCAAAATGAAAATCATTAATCAACAAGTAGATGCTATGATAGGTTCAAATGTGGGATTTGGACCATGCACAATAGAGTCCTTTTCAAAGTACCATGTGGAGGTCAGGTTTCGACCATCCATTCTTGACAAATTCGGAAACTAGCATCTATTTGAAGATGATAGGAATTGTGAATTTTTTGAATAGTCTAAATGCAATTGCCTCTCACTAGATTGATCAGGGATAAGAAAATAGTGATCCAGAGCAACAAATGGTACAACTGAAAAGTAATAAAATACCTAGATGTTTGGTACCTTTGGAAAAAATTCTTAATGATTATGTTGCTTTTAAAGGTTCAAAGGTCACTGATAAGGATGAGGAGGTCATTGAACTCAATATGGGTTCTAAGGAAAGTCCAAGACCAGTGAAGATTGCTCAAGTATGCACTCTAGAATGGAAAAATATTGAGGAGTTTATCTATGATTATAAAGATGTTTTTGCATGGTCATATGATGAGATAAAAACCTACAGTACTGAGGTTATCAAGCATAAAAATCCTTTGAAAGAACAAGCCAAACATTTCAGGAAGATATAAAGGCACATGAATCCCAAGTTGGATCCCATCGTACAAAAAGAGTTGCAGAAGTTGTTCAAATTAGAAATCATCACTCCTGCTTATGACTCATAGTGGGCATCCAATGTTGTACCAGTCCATAAGAACGATGAGATTAGAATTTGCAATATTTTGAAATTTGAACCTTGCATCCTCGAAAGATAACTATCTTTTTCCAAGCATGGAATATGTGTTATAGTTACAAGTGCTGGAATGATGTCCATGTTGGATGGATTCTCAAGGTACAACCAGGTGCTGGTTGATGAAAATGAACGATACAAGACAACATTCACCATCCTTGTGGAACGTATTCCCATGTCTGTGTGCCTTTTGGATTGTTAAATGCTGGGACTAGATTCCAAAGAGCCATATGCTTTCTCTTATTTCCTTAATAAAGTTATCATGGTTTACCAAGATGATTTGACAGTTTATTCCAAGTGCAGGGGAGACCATTTCATGCACCTGAGGAAGATCTTTGACAGACATAGATCCTTTGGAATCTCACTTAACCCCAAGAAGTCTGTTATTGGGGTAGTTGAAGGCAAATTATTGGGGCATCTAGTGTCCTAAAGACATGGTAAAAATACATCCAGCAAGAGTGCAATCTTAAAAGAGATTCAGTTACCCAAAAGTAAGAAGGCTATCCAGTCCTTTGGGAGCATAAATTTCCTACTAATATTTGTGCCCAATTTCGTTGAAATCACTTATGCCATCTCAAGTATGCTAAAAAAGGGATATGAAAAGGGAGAAACCAGGGAAACAATGCAAATTTGACAACCTCTGGTTGGGCCCTTCCCAAATAAAGTGAAAAAGCAGGGAAGAACAGTTTTCATCTGACTAAACTGGATGGAGAAGAAAAACATCTGCCAGTCAATGCACAATTACTAAAGGATTACGTTCAGTAACAACCCTAAAGGGCCACAAAAAAGAGAAAAGACAAAAAAAAAAAAATGAAGAGAAAAAGAAAATGACGAGTTCTGTCTGTTTTGGGTAATGGTGTAGGCTAGTGGCAAATTTTTATTTTTACTAGGAATTTTCTTCATTGCATTGATTTCAATTATATCTTACCTTTTAGGATTTTTGCAAGTCATTTCATTCTTAATACGTTGTTCCGTATTCACATGAGCAGTCCCAAATTTGGGAGGTTGGTTTTCTTGTTTTTTGTCATAGGCTAGATTCTTTTGTTATTCTGAAAATTGGGCATGCATGAATCTTATTGATTCACAGAGTCACAAATTAGAGATGGGACACATTTATCTTAGGCCAAAGTCTGGATAAGGCCTGGGATTTTTTTGTGTGTCAGTACAAGTATATCTCTGGGGAAAGTAAGGGTATGTATTTGTCAGGATTTAGGCAAGCTTATGCATCAATCACAATGCCAACATGTGTCTCCTAAGGTCAAGTTTTGTGCATCGAAGACCTTATCCAGCCTTAGGGATATGATACTAACAAGAGTGATTGAATTTTCAAAGAAAAACATCATTGAAGACCGTTGGGATCTCAGCATCCCACAGGAGCATGTTCTCCCCTTGTGGAGCCACTGTTAACACACACTTCACCTCGATCGAGGGAGATGGAGATCATAAAAATTAAAAACAAGTGTAACACCCCAGTTTTGACCCCGTTTGCATGATGTATATAATGTAATTAATTGTGGTGAGGAGCTAAAGGCAAAAGCCCCACCATCGATTTGGTTGTGTATGTTTCGGAAATAGGGGTAGTTTCCGATGGTATATCGTGCTATCAGGCAAATTATGGTATGGCATCATGTAAATATGCACATCAAATAAAATAAACCACAACCAGCTACGGCAGTGCAACGTTAAAAATGAAAAGGGAATGATTCCAAAGGATAAGGGGTGGGGGATGTCAAACCTTGGTCTATGGGGGGGAAAACCCATATGTTGCCACCTTGTTTTGATTTTCCATCTTCCTTATCTCACCCAACCTCTTTAATGTCTGGTTTTGTTAGTTGGGGAAGTTATTGCTGAGTGGAGGTGGTTGTGGCAGGACTGTCCATCCTTGCCCACGTGCCCACTCCACCAGCGGATTCTTCCTCTTCACGTCGTATGGGGGCAGGAGAAGCATTCACTCTCCACTCCCTCCACTGCTAGGCATTCTCGCCATGTCTGTTCATCTTCCTCACGCAGAGGGGAAGTCTGTTCATCCATGTGCATAGGGGAGCTGTTCACGCTCACAAAGGGACACTCAGGCGGAGGTCAGTTCGTTTTCCTCATGGGCTGATATGTGGGTTTGGCGTCGTTGTTGCTCATGTAGCAGGCTGGGAGCTATTTGGCCACTATCGCCCACGATATTTCCTGTGGAGAGCCATCTCTTACGCTCGGGGACTGTGTTGCAGCCTGTGTAAGTCCTTTCCGTTGTTTAGTTGTCTAGGACGGACCGTTGTCTATCCTCATGCCGTAATTTTTCATTGTTGATTGTATATGTTGTTACATTTGGGGTCTGGTGCAAGTTTTCCCTCACGCACAGACCATTGGAGTTGTTTTCCCATGTTGTGAGCCATGCTCACTGATTTTGTTTTGGGACTGTTGTCTTCCCCGCGTTTTGTTGGCTGTGGTGTCCAATTACGTTTTGGCCGCTATTGATTCTTAGTGAGCTGTTTTCTGCCATCAACGATGTCTCTGTTTTGTGGACTATGTGACGTTGCCACCGTTTTCATTATGAGGTTGGGTTGCTGAAGTACCCTGGTTTGGGTTGCTGTTGAGTTGTTTTGGCCACGTTAGGGCCAAGAACAAATCTGAGTTGTCCTGTGGCTTGAGCTATGTTTAGCCCTTTGTTGGGATTGTTATCCGGTTTCCTTCACAGAGATGTGGAGGAATTGTTTTGCTGCGGTATGCAGTGGTTGGTCTTCGAACTGTTGAGAGTGGGATTAGAGGCTGTGTATGCACGCAAAGACTGGTGTTGTGGCCACTAGCTTAGCATTAGCCTTTCCTAGCTCATTGATGACCTGGTGTATCCCAACGGTGACGGTTCGCTACTTTGTGAACCTTGGCTATGTGTAAGCCTGCATTGACCCGTAACCCTTGAGGAATCACGCCTAGCTCGGGGGTGATAGTGTTGCTGAGAGATTGATGAGCACGCTGGCCTATGGTTGGGTGAAATGTTGCAGTGACGTAGCTGGTTGCGGGGTGAACTCTTCATCAAAGATAAGTGCTGCTGCTATTTCATCTCTGCAATTAATTTACTGTTTCATAAATTATGATGAACATGTTAAATGCTGGAGTGTGTGTTGCTTCCGCTGAATGTTGATGAATGATGCATCCTTGTATGATGGATCATGCATCTGGTTATCCTTGTATGCATTATGATAAGCTTTTAATTTCAGCATTGGTGTCTATCCATGTCCTTGGGGCTGTTTTCCCGGATGTATGGGTGTTAGTTGCATCCTCTTCACTGGTCAGAGGGTTGGGGACATGACAGTGTGGTATCAGAGCTCAAGGTTGCAACAATGGGCCTCTATGGGCCAAGAAGGAGCAACTGTCAGAGGGTAGAATTACCTTCTATGCCCAGCAGAGATCAGAAATGAATGACTGAGAATTCAAAAAAAAAAAAATTCAAAAAAAATTCTTCTAAGTGTTGAACAGTCGGAAGAGCTAGTGGGAAGCTCCTCCGATACGTTGGAAGGTGTAGTCGGAAGGCCATCTGACGAGGGGCAGTCGGAAAAGAATTTTTGAAAAATTTGTTTAAGTGTTTGAGCCATCAAAACAGTTAGTGGAATGGACTTCCGACGTAGCGGAAGAGTTAGAGGGAAGGGCATCCGACGGAGGTTTGATGTTCCCCCGTTGCAGAAGCCAAAGGCACTAGCCTGCCGATGTGAAAAGACTTCCGATGTCGGTCAAAGAATTAGTTCACCGATTGGAAGTAGATTGAGGATGGTGATCGCCATTGCGCCTATTGATGAAGCTAAGTCGCCGATAGAAAGAAGAAAATTGAGCCGATCAAGCGACGAAGAGGGAAAATTTTGAAAATTTTCTAAGTGTTCAGTGTCCGTCGACAGAAAATAGGTGATGGTTTCACCGACACCGCGAAAGAATTTAGCTGTTGTCCATCCACTGTTGCGGCTGCTGTAGGGACTAAAACGCCGATGCAGCAGTGGATTTGGTTTCCGGCAGTAGGAAAACTTTCGAATTTTCTAAGTGTTGATCATCAGAAGGCGTTAGCGGTTTGAGCAGCCGATACGTCGGCTCAGGTAGCCGAAAGGACTTCCGATGCCGTCGGCAGAAGAAAGAAGGAAGACGAAGTTTTGAAAATTCGTCTAAGTATGGAAACTGTCGGAAAAGGATTAGTTGTTTGAGTAGTCGATGCAGCAGCGAGAATTGGAAGAAAATAGAAGATGACGTTGCCGATGCAACGGAAGAAGAGAAGAGAAGTCTCAGAGGAAATTAGTTGAAGTCAGAGCCACAGTTTCGGTAGAGATCTTCCAAAGATTGCCGAAACGTCGAAAAATAATAGTTGTTTGAGCATCCGATGTGGCGACAAGAAGAAGAAGAAAAATTGAAAATTTCAATTTTTGTAAGTATAGAAAATGTCAGAAAACTTTAGAAGATCATACTGTCGACACGTCAGAAAGATTTATCTGATCGATCCGCCGATACGTCGGAAGCCAAAGGAAGATTGGCCCGACACGTCGGAAAAATTTAGTTGATTGGACCGCCGATGAAGTCGGATGAAAGATGAAGATCAGACTGCCGGAGTGTCGGAAGCTTAGAGAATTAGTCGTCCGACAGGTTAGAGGATCCGATTTCCGATGAAAAACGGAGAGGCTAGTTGTTTTGACACCCGAGATGTCGGATGGATAGTTGGAATGAGATCTGATTCTGCATAAGGAAATGTTGAGTTTTCCAAGTGGGATTTTCAGCAGATTTCGACTTTTTTTCAGCAGAATTTTTCAGCTGTTTCCAGTGGGATTTTCAGCTGTTTTTCAGTGGGCTTTACAGGTGGCTGAAGTTGGCACCGAGTCCAAAATACAGTTGTGTGTAAAAATGCCGAGATTTGGTGAAAGTCTTCATTCTTAGAAGTGGTGTGGTTTTCACACCCGAGGTCGGAATGAAGCATGTGGATAGGCGTTGGAAAGCTTATCCAGTAAGGAACAAGGGTAAGTCACTAGAATCTGAGCATGGAGCAGAAAAGTGATAATGATGGCCGCTGCTATCAAATGGACAAATCTGGGAAGTTGCATGCCCAGAGGTAGCAAGGACTATGAAGTCAAATCAGTTGTTGTGTGGAAGAGGAATTCCTTGCAAGGATGAAAGACTTGAAAAGGGAGGTTTCCTTAAACTCTAACTTGCTGATTATAACTACATTTCCTAAGTTTTATGCATGAAATGCATGGGGTATGTTTTGTGTGCATAGGATATTGAGGATTATACATTTATAATGAACCAATAATGATAATCATTGCTTTGATGTTGGCATTAGTGGAAAAACCAACGATGACATGGACCTAGCTGAATATGTTGCTGATGCTGATGAATGTGACTAGCAACCTTTGGAGGAAGGGATAAGGCAACAAGTCCATGACAAAAGTTGGTGAGTAAATTCTGCAATCTCCTGCAAGGACCAACCAAATTGGTCATGTCAAGGGTGTAAGTAGAACCCATGCAGGTAAGAGTTTGATTATGACAAATTCCATGGAATGGTAAAGGTAAGAGACCTAGAACCATGTGGATATTTGAATATAGAAAGGTGTCATGCCTGTATATGTTGATGATATTGATTATAGTAATGCATCCTATATGAGGTAGTCATGGTTAGGCCATGCATGGTGTGTTGAATGAATAGTATTCCTGAATCAATGCGAGGTAGCATTGAGTGGATATGCATTAAAAAGATTTTATGAATCTTGTAGTTATGCATTGGATGGATGCATATGAAGGGTGTGAGTGACTGATTGCATAGGTAAAAGTGCAAATGTTGTGATGCATTGCATGAATGCATTGAGATGAGTGCATGTGATATTATGAATAACTAATGGCTGAAATGATGAATTGATGACCATTCAGGAACCGTTTCAAAGGCTGTTATGAATGCAGGATAGTCATGATCAATTGTCTGCCGGAAATGCTCTATGGAAGAGAAAGGTGGTACAAATGATACGCTTGTGAAGTAAGGAGTATCTAAACATTTCATTTAATTGCATGAATGATGTGACTATGCCTTGCAAATGTTAGTATGATAATGATTGCATGAAGTAAATGAGTTTTGGTAATATTGAGGTGACTAACAGCTGGAAGTATTTGAATTTTATGAATTCTGAAAATGCTTCAGTGATGGTTGTAGCAATGAGAATTTTATATGCATCCAGACTTACCAAGTGTTTGGTTGATTGAAGCTCATGTTTGAGGTAGATTATTTTGAGCATGGTAGTGAGAGGTAAGACCCTGACCAATGCCAGAATCTACAATGTGAAAGAGCCAAACCTTATGAGAAGAGTCTCATGATTGTAAAAATAGTTGGTATGCATAATAGGTTGTTAAATTTAAGAAATTGCTGACAACTATTAGTCACTATTGGCTTGCATAAGATTGTGTTGGATGATTGAAGCTCAGGTTTCAGGTAGATTATTTCGAGCATGGCAGTGAGAGGTAAGACCCTGACCAATGCCAGAATATACCATGTGAAAGAGCCAAACCTTATGAGAAGAGTCTTATGGCTGTAAAGCTAGTTGGTACGCATGATGGGTTGTTAAATTTGAATTATGAATTTCATATTTAAGAAATTGCTGACGATTACTAATCACTATTGGTTTGCATAAGATTGTGTCAGGAGGACGCATTGTAAGTGGGTATTCATATTATGTTAGAAGAAAACTAATTTCTGTAGTAGACAGGATTGCAATTTCCTATTGAATTTGATTACCAATGTCATTGCTTGGTTATGGAACAATCAATTTGGATTGTATTATCAGATAATGATTGATTGTTTGGATATTTGATGAATGTGCCAAGGGTGCACGTTGCAGGAAGATCATGTGTGATGGCCTGCGAGAGCCAAAATTCATGGGAGGGTTTTCCCTTGGAAATGGGTTTCGGGTGAAACGCCATTGGACATTTTGAAAATGTCTCATCTGCACTACATGTTTGGTAGCAACATGAGTGAGATGGTATAAATTATGTCGGTAAGACATGTGTGAACATGAAATGTGAAAAGGAGTTGGGATGGCAAACCGAGGGACTGTTAACTCAGAGAAGGAGCCCCCATTCCTCCTTAACAAAGGCATACTACGTCGACAAATGGATAAGTGTTCTGTGACCCTTGCTGAGAATATGCATGTTTGATTATTGAATTCAATATGCAGAACATGTTTTGATTTAATATCCATTATGACCGATTGCTTGAGTATGAATAGGGACTACATGGCTAACATTGGAAAGGGGTGCACACTTTCCCGATGTCGGATCATGAGAGGGTTTTCAATATTGATTACACCCTAGGGAGTGGACGCACTCCTGGTGTCTCAGTGCTTGATAGTGAATGATATGAAATGTGATTGCAGTTTTAGAGCAATAACGTTGATGAGTCTGCTTGTATTGCTTGTATTGCTTGTGTTGACAGGCTAAATAGATGCAGTTGGGTGTTGCACCCTAAAGGTAAAAGGTAAAAGGTAAATGGTTGTTGTGAGGGATTGCGGAGTAAGGGTTATTGTTGGTATAAATGTATGTTGGGCTGTGATATTCCTGGGGATCCATAGTAGATCCTAGACCTGGAAATGGTCGTGGTAAAGTTCCAAGCCCAGTTGACATGAGAATGTACTGGCTGGACATTGATTATTTGATGTTGTGGAGTAGCCTGCGTCTTGACCTAACATCTAAGTCCATAGGCGATCCTAAGGCTTGCAAAGAAAAGCAAGATCCTGTGGACGAACGAGGAAATGCACAATATAGATAAGTATTGGATTATTTTGCTTATGAATATACATGTGTATATGATTTGGTTATGATGTTTTAAGCTCTTGTTCTAGAGATAAAACCGATGAGAATAAACTAAACATGTGAATCTATTCAATGTTTGGATATAGGTATTGCTGGAAGCGAGGACTATGAGAGCATCATAGGGGTGCATGTGGACATGTGACCATCCTGGAAAGCTCATAATGAGCAGGCAATGAAAAAGGTGCTAGTGAGATCGTGAGGTTCCTAGCAGTTGAGACAAACCATGTGGAGAGACTCCACGGTTTAGATGTCTGGAATAGACCGAAGACACTAAGTGTCATGACCAAGATGGATTGGTCCAGCATTCACAGTGAAGCGAAAGAGGCTGAGAGCTTGAAAAGCCACAACAGTGGTGTGGGTTCCAGGATGGAACAAAACAAAGAGGGGAAAAAAAATTTCTTGCTGCTCTCTCTTGCCTTTTGATTATATATACATATATATTTATGCATTGTGAAAACAAAAGATTGTTGAATGCATGTATGACTAAAATGGAATGTGTGTTTTTGCTGAAGGTAATTGTGAATGTTGGAAAGGTTAATTCCCTGACAAAGAATGGACATGAATGAGCTCGTGTGCCTGTTGGGAAGGCATGAAAAATATGAAAGTCTCCTTGATGAGACTATAACTGTCATGCCAATTAAGTAATTAACTGACTGATTTTAATGTCTACATTATGCTTGGTCTGATAGAATTTCAATGGTGCATTTCACAGGTGAGAAAAGTGGAACCTGGTGGTGCAAATTGATCATGGTAGCAGATCAAAAGTTGTTGGACTTAGCTGGAAGTCTCCTTCAAATGATTGCCAAGACCCAAGAAAATCTTGGGGAGATGCTCAAGATACAGAGAAGGCAGAATGAAATGAACCACCAGATTTTGCAGGACTCTATTGGTTTGCAAAGGGAGGTGAAAAGCCTTCTGGGAGCAATCGACAACGGAAAGGAAGGTGGATCAGCAATGGGACATTCATCCAAGCGACCCGTTGGGAAACGGTCCAGGCATGAAGGCTCAGAGGAAATTGAGCAGGTAAAGATGAAGCAGCCAGTGAAATGCTGGGAATGTGGAGGACATCATTTACGCCGGGACTGCCCAATGAGGGAACATGATGAGGGAAATAGCTGCAAAGTTCCTAGACTTCAGGATAAGTTGAAAGCTAAGAACCAGCAAGATAAGTCCATGGAAGCCAAGGGGCTTGGTCCTGAACGTTCAAAGTGAATAATTGAACGTGGGACAGATCTGCAAAATTTTGAAATTTTGATGTGCAATTGTATATATATTGTATATGTATTCCTATGTATTGGAACACCAAGGACGATGTTATTCCAAGGGGGAGGGGAATGTAACACCCCGGTTTTGACCCCGTTTGCTTGATGTTTATAATGTAATTAATCGTGGTGAGGATCTAAAGGAAAAATCCCCACCATTGATTTGGTTGTGTATGTTTCGGCAATAGGGGTAGTTGCCGATGGTATATCGTGCTATTAGGCAAATTATGGTATGGCATCATGTAAATATGCACATCAAATAAAATAAACCACAACCAGCTACGGCAGTGCAACGTAAAAAATGAAAAGGGCATGATTCCAAAGGATAAGGGGTGGGGGATGTCAAACCTTGGTCTATGGGGGGAAAAACCCATATGTTTCCACCTTGTTTTGATTTTCCATCTTCCTTGTCTCACCCAACCTCTTTAATGTCTGGTTTTGTTAGTTGGGGCAGTTATTGCTGAGTGGAGTTGGTTGTGGCAGGACTGTCCATCCTTGCCCATGTGCCCACTCCACCAGCGGATTCTTCCTCTTCACGTCGTATGGGGGCAGGAGAAGCATTCACTCTCCACTCCCTCCACTGCTAGGCATTCTCTCCGTGTCTGTTCATCTTCCTCACGCAGAGGGGAAGTCTGTTCATCCACGTGCATAGGGGAGCTGTTCACGCTCACAAAGGGACGCTCAGGCGGAGGTCAGTTCATTTTCCTCACGGGCTGATATGTGGGTTCGGCGTCGTTGTTGCTCACGTAGCAGGCCGAGAGCTGTTTGGCCACTATCGCCCACGATCTTTCCTATGGAGAGCCATATCTTACGCTCAGGGACTATGTTGTGGCCTGTGTAAGTCCTTTCCACTATTTAGTTGTCCAGGACGGACCGCTTTCTATCCTCATGTCATAATTTTTCGTTGTTGATTGTATATGTTGTTACATTTGGGGTATGGTGCATGTTTTCCCTCACGCACAGACCGCTGGAGTCGTTTTCCCATGTTGTGAGCCGTGCTCACTGATTTTGTTTTGGGACTATTGTCTTCCCCATGTTTTGTTGGCTGTGGTGTCCAATTACGTTTTGGCCGCTATGGATTCTTAGTGAGTCGTTTTCTGCCATCAACTATGTCTCTGTTTTGTGGACTATGTGACGTTGCCATCGTTTTCATTATGAGGTTGGGTTGCTGAAGTACCCTGGTTTGGGTTGCTGTTGAGTTGTTTTGGCCACGTTAGGGCCAAGAACAACTCTGAGTTGTCCTGTGGCTTGAGCTGTGTTTAGCCCTTTGTTGGGATTGTCATCTGGTTGCCTTCACAGAGCTGTGGAGGAGTTGTTTTGCTGCGGTATGCAGTGGTTGGTCTTCGGACTGTTGAGAGTGGGATTAGAGGCTGTGTATGTATGAGAAGACTGGTGTTGTGGCCACCAGCTTAGCATTATCCTTTCCTAGCTCATTGATGACCTAGTGAATCCCAATGGTGACGGTTCGCTGCTTTGTGAACCTTGGCTATGTGTAAGCCTGCATTGACCCTTAACCCTTGAGGAATCACGCCCAGCTCGGGGGTGGTAGTGTTGCTGAGAGATTGATGAGCACGCTGGCCTATGGTTGGGTGGAACGTTGCAGCGACGTAGCTGGTTGCGGGGTGAAATCTTCATCAAAGATAAGTGCTGCTGCTATTTCATCTCTGCAATTAATTTACCGTTTCATAAATTATGATGAACATGTTAAATGCTGGAGTGTGTGTTGCTTCCACTAAATGCTGATGAATGATGCATCCTTGTATGATGGATCATGCATCTGGTTATCCTTGTATGCATTATGATAAGCTTTTAATTTCAGCATTGGTGTCTGTCCATGTCCTTGGGGCTGTTTTCCCAGATGTATGGGTGTTAGTTGCGTCCTCTTCGCCGGTCAGAGGGTCGGGGACATGACAACAAGAAAGAATTTAAAAAAGCAAGAAATTAGCTAGAGATGGATTTATCAAAAGGCGTTTCCTTGACTGACCTTGTTTAAGGAAAGTATGCAGTGGATATTCTGAAGAGATTCAGAATGTTGGACTGTAAGGTGATAGCCACACCTATGGAATCTAACTTGAAGCTACTGTGTGAAGATTCATCATATTTGGTTGATGCCATGACGTATTGTCAGGTGATTGTATCATTGATGCATTAATTGCAGTGAAGATATCATTTTGGACAAACTGGAGATAGAATTGAAGGTATTTGTTTTCGACTTTGGATTTTCTTGAGAAATATGATGATGTGATCCTCATGGGGAGAGTCATTTATAATGGGATCTACACAAAATATCCGAATTTAAATCTGAATAGAAGAAGTTCAATGGTAGGCTTGAGTATTACTAAAATACTACTCAAGGAAAGACTTGAATGACTAAATTTTACTTGCAAGAGAACCATGTTATGAAGCCTAATACTATTAAACTTCTCGAGTCTTATTTTGGTCTAGGTGTTCCATGTACCCTTGCTGGTTAGTGGTGATCAATGTATATGAATTTGAGGTTGTGTTTTAGGTAAAAATAGATTCTACATTGTACTTTTTGGTTATAGCATTGATGATTTGAGCTACATTACCTTGATGCAGCTTATTTTAAGATTGATGGTTTGATATTTATCTCTTACATTGTCTCTTTCTTGCATGTGACAGGAAATGATGCTGGAATTTGAGAAAGCTAGGCCTAGGAGCTATCTCTTCACATAGATAGTTTCCTAACATTAAATGATAAATAACTAATTTGACAACACTTTCGCTAAGCAAGAATGGGCTCATTTCAGTACATGAAACCATGTTGATGTTTAGCACGAATATCTTGACAATTTTTTATGGTTTGTTTATTGCTTTTGTTTGAAGCATTTTGTCGATTTTTGAAGTTCATGTGTATTTTGGTTAAATATCGTGTTAAGTCCTTTGAATGCTTCTAGTTCTCATTCGATGCTTGATTTAATCCTTTTTTGTAGCTTGAATCAAGGTTGGTTTTAGGGTCTGAGAAAAGATTATTTTATTAACTTTTAGTTGCATGAATTAATTGTCTTCATTTTTTCGATTCTTTTACGTTGATTGTAATTTTTCTTTGCAAATACTTGTTGTTATTCAAAAAAATGAACGATCTCTACATAGCTAAGCGAAGAAAAAAATGGTCTGTGCACTAGGTTCCTATGCATTGATCGTAGGATACTTATTGTCACAAGACCAACATTCATCTAATGCAATAATCAATTGGCATAATTACAATGCATACTCGTATTAGCCTCCCTGACCATAATTGGCTAGTGGAGGCCAAGATCGAGCATAATGTATGATTCTATTAGTTTATCAGTTTGTCAAGATTCAGGTCCCCACATGTCCACGAGACCATTAAGGGACGGGATAACAAGTGGAGTCCCCACTTGCCCTGAATCTAGTCAGTGCAGTTATGTTTCACTGACACCTTCCAGTTGTTACTTATGAGTCTACATTTTCTATTGATCATGATGTGATTCATGTTATTTGACTAATGTTGTCGTTCCTCTATTTTGACAATATTCTATAAATCAGTGAAAGATTCGCCAGTTTTTACAATTTTTTATAATGAAGTTAAATATTTGCCAAGATTTTACAACATTATATAATAAAATGAAAGATTCGCCAAGATTTTAGAACATTATATAATAAAATGAAAGATTCACCAGGATTTTACAACATTGTATAATAAAATGAAAGATTCGCCAAATTTTATATATATACATATTACATTATTGATAAAACCACCTTCAAATTTTCCTATATATCGGAGAGATTCGCCCATTTTTTATACATATAAATCTAGGGAGGGTTCTTAAAATAATCCCTGCAAGTTACTGTTGAATAGATATGAATTTTTGAACTTCGTGAATTCACTATGGCTCAGATTTACTGTGTTCATGACCCAGTTTTATCTGAGATCAATATTCAACAACGTGATATGTATCTCATGTGCATCCTTTGATAGCCCTTCATCCTCATGTGCAAGAACTTTCTCAATTTCATCACACAAGCTATCATTACAACCATAAGAGTCCATACCTTTACTGAAGTCCTCTTCTTGTGTGTCTTCTTCTTGATTTATCTCTTGATGATGTCACATACCATGATGATGATGATGCACACTCTTTAGAGTTGACGAACAATTTTGATGTCCAGAGAATGATGAACATAGAGGCATGACCAACAGTGCAGACTCGACATGGTTGATGAGCAGATGAACAAGTGTTGATGAGCAGGAGTGAAAATAGTGCCCCTAGGAAGTTAACATATCAACTATACTCCTGGAGGTTTTCAATCCTTTTACCACATCATTACCTAGGGTTATGGTTTTGGGTATTTAGGATTTTTTCATCTTAACACATCATACTTTATGTTAAAATGCACTTTTGGCCTCTTGTAATGCTTCCTTGCGAATGTTCATAGATGGCACATCTCTCTTAAGAGATAAGATACCACCATTGTAATTAGTTTGCATTGATTTTCTAATAGAATTTAGGTTTCTATTGCATTACTATGCTCTATATAATAGTTTCATGTGTATGTTTCCATTTATATTCATATTGTATATCTCACTATTTTAATCATTTAAATAAATAATTTTAAAGACATTTTTTAAACCATTTTGAATTAAAAAGTATGTTAAGTTTCATAACAATAAGATAAATGTGAGTAGTTTAAATAAGCGATGTTTTTTCCTCTTTTTTTTTTCTTTTCCAGCTCGATTTTGACAAAATCCGGCGATGAATTTTTGGAATTCCAGATAATGGTTGTCAAATATACATAATTCGAGTTTCTTGAGGATTTTTTAGAGCGTTGAATCTATTTTTGTAGTCCAACAAACAATTTGAGTTTCGGAAAAAAAAATAGAATTCAGAGAAAAAAATCGAATTCAGAGAAAAAATCGTCGAATTCCAGCAAAAAATCATCGAAAAAGTGAAATTGTCGCGCTTTTAGCTTCCTTCATATAAATGAGCTTGAACTAAACAAGAAAATTATTTAATAAAAATAGAGGTGAATAAAATCATGCATATCTTTAAATCATTTAATTAAAGTTATTAATATTTTAAATAAATATTTAAAATTAAAAAAAATGGAGGTTTAAGTTGGAAGTATATTAAAATCATTGATAAGAAGAAATTTAAATATTGTAAAAAAAATTAAATATTGATTTAGTTTATCAAAATTAAATTTTTAAGTTTAAAAGTTTAAAGAAGGGAATGAATATTTTAAAAATTAAGGTTAGTTAACTCTAAATTTTAATATTAAGAATTTAAAGAAATAATCAATATCATCGAAATTAAGGTTAAGACAAATCTAAACTTTTAATATTAGGAGTTTAAAAAAGGGAATAAATATTGCCCATGGGGTATAGAATAGATTGTGAATGGGTGTATTGTCAAGGCACTCCTTGCGTAAGGTTACCAGTTCAGAACTCTATGGATGGTTACTTTAAAAAAAAGGAATCATTATTTTTAAAATTAAGGTTAAGACTAATTCGAAAGGATAAGATAAGTTAATTTGTGAATAAAAAAGGGTTTAGAATGAACATTATTTCCTTTTGGACTTACATAAATTTTCTTTAAAAAAATAGAAAATTCAAACATATCGACAACCATTTTATAATTTATAATTGGAAAAATAAAAGAAATATACCCTATCCAATTCTCCTTTTAGAGCCTAAGCATCCACTCATTGAGAGTGACTCTATAATATAGTACCTCGTATACAAGCATACAATAATAAGATAATTAACATAAAGGATAATATGTTTATTAGTATCCTTTGGAATTCCACTAAAATGTTGGAATAATGTAATTACAACCGCGCACTTGTCATTTCATATTCCTGAGATTCTTGGTAGCTACTATATTGCAATGAATGTCTTTTCATGTACATATATGCAATAAAGAAGGTGCATTAGTAGAGTGCATATATTTCGTAATTTGTGTGGTTGTAGCAATCGTTACAACATTTTTTATTTTGAATGTTCCTTTCTTTTGCTTGTAGTTATCAAATTGGTATCAAAGTGAGTTAGAGATTTATTTTTCCAATCTAGAAGGATTTTAGAGAAAAGTTCAACACAATTAGTGAGAGGAAATCCAATATTTTGAAAGGGTGGTATGGCTTCAAGAAACCCTAATTATGCCTAGATTCTTGTTTTCACAGAGAAAAATTCTAAAGTATGGTTGGTTCATATGAAGACTTTACTACATTACCAAGATGTTTGGGATTGTGTATCTCATGCATATACAAAGCCCGTTGATGATGTAGCTAGCAAGACTTAACAAATCCCAAAATAATCAATTAAAATAACACAAAACCAAATATGCAAAGGAATTTCATCTCATCTCGAATGATTTGGATGACATCATATTTCCCAAGATCTCAATCATGAATTTTTCAAAATCAGCTTAGGATATCTTGGGGACCAATTATCAGTCCGTCACCAAGGTAAAGGTTGTAAAACTGGAAAATTTAAAAAGGGATTTTGAAAGTTTAAATATGAAAAGAGTCAATAGACTAGTATATGAATGTGAAAATATGATTCAAAGTAAGATATAGGAGCTAAGGGAATCTTCACAATTCAATCTATTCACAAACTATGCAGAAAATAGTGAAAATAGAGCAAATTAACACACATAGATGGTGCCAATAACTGAAGGGTGAAAACATGAAGTTGGGAAACACTTTTGCTTGTTTTTTTACAAAACAAACTGCAAAATTTTATATTTTTCAAATTCAACCCCTTCAAACCGACACCTCCCTTAGGAATTTCATCTTGAAGTAAACATACAAGTTTTAGAGAATTGAATTAGCTATGTACTCATATTTTTTTTAAAACAATTATCGATATATAGTGGGGAAAATTTGATGTCCACCAACGATAAATATTTTAAAATTTTAAGTATGAATAATGAGTGATCTACGGTGCACCACATTTTTCTTAGAGATAGTTATTCATTTTAGGGAAACAAAATTTATGCTCATAATCTACAGAGATTGAACTTGTGCATGGAAAATGTTTTGAGTTTTTTCGGACTTGAGAACTATTTTTTATTCAATTATCGAAACAACATAGTTCCAAAAATGGTGCATTATCGGCACACGTTGGTGAGATTAAATTTGATTTTTAGTGTGACTCTTATTTGAAATACTAAAAGTACTCTTTTGAAGAGGACAAGGAAATTATGATCTCTATGAAGATTTCAAATTTTTTGGTGTTGTCTTTGTTATGATATTGAATTTTCTTTTCAGGTGATTTTCAGAGTAATAAAATTCTTAAGGGATAAGGTTTAGATATTTTTTATTAATAAATAGAAATTCAAATTGAAATGAAACAATTATTGTATCATTGGAAACTACATTCAAGAATGAATCCATTTCTACCAAGTCCGACAAATAATATTTAAAATTTGTAGGGGTTTGGGTTTGTTGAAGTGTAGGTTCTAGAAAGATGCTAGATATTTTTGCAGGTTTTTTTTACCATGAACTCTCGATCGAAAAAATATCTTCCAAACTCTTGGCCAAGAGTTTAGTTCAAACTCTCATCCGAGGGTTTTCAAACTCTCATCTGAGAGTTTTAAAAAAAATACAACGCGGTGATTGGTTCAAACTCTTGGTCAAGGGTTCGAACTCTCACAAAGTCTTAGCCTAGAGTTTGAGGTTGAATTTTTTTTGAGTGTTCATTTGTGCGCCCTCTTTTTTTTCACTCTGTTGTCATAAAATTGTTTCCCAACTTCGCGTTTTCACCCTGAAGTTTATATTATTGTACTTCATGTAAATATGTGTGGTACATATTTATAATACAACGGGAGAAAATTGTTATCCTGAAGAGGAAAATTGCATACGTGTGGCATGCTTCGATTGGACCTCAAACCCCCCTAGGTTGACCAATAAGCTCCCAAACCACTTAAAATGGTCACGAATGGCCATGTGAACATGGGTGAAGCATGATAGGACATAAATGAGGGTAGGATAGGCGTGGAGGAGTTCATGGGTGAGTGGGAGTGGCTCTAGACATCATTTAACGACCCAAAAGGGAAAAAAACCCACCTAAATACATGCATGGGTGCCTCTGGTCAAACCAATTCCTTGTTTTAAGGAGTATGAGTACCCCAAGGAATTAAATATCATTAATTAGGGTTCTCATTCTCTTACTTGACCAAAAATAGGGTGATTGGGTGCATTAATGAGTCCAAAACCCCTATATACCTTGCTAGACTAACATAACAAACGTGTGGACCATATGACATAAGTATAATACAAATGAAAATGTATCCTAGGTGTATGATCATGGTACTAAGGTGTATTAATTCTCTAACCCCCATTAATCCTAACTTAGTACAACTTATACCATTTTATTGAGACCTTGTCAACTAAGACTTAAGTCACCTCTTACAAAAATTTATTTGTCCATGTAAAAACGAGGAAAGATGAAAAACCTCATGGGGAAATACTCCCTCAATAATGGACATGACACATATATGATCAAAATTTCTTCAATAGGTCTTCTTATTCCCTTGAATGAGCTGAATTAACAACTTCTTGGTGAAGATGTTGTGGATGCCAAGATCATGCATCAATGCGTTGTAGACAAAGAAAACGTGGAGAGGCCCCTTGAAGGTCATCATTTGCTAATGGAGGATCAAAATAAGAATTATTTTTGCTACAAGAATACTCTAATATGGAAGCATAATATATAACGGAAAATATATCTCTGCAAACTCTTTCCCAAAGAGCATCAAAAGACTCAACAAAATCAGCTTCATGTGCAATTGCCATATCATGAATAAAACCATGAATATTCTTCCCAATTTGATGAAGCACCTTAATAACTCTGTAACAAAGCTCCCGAGTCTCTTAAATAATAGAATAGAATTCATCTACAACAGAAAATATCAGAGGTATAGTGTCTCCATGAGAAAATGGGTCCATAGTGGGAAACCAGATCACACTAACAATTGAGCGAACTTGGATGGCCTGGAGATTTGAAATTTGAACCATAGGTGGTGAGATAAAGTCCATAAATGTGGAATAGTAGTTCCATGAAGTAAAATGACATGTTTTTCCAACCAATTAATGATATGAAATACATAAAAACAACATACACAAGTGACATAGTATTGGAAACAATGCAATTTTGAGATTTTCCAACAAGCAAACTTGAGGGCTGTTGGGACTTTTGGGAGTCAAATGGTTGGCGAATGAGTTTATGAATATCATAACATGTATATCATCCTATATATCACCTTCAGAATCAGAATGGGAAGGATCTGAATGGAGTGGGAAAGAGCTTTCAGAAGACAAGTAAGAAACTAGTGAAAAATGACTACTTTTTGGAGGAAACTTTGGTGAACTATTTGGGGTTTCTTCCAAGGAAGGGATGGCGGTTTCAGAATATTATATATAAAAATGTAATCAGAAACAAAGATACCTGAAACAGATACATGAGAAACAGGTTTCTCCCTAGCACCCAAAGAATACAAGCGCTTACCATCTTCTTGCTCCAAGGAGAGCTTGCGCTCCTCTCTTCTTGCAAAATATGGAACATCAATATTGTTGTTTTTAAGGAGCTTGCTCATGATGTCCATATTTATTTTGAAGCAAGATTTTTCATGATGTGAAACTTTACAATAATCGAATTTGGAATTCTATCTCTTACTCTTCATCCTCTTGGATATGGAATCCTCATCAGTTGAACTTGAGCTTTCCACATCTGAATGCTTCTTCTCCTTCACTCTTTGCTGTTTCGAATCCTTGGTTTTCTTCTTACCTTTGGCTTGAAAAAACCTACAGAAAGGGATCTATACTTCGTGTATTTGATGGTACCCATTTGAACTAGCTTGTCTTTTTCCTATGTCAAAGACTCCATGAAGTCTTCCAATGGAGGAATTCTCCAATTTCAAACTGTCAACTTGCCTGAATGGAATGTAGAGACAAACACAAAATAATCAGGACCTAACTTAGAAAGGATAGATAAGATCAGTTTCTCTTCTATCTTCTCGATGCCACAATTTTTTAGCTGAAGCACCAACGATTTGAACTTTGTGAAGAAATCTTGGATCGTCTGAAAGTGAGTTGGGCTCAATGAGATCAACTCATTTTCGAGTTGGTGGCCTCTCGTCTCATCGGTATTCCCAAGTAGTGCCTCAATATTGAGCTAAAATTCAATGGGTGTGCCAAGAATGGCTACATGAAAGAGAATATCCATCTAAATACCAAGGCAAAGCATCCAGAATGCTTCATCTAGGCTGTTGAAGTACTTCGGTATTTCCACAGCAGAGTTGGGCTTGGTCTCAGTTCCCATGGTGACTCTGTACAGGCCTTTTGACCTAAAATAGTTCACCATTTCGTCCTTCCATTCGAAATAATTTAATGGTGGAAGAAATACATGATTTTGATCCATTCCTTCTTGCGCACTGAGTGACAAAAAAATTGGATGCACCTACAATGCAAACACTCAATTTTTCTAGAAAATACCCTAAACAACAACTCAAATGCTTTGGTTTTCATTTTCAGCTCCAAATATCTCTGATACCATGTAAAAATATGATTCATAGTAAGATCTAGGAGCTAAACGAATATTCACAATTCAATCTATTCACAAACTATGCAAAAAATAGTGAAAGAGAGAGCAAATTAACACACATAGATGGTGCCAATAACTTAAGTTTCTATTACTTTACATCATGTAAATATGTGTGGTACATATTTATAATAAAATGGGAGAAAATTTTTATCCTTAGGATGCAAATTGGTGGAATACATGTGGCAGACTTGGATTAGACCTCAAACCCCCTAGGTTGACCAATAAGCTCCCAAACCATCTCAAATGGTCCCGAATGGCCATGTGAACATGGGTGAAGCATGATAGGACATAAATGAGGGTAGGATAGGTGGTGGAGTGCATGGGTGAGTGGGAGTGGCTTTAGGAAGCATTTAATGGTCCAAAAAGGCCAAAACCACCTAAATACATGCATGGGAACCTCTGGTCAAGCTGTCTCCCTATTTTAAGGAGTAGGAGAACCATAAGGACTTAAATGTAATTAATTAGGGTTTTCATGCTCTTAGTTGACCAAAAATAGGGTGCTTGGATGCATTAATGAGTCCAAAACCTCCATATACCTTGCTAGACCAACATAACTAAGGTGTGTACCATATGACAAGGAAAATGAAAATGTATCCTAGGTGTATGATCATGGTACTAAGGTGGAAATGAATCTGGTCATGACCATTCTAAATCAGTTAAATGTGTATGGTTAAAATATAACAAACAATAAGGTTCAGTTGAAAAGGTTCTCAGAAACCTACCGATCAAGTTTGAGGCAATGGTAGCAGCTATTGAAGAAGCTAAATATTTGAAGTAGCTATTTGTAGATGAGATGATATGATATTTTCTATCCTATGAATTTGGTACAAACAAGAATTATGATTACTCTATAGAAAGTGAATTGAATACTCGGTTTTCTTTATCAAGAGACAAAGGAAAAGGTAGATCAAGATCAAGAGGCAGGAACAAAGGTGACAGATATATGAGCCAAAGAGACAATAAGGAAGATTTAGAACAAGAAAGGGGGAC
This sequence comes from Pseudotsuga menziesii, assembly GCA_001517045.1. Classification (NCBI taxonomy): domain Eukaryota; kingdom Viridiplantae; phylum Streptophyta; class Pinopsida; order Pinales; family Pinaceae; genus Pseudotsuga; species Pseudotsuga menziesii. The sequence goes on along the minus strand of LPNX010564483.1, from coordinate 400,073 downwards.
GAAATTAGAGACTCACACAAAAATTAGAGGTAGTATAAATCCAATATTAAGTGTTTTTTATTGTAATAAGCTAGGTCATTATGTCAGTGAATGTACTTGAATAAGTGGGTTGCCTAGGAAAATAGAGTGCAAACTATTAGAATGCTTCTGACAACACTGAAGATGTTTTGTTTATTACTTGTCTTGATTCCCTTGAAACCTTGAACTATATTTGGATCTTAGATAGTAGTTGTATTAATCATATGACATGCAATAGAAATTTGATTTCAAATATGGATGATTCAATCAAAACTAAAGTTAAGTTAGGAACATATATTGTGGTTAGTGTTATGGGAAAATGAATAGTCAGCATCATGACCTAACAGGGCCAACAAAATTATATCCCATATGTGTTATATTCCCTAGGGTTGAAACACAACCTTATTAGTGTCTGTCAACTCACTAAATAAGGGTACAATGTGATTTTCAAGGGAGAAGAATGTTTTATTTATGAAAAACATCCCAGTAATAGTATGATCATTAAAATTTAGATGGCCAAGACTAGAATGTATCTACTTGTCATGAATTATGAAAAATAATATGTTTCATTTGTCCAAAAGGAAACTTATATGGATGATTTTTGGTTATGGAATTCTAGATTTTGCCATCTACATTTCCCAAATTTAAAATTGTTGCAACATAAAATCATGGTTAGAGGTTTACCTCCCATCCAAGAGCCAACTAGGGCATGTGAGTGTTGCATTCTTGTAAAGCAACATAAGGAAAATTTTACTAAAGGAGACTCCTATATAGCAAAGAAACCCCTAGAGATGGTTCATATTGATTTGTGTGGCCCATTGTAGACCTAGTCACTCAGTTGAAGTTATTATTTTCTAACCTTCATAGAGGGAGTGTGGCTATCAAATTAAAGTATTGAGATAAGATAGAGGAGGCGAGTACGATTAGAATGAATTTAATGAATTATACAAATGAAAGGGCATCAAATGAAAATTTACAACAAGCTATATACCTTGGAAAATCGTCTATCAAAAATAAAGAACAGAACCACCATGAACATGGAAAGAAGGATGTTGAAGGGAAATAACTTGTCAAATGAAATTATGGGAGAAGTAGTTCCTTGTTCCGTATATGTTTTAAACATATACCCCACAAAGTGTGTGAAAAATAAAATGCAACAAGAAGCCTGGTTAGGTATGAGTTTTAGTGTAACACATTTGAGAGTATTTGGATGTGTGGCATAGTTTCATGTGCCTAAAGAATTGAGGAGGAAATTACATGAGAGAAGTGAGAAATGCATCTTCCATGGGTTCAATGAAGATTCTAAGGCTTACAAGTTATACAATTCAGTAACCAAGAAAGTGATCATCAATAGAGATGTAGAGTTTAAAGAATACGAGGCACAGGACAAAATTATAGACAAACCCATTGAAGAATTAATACGACACGCATAAGAAAAGAAGGAGAAAGTTGAACAGAGTGAAAGGAAAGGTTCACAAGCACAATCATAGCTAGTCAGGGGTAAAAAAACAAGGACTCCAATAGTCATGGGCACTTCAACAAGGAATAAGTTTGTCATCAAGATCAATAAGTTTCATCAAGATCAATAAGTTTGTCTACTCCTAGTCCTCAGTCAAGTAATAATTCTGAGTTGATTCATAGAAAGATGAGAAGTATGTAAGATATTTATGAAGAATTAGATGTTCATTAAAATTTTGCACCATTGTTCACATACCGACCCATATTATTTGAAGAAACATTTAAATAAGAACATTGGGTCAAAGAAATTGATGAAGAAATATATTCCACAGAGAGGAATAATACATAGGATCTAGTAGACTTTCCCAAAAAATAATATTATATTAGTGTGGATTGGGTTTATAAAACCAAACTTAATGAAAAGGGTGAAGTTCACAGATACAAGGCAAACGTAGTAGCCAAGGGGTTTCCACAACAACCTGGAATTGATTTTGGAGAAATGCTTGTACTAGTTTCTAGTTTACATATAGTATGAGTTTTTTTAGAATTAATTGTTAAAAAAATGGAAGGTTTGTTGAATGGATGTGAAATCCACATTTTAAAATGGAATTTTGGAAGAGGAAGTTTTTATGCAACAACCACTAGTATAAGAAAATAAAAGGGCATGAAGATAAGGTATACAAGTTGAAGAACGATCGATATGGGATCAAGCAAGATCCAATATCTTGGTACAACATGATAGACTCTTATTTGGTCAACGATGAATTCAAAAGAAGTTGCAACGAGCATACTCTTTATACAAAGGTAAATAAAAAAGGGGAAATTCTAATTATTTATTTATATGTTGACAACACGATTTTCAAATGAGATATGTCCATATATTAGTTCAAATCAGCTATGAAAAATGAATTTGAAATGATATATTTGAGCTTGAGGAATTTTTTTCTTGGCATAGAGGTAAATCAATCACGTTCTGAAATTTTTATATGTCAAAAAAAATATGCATTTGATTTGATGAAAATGTAAGTTGTTCTAAGTTTTAGCCACCGATTTAAATGTCAAAAATATCTCAGTTTAATGCCCAATCCAAAAATGCATAAGGCTGGAAATAACATAAATTTTCAGAATGAAATAAACACTGTTGTAACTCACTTTTTAATGACATAAAATGAAATAAATGCACAACATGAAATTTTTAGACAGAGTAAATTTTTGGCAACTTTCCTAGGAAAAACCCACAAGGGGAAAACCTGTTAGGAGAGAGAGTATTTATTATTTCTTTAGTCTAATGGAACATCAAGTACAACAAAAGTACAAATTATCTCTACTACATTAAATTCACCCCAAATTTCTCGATTTTTGTGCCAAATTGCCTCCTCGATTTCTATGCCAAACTGAACCTAAAAAACTGTGCCAAAATAGTCCTCAATTTCTATGCCCAATGACCTTGAAATTTGTGCAAAAATCCTCCTTGATTTCTGTTAAAAAAGGTACAGTCCATATAGACTGTATGAACGGCGAAATCTATGCAAGTACGACCTATGTACGGCCTTGAAAACCGTGTAGAGTACGAACTCAATAAATGATCGAACCTTCTCGGTAAATGTTCCTTGTATGTCCTTGATTTTCTTGCTCTCAAAACGGTACTGTATGGTCACCTTGGAATGCGTTCTGAACAAAAACTTCTCCTCGAAAATCATGGTGCCTAGAAACTCAAATGCATTGGTTTTTGTGCCTCCTCTCTCTTCACTCTTCTTCTCATCACAAGAAAATGAATGCAGAATGCCAATTTCCTTGCTTTTGTCTAAACCCTAGGTAGGTGAAGAGCCATCTAATCCAATGCCTTATATTAGACTAGATCAATGGATGAGAATAAATTCTCTCATTTAATTCTCATAAATATTAATTTCACACAGCCACTTAAATTGATCAAAAAGTGACTTTATTCTCTAAAGTCATATTAAATGCTCATCTCGAGTCATTTAATGCAAGGGTCACTTTATTTTCCCCTTTTAAGTGACTAAGAATAAAGTCACCTAGGGGAACACTTTCCTAGGTACAAAAATCAACACTCCCTCTTACCGAGGAAGGTGTTCTGCACCATTCCCAACTTGTGTCTGAAGAAGACAAACTTGCCCTTCCCCAAATATTTCTTCAGAATGTCTACAACCTGCTCATCAGTGGAAATGTACTATAAAGTCACTGCTACTCTCTGAACATAATCTCAGATGAAATGATACATGATCTCAATATGCTTTGACTGGTCATGAAATATTGGATTCTCAGAGAGCTGGATGCAACTTTGATTGTCACAGTAGATCACCGTAGGCCTAAGTTATTGACCAAATAAATTCACCAACAACTTGCAAAGCCACAACGCCTCAAAACTAGCATGAATGGATGCCATATACTCAGCCTCTGTAGAACTCAAAGCAAAAAAAAAATTCTTCCGACTGAACCATGACACTATTTATGAGCCTAAACTAAAACAACATCTAGAAGTGCTCTTTTGGTCTTCCACGTTGCCTTCCCAATATGAATCTGTGAAGCCAATCAACCTTATCCCATCCAACCTCCTGTAGTACATACCATAATCCATTGTCCCTGCTAGGTATCACAACACATGTTTTGCAGCTATCTAGTGCACTCTCCTAGGCTCAACCATGAACTGACTGAGAGTGTTCACCGTAAAACACAAATATGGCCGAGAGTTAACCAGATACATCAATGAACCAATGAGTTGGCGGTATAATGTAGGATCCACCAACTCTCCCTTAGAAGCATGAAGCTTCTTTCAGTTGGTGACCATTGGTGTCGACATCGGCCTGCAATCCTCCATCCTAAATCTCCTCAGAATATCAACAACATACTTTCCCTACCCCAGGAAAATATGTCCAGGCTCCTTCCAAACCTCCAATCCTGGAAAATAGTGCATCAAACCAATATCTGTCATCTCATACTCTGAAGCAAGATATTTCTTGCAAGCTACAATGGTTCTCTCTCCCCCTGTGATAAATATGTCATCAACATATAATAGGAGAATAAGCAGATCATCTCCAACCATGATGAAATAGAGATTCAGATATGCTTCACTCTTCTGAAACCCCATCCGCTGCAAGTAAGAATCAATCCTAGAGTACCAAGCTCTAGGATCTTGCTTCATCCCATACAAGGATTTCTTCTTCCTGCAAACATGATACTCTCTCTAATGAATCTCAAAGCCCTGAGGCTTCTCAACATAAATATCCTCCTAAATGATTCCATTGAGAAATGTGGTCTTCACATGCATCTGATGGATCTTCCAACTTATTTCTGATGCAATGGAACTCAATTCCGTGATCAAAGTATACCAAGAAACCGACGCAAAGGTCTCATCATAATCCACTCCCTCAATCTGTTAAAACCCTTGTGCTACAAATATAGCCTTGTACTTCTCCACACTACCATCCGCAACATGCTTTAGCTTGTAAAGCCATCGAGAAGTCACCACTGACTTCCCATCATGTCTCGAAACTATATCCCATACATCGTTCTTCATGATGGAATGGTACTCATCCATAATGGTGTTTGAACCACTGAACCTAGTGAACTTGTGCCTGCATTGTATGGTGTAGTAATGCCAAAAACCTATGAACCTATCTACTGCACTGATGGTACATGTGAAACAACTTGAGGTGCAAGAACCTGCTGCTCTCCCTACTCCAAATCTCTAGACTTCCTGAAGGCCCGCTCCTCCTCAAACTTCACATCCCTTCTCACAACAACTTTCCTCTGATAAGGAAGATAAATACAGAAGGACTTCAAAGTCTCATCATAGCCCACAAAGATTCCGTTCTCTGCGATGGGCTCCAACTTTGTCCTCTTCTTAGAAGGGACATAAGAGTAAGACAAACTACCAAATATGCAAAAATGACTGACCTCAGGCTTCTTTCCTATGAAACACTCCTCAGGTGTCATGTTCCCCATGACACGACAGGGACTCCTGTTCTGAAGATATATAGTTGTGTTGCATGCCTCGGCCCAAAGGAAGAAAGGAAGTGACTGGTCATGTAACATAGCTCTGGCTTCTCTAACAATAGACATTTTATTCCTCTCTGCCACTCCATTCTACTCTCGAGTGTATGGAACCATCAACTACCTCCTGATACACTCCTGTCTGCAATATCCATCAAACTCCTTGGAGTTATACGCACCCTCATTATCCGATTTGAGAACCGGTATCGTCCTCCCTGTCTCATTCTCCATAATAGCTTTGAACTCTTGAAACCTCTGCAATACTTCCTTATATTTTTTACTCTTCAGGAAGTAGATCCAGGTCTTCCTGGAATGATCGTCGATGAATGTCACATAGTACTCATATCCTCTCAAGGAAACATATGACATCGTTCCACAAAAATATGAAGGTATCAAGTCAAGAATCCCTGCTGACCTTCTATCACTGCTAGGAAAGGTATTCTTGGTGTACTTTCCCAGAGCCCACCCCCTGCAAACATCACTCTGCTCTGTGCTGAAATATGGTAAACCTATAACCGTATGTATCAACAACCTTGAAGTTGGATGATGCAAGTGAGCCATCCTCCTATGCCACAACTCACAAAGCTCACTGTAGTTGCTATGTGCCAAGGCATGTTGAGGCTGAAATAAGATCCTGTACAGTTTTCCACACCTAAATCCAATGTAAAAAGAATCAAATGGTCCTATAGTCTTGGGAAACACATGCACATATCCATCTAGGAAGGACACCCCAAGACCCTGATCCTCGATCATGGAAACTAAAACCAAGTTCTTTTTTAGCCTAGGTACATATAATACATCTCTCAAAACCATGGGACTCATGGACTCCCTCTGAAAGGTAATGTTCCCACACCCAACTACTCTGACAACTGATTCATCTCCCAACACCACCTCCACATCAATATCTATCTGTAAAAGCTCAGAGAACATCTTTCGAGCACCTGTCATGTGGCTCGATGCTCCACTATTGATATACCAAGTGGTGGAAGTAGATGCACTATAGGAATGGTCTATCAAGAAGGAAAACTCCCTCTCTCTATCAACATCTGCACTGGTTATAATATACTCTCTCTATATCAATATGCCCAGTGCAGAGAGAAAAATCTCTCTGAAATATCGCTGCAAAATCATCAACCTTCGCTAAATCTGTTGTCTGCTGCTTCTTCTTCTTGTTGTTGTTTGGACACTGACCAGCATAGCGTCCCATCTTCTGAAAAGTAAAGCACTTTACAGTGCTCATATCCTTCTTTTGCCCATCCTGTTGCTTGGCCCCACACTTTTTGGGACACTTCATCAGAGGAAATTTCAATTTAAAATGGGCCTTCCAAAAATAATACAAATTCCATGGCATCATGTATTAGCCAATCAAAATTATTTAAAATTCAAAAAGGGAGCACCTCTTAAGTAATTTTTTAATATAAATTTGGGGATAGGTATCATAAAAAAAAACTACTTTTTTTGTTCGTATTTTCGACATATCTCTCTGTGTTTTTACTCAAATCTTGATTGGGAGAGCTCGTTGGATGCGGAATTAAATTACGCATCCAACGAGTACCCACTTGACATACTTTTGACAGGCCCTGCTACCCCAAAACAAGAAATATATGAAAAAAAGTGTGATATTTTCAGGTATTTCTTGTTTTTGGGGTAGCAAAGACTGTCAGAAGTATGTCGAGTGGGTACTCATTGGATGAGTAATTTAATTTTGCATCCAATGAGCTATCCCGATTGAAATTTGAGTAAAGACAGAGAGAGATATGTCGAAAATACGAACAAAAAAGTAGTTTTTTTTTCTTTTCTTCCTCCAAAATTAATAAATATTATTTTATTATTTTAACTATTATTTTATTAATTTTCCTTAGGAGGCCCATTTTGTGTTGAAATTTCCTCTAATGCTTGTTCTTTTTCTTTCCCTTTGTTGTCAAAGACACATCCTCCTCATCCACCCTACTAGTAGAAGCATGACCATCCATAAGACCCCTTCAAGTCTCCTCTTGGACAAAATAATCACACATCTTGTCTCATGTAGGTAGGTTCCCCCTAGCAACCAAATCTTACACAAACACAACCCAAGGCTTTGACACCCCATTCATAGCTGTCTGCACCAGCTCTGGACCAGGAACAATCTCTCCAACTACTACAAGCTCATATTTTACCTCTGAGATCCTAGTAAGGTATGTCAACATAACCTCCCCTTTGACCATCCTCATACTCTTCAAATTCTCCCTCAAAACCATCTTCCTATTCTCGTTTGAGCTCTGAAACAATCCGGTCAAAGCATCCCACATCTTATAAGCTCGGTCTTTACTCAAGATTATGATCCCAAATTTTGACCTAACACATATGGGCATAATCCCCATTGATTATGATGTTACTTTGATGTTTTATTTTGATATATTGGTTCTAGGACCCCACTGCATATGAACATGATGATTTACTTGATATATTGGGCATAATCCAGTTACATATGTTTTATGTATGATTTTATGTGTTGGGTGTGGACCCTAAAGCACATGATTGATGAGATGTTTTGTGTTGAGCAAGGAGCTCTGGAGCACATGAGTGTTTTGTTGTGTTGAGCGAGGAGCTCTGGAACACATGAATTATGCAAAGCTTTGTGTTGAGCAGGAAGCTCTGAATCACATGGAAAGATAATTGGAAGTGTTGGGCATAAGCCCCGGAGCCTTCCAATTTGATGTTGAGCATAAGCTCTGGAACTTCAGATCCTTGGCCATTGTATCCCTAGTGGTATCCGACAAATACATCCTATCATTAGTGTTGAGCGAGGAGCTTTGGAATTGCACTAAGTTTGTCACTCCCTGTTTTTTTAGCATTGAGTATGGGCTCTGGATAAGTGCTAGGAGTTACTGAAAAGATCTAATTATGTCGAGTGAAAATGACTCGAGTAAAATATTAATATCATCTGAATTATTTATAAGTGATTAAATGAAATCTCAAATTTATGTATCTCATCAAGTACTGAAGAACTACCATGTTATACGAGGGAATCCAACATGCAAGGATGTTTAGAGTTGACTAGCCTAGTAGAACTAACCACCAACGTGACGGCCTTAATGAAGAAAGTGTCATAAGTTTAGGGATCATGTTATATGATACCTAAAGACAAATGTTAACCTATATATATATATTATACATGGTATGTATAAGAGTAAGAATAGTAATAATATTAAAAGTATAAGAAAGAAAGAAAGGCTCCATTTATTATTATTATTACTTAAAGATAATTAAATAGTATAATACCTACAAAGGTCCAAATAGGAACTAGTTAAAATTCCTAAGTTAAATATTAAAAGTGCCTAAACTAAATAAAAATGGTTAAATCAGGCATCGATAGTGTCCTGAAGATGAGCCAAGGATGGCTCTAAACGTCGACAATATACCTTTACTTACCACAGATTCTCCACAATATTCCATTAGCAATCACTGTGAATTCTCAGCCAAAACTATTCTTGATTTAGCTGCCCCTTTGACTAAAAAGTATGCCTATAAAGTCCCAAGCCAAAGAGAGGCTTGGGGATCTCTTCCATCTTTTTGGTGAATCATTATTTCTGCCTCTTTATTTTCAAGAGAGTTCTTGGAGAAAATTTTACTAAGAGGAAAAAGGAAAACTGATTCAGACCTGATATCCCAGTTAGGGAAGCCTTACCTTAGGATCTCTAAGCTACTTGCATATTGGAACCAGCTCGGGGGGATCCAAATGAAAACCAGGAATGGTTCTGGGTCATGGTTGGGTGGAACGTGGTAGTTCCCAAGTGTTTCGGTTATCTATACAGAGGTCAGATCTGTCTGTGAATTTGTTAATGTTGGGTAATTAAGTGTGCAGGTTTCCAGCCATTGGAATAACTTCACCTTACATGTATGAGGTTCTTTATTTTTCCATTCCATTATCTAGTATATTTCCTATTAAAATATTTAAGGGTTTATGTTATATTTTTAACCCTATGTCTATGATGATTTCATGTTAGAATATGTAAGGTTTTACCCTTTATTTATAAACCCTATGTCTATCCAGAATGTTTAGGAGTTTATGTTTGTAATTCTAAAAACCACGTCTGCAAAATATTTTCTTGTCTAAGAATTATTTAGGGTTTTGTTCTTCCAAAGTTATGTCTGCATTTTATTTCCTATCTTTAGTTTTATTTTTAAAACCTAGAACTACTTAAGACAAAGCCTATGTATATGTATAATTACCTGTGGATTATACTGGTAGATTTCATATTTCCAGCAAACCTTTAATTAGACGTAAAAAGACTAATTAAATATAAGCTATAAATAGAGCCATAACCAAATAAGGAATTAAAAATGCCAAACAGTCAAGCTATAGAGACCTCTAATGGTCTGAAGCTTTATGCTATTTAAACAACCTTATAAACGCATGGTTCCAAATCTAAGAATAAAACATTTAACAAAGTAAACAGACAAGCAATCAAGACCATTTAATGGTCTAAGATTTATGTTTTATATAAACAAAAAAACATACATCCATCCCATTCTTAATAAAATCAACTATATCGTTATGCACAGAACTAATTAAAACATAGCATGAATAACCAAGAGATCACAGGATCGATTCGTGTAGGCAGGAATGCCCAAATAAAACCACACATTAATAATCGTTTACAATCATCGCGACCAAGGATCAAATCCTGTGGAGTCCAATTATTTACAAGTCACCCTATTGAATCCTATGGGATTCACTAAATTACTAAACGTTGTAGCATTTTAACCATCGAAGAAACATACCACATTATTATAAATACACAGGTCGTAAAACAAAATTACTTAATCCCTACACAGAGGTCAAAATACCCAAATAAATACACACTGTAACTATTTCATGGCCCTCGGTCCTTTGCATAACAAAGCTTTAAACATTATCCAAACCCATTAAAACCCTGTCAACGCTATACAATTAGAAACGACATCCAATTGAAGGGTTACACCCACAGTCACGACATCTACAATTAAATAAACAACATAACCATAAACAACGATTCAACCATTAAAATGATAAGTCATTGCACAGTCGCAACTCTAATGGCGGGAACTCCAATGCCACTTACGACATGGATCCCAAGGAAAAACAACGATGTCAACATTTCCATATAAGAATTTAAAAGAGGAGTTGTGCATCCACACAGAGTAAACTAATACCAAAGAGTAAGAATCATAACCACGATTCAAATAGTATGAAAACGTTGTATATAAATAAACAATAAACACACACATAGTATAAATGTTGTACATATTCCCTTTACAAACCAAAGCAAGAGTTTACTCAGTTGTATAACCAAAACCTTGGACCATTGCAAGCAATGGTGTTGTCGCAGTACCGAAGGATAAATATAATTACAATTCACAGAGCCTGTAATTAATCACCCAGGTCAACATTTCTACACAGAGTTTCCAATTGCAAAAACCAAAATACATTTAGTCCCGACCGAAGGTGCTAAAACCCCAATCAAAAACCCCCAAGTCTTTCACGATTCTCTAATGCTATACACATTAATTTACAAACAATCCCTTTCTTTTCCACGACCATTAAAACTAGACAAACACTCAACCCACGACGAGTTTGTAACTCTGTCACAACAACCACGCAAGAGAAGGAGCAAGTTAAAAACTTGTTACAACAAGGCTTACCAGAATGGGTATGGTGTTGACCTCAGGGAAACCCACGACCCACAACCCGCATTGCCTCAAACCCTGCAACCTACAACACAAAACAAGAGCTACGATGAGGAGTATGGTTGAACACCAAACTGAACAAACAAAACAACATTGTTAAACCAGAAAGGTAGATGTACATTCCATTACGGCCAACCTCCAAAGCTTCACGCCACCACACAACGCAGAGGCAAAGCTCACGCAGCCATGCTACAAATGACCCTAACCAACGAAAGAGCCCAAGCCCGGAGCTTGAGGCCCACGCATCCCAAATTTCATTAATGTCTCCGCCTTGGCCTCCAACAACATAAATCAAATCCCATAGTGTATAGTTCCTACCACCCTTTAATGCAACACCATGTTTAAATAATGTGCCATGCATAATCCCCAATATGTGTATCGAATACATAGGGTTAAGCCATAGTCCAAGGCATATGAAATATTCCATGGAGGGATATAGATAAGGTTTTAAATTATACACCAAGACTATATTAAAACATGAACCAAGTTACAAAGTGTTAATACCATATAAAATGTGTACCATGTAAATGATAAGTGCCGCAGTAATTAAATCACTATCGTAGATTCTGTAAAAATACTAGTAGCAACCCGTGCAACATAGGCTACTAAAACATCCAACCTGGCGTAACTATCAACTAACAACCGTCATAGTAATCACTAGGATAGGACTATCAGTATGTCATCGTCCAAGCCAAGTGCTAGTGATGAACGAGCAGTATATCTTGTTCATCTTTTGTAAGCAGTTTTCGTCATCAAGTGCACCTGCATGTGACAAGGAATGAAATGCATTAGTTCATAAGAACTAAGTAATCCCTATGGTGACAAGTAGAAAATAGTTACCTTTCAGGTGTTTACAAGGGAAACAAGTCCTGCCACTCCACCCCTTTTCCAATAACAAGTTAAGTTAGAATTGTTTATACAATAGTAATCAAACTTTGTAACTACTGAGTAAGTAATCGAAACAACTAACATATATATAAATGTGTAACCATAGATCAAGATAGTAAGCAACATCATGAAAACATGAGTATTACATTAATAACCATATCGGTAAATATGAAAGCAGGACATAAGAACATCTTACGACAATACAACACAGTAAACAATGCACGACACATTCCACAGTCTAGCACAGGTAGTATTTGACTAGCCTAATAAAAAAAAAATTCAAAATTTGGGGACATTACAAGTAGTATCAGAGCCCAGTTTCAACACTAAGAGATCAAATGGGCGTACTAGACATTCGTTGCAAGGAAAATCAAGTATGTTTTTTAAAATTTTTGTTAACTAACAACAATTTTTCCTGTTATTGAAAATTTTCAATTACAGGATTTTAAAAGAACAGTTCAGATCATGAACACTGAAGAAGATAACAGCTAGCAATGGAAGTTGAATACCCGCACCCAGGAAGCAGAACTGGTGGTGGAATTGAATTCTGATATAATGAAAACCATACAAAGTATCCAAGCAGACTTGTAGAGTTTCAGAGATGATAATCTAAATAAAAGAAAGGGAGAGCAAGCAATTAATGAAACATTGCTGCGAAACATGACGGGGGGAATCCCGCAAGGAAAACCCACTCATTCCACAAACATGTTCAAGAAATAATTCTATCAAAAACGGGCCAGCATCCCGAGGGGAGAAGGAAAATAAGAGCATACCCTTGAACCTACAGAAGGAGATTAGCACAATATTTCTAGTGATTATTCTCTTTCCCCATGCAGAAAGAAATTGAGAAATGATGACAATCTTTAGGGAGAGTTTCGAAAAATAAAAGCCCCAACCTATGAAGGAGAGATGAATACGGGGGAAAAAGCTGAAGAGTGGCTATTGGGTATGAGAAAATATTTCCGAGTTCATAACTACTCTAGTGAGATGAAAGCTCGTCTAGCCATCTATAACTTAAATGTAAAAGCAGCTAGATGGTGGAGAGACTTGAAGCATACCAAGAAAGATGAGTTAAGAGAAATATAGTGGAGTAAGTTTCACAATATTTTTCAAGAGAAATACATGTCGGAGAGATTCTTTGACATAAAAGTGAAAGAGTTTCATGAGTTACGTATGGGATCCATGACTATGGATGCTTTTATTAACAAATTTTTGGGTCTGTTGCATTCTGTACCCTACATCAAGGATGAGAAAGTAAAAATACAACAGTTTTTAGGATTTCTTTCTCCCAACTTTCAGGAGAGGATTGAATTTGACATGCCTAAAACATTTGACACCACCTTACACAAATCTCGGCTTTTCTATGAGCATGGACGACTCAGGAAAGATAACCTTAACAAAATTAGAGACGGGTATAGGACCTTTTCAGATAACCGCAAACTAAGATTTAAACCACCACCATACAGAAAACAAAACAACAATTTTCCAGCCAACAAGAACTTCAACAAGATGGTTACAAAGCCATATGTACTAGGTCCAAATGTTAGCAAGCCAACAACAAATGGGGGAGCCAATGTTTCCCCACTGCAAATTAAATGCTGGAAATGCCAAGGGACTCATTATGCCCAAGACTGTAAGAACAAGACCAATGGGATCTTGTACAACTTACAAGAAGAACCAACGGTAGAGAACATAGTTGGAACACCGTGGATTTATGTAGCCTTGCATGGCCGACAGGCAGACCATCAGGCTACGATGGTTGACATAGAAGGTAAGGTATTGAACTCTTCTATTTCAATACTGATTGACCCCGGTGCTTGCCAGAGCTATGTATCGCCTAAAATTGTTGATATATGTAAACTAGGAAAAGTTAAACATGATAAACCTTGGCTGGTGCAATTAGCCATAGGTACAAAACAAAAAGTTTCAGAAATAGTTAAAGATTGTGAGGTAAACCTGAATGGTTTTCCTACTAGAGTAAACCTGAACATCCTACCCTTAGGATCATATGATATACTTATCAACATGGACTGGTTGGAACAACATCATGTCATGCTCGATTGCTTACACAAGTCAATATTGTGTACAGATAGCCAAGGGAATCAAGTAAAGATTCAAGGTAAATTGAAGAAAGTTTCTGTAAGGTAGATATCTGCTTTACAAGAAAATAAGTGCATTAGGAAAGGGTGCACGTTGTTTTCAATAAACATCCAAGACATAGAGGCTGAGAGGGAGCATCACATAGAGGACTTTCCAGTTCTTCTATAATTCAAGGACGTATTTCCTGAGGAGATCCTAGGATTGCCTCCCAGGATTAGAATTGACACCAAGATCAATTCCGGCTTTGGAATCCATTTACCGCATGAGTGCACTGGAGTTGGTGGAACTAAAACTGTAGTTGCAGGAAATGATAGAGAAAGGATATATCCGACTAAGTGTGTCCCCTTGGGGATCACCGATACTTTTTGTAAAGAATAATGATGGTACGATGCGGATGTGCGTCGATTACCATTAGCTTAACAAAATGACTAACAAGAATCGATACCCACTCCCTAGGATTGATTACTTATTCGATCAAGTAGGAGGATCCAAGATCTTTTCAAAGATTGACCTGCGATCTGGGTACCATCAAGTACGGATTTGCGATGAGGATATTCACAAAACCGCCTTTCCTACAGGTTATAGTCACTACGAGTTTGTAGTAATGCCGTTCAGGTTTACTAATTCACCCGCGAACTTTATGTGTATGATGAACATTATATTCAGTAAATATCTGGATAAATTTGTGTTGATATTTATAGATGAAATCCTAGTTTACTCTAAGAGTAAAGAGGAGCACGAAGGACACCTTCACATAGTGCTACAGGTGTTACAGGAACAACAACTCTATGCCAAGTTTAGTAAATGTGATTTTTACAAACCACAGATACAGTACTTGGGTCACATCATCTCCGAGACAGGGATAGCTGTGGACCCAAAAAATATTAAAGCCATAGGAGATTGGCCTACCCCTACTAGTGTCACCGACATTAGATCTTTTTTGGGATTAGTAGGATACTATCGAAAGTTCATTGAGAACTTCTCGAGAATAGCTTGTCCCATGACCACTTTGCATAAGAAAGAAAATAAGTTCTTATGGATGACCAAGTGCGAAAGTTCATTGAGAACTTCTCAAGAATAGCTTGTCCCATGAGCGTTTTGCAAAATAATGCAAATAATTTCTTATGGATGACCAAGTGCAAGGATATTTTTCAAAATATTAAAAAACATTTGATGACCGCACCGGAGGCTACAAATTGCAGATCACGATGGGGATTTCGTTGTTTGCATGGATGCAAGCAAGGAAGGACTTGGAGGAGTCTTCTTGCAGAATTATTACCCGATTTGTTATGAATCATGAAAGTTAAAAGAACATTAGCAGAACTACCCCACACACGATCTTGAGTTAGTAGCCATCATCCACGCCTTGAAGATGTGGAGGCATTATCTCATGGGAAGGAAATTCCTTCTGAAGACATACAATATGAGTTTGAAATATTTATTTGAGCAATCCGATTTGAATGCTAAGAAAACCATATGGTTGGCTTTGTTAGAATAATCAACCCATAGTTACCTACCTTAGACATTAATTTAATCATTTTTGTCTTATTACCTAGTTTCATAGATTCCACTATATGTTAGTTTCCTTCTACATGTCCTAGAAGTCAACACATGCTAAAACTGAGTCATGGAGCACTTTGGAAACATCTGATAAACCCATTTTAGCATGTGTTCTTTATTCCATATTCTCCAAAGTGCATATCTTCTTTTTCTGTAAAGCTTCCTTGTTTTATTTCTGTTTTAAGGCAAAGGAAAAACTAGACTAGTGGTAACTGCCTTGTTTTTTTCCCACGTCATCCTCCCTCCTTTTCTCCAAATAAAATCATGTATGAGTTTTATTTCCATCCCTATATAGCTTTCCCACTTGGCTTATCCAATTCGTGAGCATCTACATAGATTTGGAAACTGCTTTATGCACCTATGGGGGATTTCACTAGTTTTGGTAAGCGTGCTTTTTGACGATTTAGAATGGAATATTTATGCATTCAAATCTCTCATGTAACTATATATTAGAGCAGCCTATTACTTCATAAGGTTGGCTATTGTACACTTACTCAATACAGAGTAGTGTTATGCTCCAATTTCAGTCTCCTTTCGTGTTAATTTTGCATGTTTGATTAGCAATTTTGTGAGTGTAATTGTTCTATCTCTTGGGTTTAATTTCCACATGGTATCAGAGAATTTGTAGATCAATTTATCTCCTTCCATATTGCTATTTCAGGTTCAACATCTTGACTGGGAGCATATTCTATTGACTGAAGGGCACAGTTTCTGAGCTATGGACCAATCTCAGAAGATCATCTTGACTCCATTCAATTTCTTTGAGTGGAAATATGAGATGGAGATATTGTTGAGAGAAAAAGGTCTCTATAGGGTGACTATGGAAACTGAGGCAGAGCCCAATCTAGCTGTAGATAAAATCAAATGGAACAATAGGAGGGATGAGGCCTATAGCCTTTTGTGTCTGAGCATTTCAAGAGACCTCCTCTTCCATATTGATGGATTGAAATCACCTAATGAAGTGTGGGAGAATCTTGTAGAGATTTTTGGAAAGACAGATGAGATGAGAGGACATAAAATCAAGAATGAGCTGATATCCTTGAGTCTCGGTAGCTTCAAATCCTTGCAACTTTACTTTTCCAAGTTTAAAGCCCTTGTTTTGTAGCTAAAATAGTGTGGGATCAAAAATAAGGAAGAGAAACTAGTTTTGGCCACACTCTCTAAGCTTGGCCCTGACTATTCAGTGTTTGTTTCAACCTTCCATGCCACCAAGTTGACAGCTCGAGCCTGGAAGATTCCTAAGCTGGCATAGTTCATGGAATCCCTCACAGAGGAACAAGATAAGTTGGTGATGATGGGCACCAACAAAAATTCCAAAGACCAAGCTTTGGTTGCTGGAGATTCAAGGATGGATTCAAAAAGCAATAAAAAATATAGAAATCCACTTGAGCAAAAGAGAGACAAGAACAAGTCTCAAGAGGAGCCCCAAGGTTCCAAGAAGAACTCCCAGAAGAAGAAGAACAAATGAGAAATGAGCAACTGCGCATACTGTAGTAAGGGATAATGAGGCAAGCAAGATTTGGCATGAAATATTTGGCCATCTTAACTACAAGTATCTTTCTAATTTGAGTGAAAACGATATGGTCATAGGGTTACCAAAGATCAAGTTTTCTAAGGGAGTCTGTCAAGGTTGTATCCTAGGAAAACACCCAGAGCACAAATATGAGAGAGCTAGTCATGAGAGAACCTCTGCACCTATTGATTTGATCCATAGTGACATTGCTGGTCCATTCCCTCATATGTCCATGAGTCAAGCCAAATATGTACTGACCTTCATATATGACTTTTCCAGGTATTGTTGGGTTCACTTCCTAAAGCATAAGTATGAAGTTTTTGACCTCTTCAAAGTCTTTAAAGCCTTGGTTGAAAACCAGTATGGGAGGAAACTCAAGATCCTCATATCTAAAAATGGTGTTGAGTATGTCAAGTCTGAGTTCATTCATTGTTGTAAAGATGCAGGTATTCATATGCAACATTGTATCTCTTACACACCACAACAAAATGGTGTTGTTGAGAGAAAGAACGGGTCACTGAAGGAGATGGAAACCTGCATGATGGAGGCTAAGATTTTTCCACCAAAGTTTTGGGCCGAGGCTATAAACTGTGCATCCTACATATAGAATAGGGTTCCTCATAAGCATCTTGATGGTATGACTCCTTTCGAATCTTGGAGTGGGCACAAGCCAGATGTGACCCATTTCAGGATTTTTGGCTCAAAGGCTTGGGTTAGAATTCCAACTGAAAAGAGAAAGGATTTGCAACCCCAAAGGCAAGAGTGCCTATTTTTTGGGTATTCTGAAGATTCAAAAGGGTACAATCTGATCAACTTTAGCACTAACAAATCCTTCATTGAAAGAAGTGTTCAGTTCCAAGAAGAGATTTTTGTAGCAGTTGAAGTTGGAGAGTCTTCTTCACCACCAGAACCATTGATTGTAAGTGAAGAGACTAATGAGTTTGCTGATTCTGATATGTCTAATAATGATGATTTGATTTCATATCCTAAAATTCCCACAAGACCAAAATGGCCATCAAATACCATTCATTTAGCTGAGGAACTAGCTGGAAATCCTAATGACACTAGGAGGACTAGATCTCAATTTGAGAGTGCCCTTTGAGTGAAAGATCATCTATTTGCTGAGAAGTGCTATATGATGGTTGAATAATATCCATATACATATGAATATGTAGTACATTATCCAATATGGAAAACAACCATGAAATAAGAATTCAGCTCGCTCCAGAAGAACAACACTTGGGAACTGGTTGATCTTCCCCTGGGGAGGAAGCTAGTTCAATGTAAGTGGGTTTTCAAGACTAAGTTTACTGCTGATGGTTCACCTTTGAAATATAAGGCAATATTGGTAGCCAAGGGATACTCACAAGTACATGTTATTGACTACAATGAAACCTTTGCACCAGTGGCAAAGATGGACTCCATAAGGCATGCTTTAGCCATTGCAGCTTTGAAGCAGTGGGAGGTAAAACACATGGATGTGAAGTACGCTTTCCTAAATGGAGATCTCAATGAAGATATTTACATGTAACAACCTAAATGGTTTATTTCTAATCCATCTTTAGTGTGTAGGTTAAATAAATCATTGTATGGGCTCAAGCAAGCCCCCAGGGCTTGGTATGCCAAGATTCAGGCTTTCTGTTGTCATTGAGTTTTGTTCGATGCAAGTCTAATTCTAATGTCTATTTGAAGCTGATTCATTTTTATTTGATTATTATTTTCTTGTATGTGGATGACCTTCTAATTATAGGAATTTCAAAGAAAGAGATTGCCTCCTTGAAGGATGCAATGAACCATGCATTTTCTATGACAGATTTGGGATTATTGAGCCAATTCTTGGGTCTCAAAATTGCTCAATCCCAACATGGAATCAATGTACATCAGTCCAAGTATGCCTTATATTTTCTGAACAAGCTCAACACAAAATATTTCTAGCCAAGCAAGACTCCCTTCCTTTCACGAGTTAAGCTTGAAGAAGCAGGTTCTTCTCCTATGGTAAATAATACGCCATATAGGAAGTTGATTGGGTGTTTGCTTTATCTTACACACACTCGAATTGAATTATCTTATGCAGTTAGTGTGGCTTCTACAAAGCAAAATATGATCTTGATTTGATTGGGTTTACTGATAGTGATTGGGCAGGTGACAACATAGATTGAAAGTATACATTAGGATATGTGTTCATACTTGCAGAAGGACCAATCAGTTGGTCAAGAAAGAAGTAGAGTGTCATAGCACTCTCATCTACAGAAGCAGAGTATAAAGGAGTTGTAAATGCAGCAACTCAATGTTTGTGGTTGCAGGGAATACTTGAAGAATGTAGCTTCGAATCAGAGTTTTCAACTATTATCTACTATGATAATTAGAGAACCATTTGAATATGCAATGATCCAGTTTAGAGACAGTGAACCAAGCACATTGAGATCCATATGCACTACATCAGACAGCTTGTGCATGATGGTACCATTCATGTACTCTTCTGTGCATCTTCAAAACAAGTAGCAGGCATCTTCACCAAAGTTTTTTGTGAGAAGACATTCATCAATCTCAAATCACTGTTGGGGATTTCTGATCATGCTGTAAAGCATGATTGATGACAATATTTCCAATTTTTTTTTCTTGTCCATGTTTAAGGGAGGATTTTCCCACTGGATTTTTGCCTCTTTCCTTGGTTGTATGGACAAGCAGTATGTAAAGGGTGTCTAAGACTTATTGCTAGGCCCTACAGTTTTCTGATATTTACTCATAAAGTTAGGCTTAAGGGGGAATTTCAGAATAATCAATCCATAGTTGCCTACCTTAGACATTAATTTAATCATTTTTGTCTTATTACCTAGTTTCCTAGATTCCACTCTATGTTAGTTTCCTTCTACATGTCCTAGAAGTCAACACATGCTAAAATTGAGTCATGGAGTGCTTGGGAAACATACTGGAAACCCATTTTAGCATGTATTCTTTATTCCAGATTCTCCAAAGTGCATATCTGCTTTATCTGTAAAGCTGCCTTGTTTTATTTCTGATTTAAGGCAAAGCAAAAGCTAGACTAGTGGTAACTGCCTTGTTTTTTTCCCACATCATCCTCTCTCCTTTTATCCAAATAAAAGCATGTATGAGTTGTATTTACATCCCTCTTTAGCTTTCCCACTTGAATTAGCCAATTCGTGAGCATCTACCTAGATTTGGAAACTTCTTTATGCACCTATGGGGGATTTGACTAGTTTTGGTAAGCTTGCTTTTTGACTATTTCGAATGGCATAATTATGAATTTGAATCTCTCATGTAATTATATATTATAGAAGCCTATTAATTCATAAGGTTGGATATTGTACACTTACTCAATACATATTAGTGTTATGCTCCAATTTCAGTCTCCTTTGGTGTTAATTTTGCATGTTTGATTAGCAATTTTGTGAGTGTAATGTTGATGTAATTGTAACTTTGGAATGTATTCACTTGTATTTATTATGTATTGTAATCCTATGTTTATTCTGGGATGTATTTGTAATGTACTTGAGTCATGTCATGCCCGGAGGTTCCTATCGGGAGTTTCTATAATGTAAACAAGTCACGTCAAGTCAAGGTGGGTAACCCTCCTATTTTCTAACGGTTAAAGTCCCCACAGTTCCAGGTAACTAGGGTTATTAGAATCACCTAGTGAATTCATCCCTAGTTGGGTTTATTCAAGGCAGGAATTAGTATAAATAGAGAGCTAGCCTCTCTATTTATAACACACTCACTCACACTCAGTTGTAGCGCATAGTTGAGGAAGAGAAAGACACTGCGGAAAGGAAGAAAGAGGTTACTGCTGTTGGGAGATCATCTTACTATTTTTGGGTTTCACTTTTGGTGTTAATTCTATCTCTGAGGAATTTGCAGTGTTTTCTCCATTTATGGTTTCCCCGAGGAAAAACAATGTGTTCATTATCTCTTGTGTTTGATTGTTGTGCTTTTTCTCTTAGTTAAATATCCTAGTGTTATGCTAGCTTAATGTTAAAAATATAACATGGTATCAGAGCTAACCCGAAAAGAAGACACTGTGTAACTGCGGGAACTAGGGCTTCCTACTTTGTGGATATCTCTCCACATATTTTCAAAAAAAGAAGGTTGGAATAACTCTCCTCCTTAGGGCGCATCTTTCTGTCGAAGCATAATCCAATTATGAGGTTTTTCAGTTTTGGACCCAACACTACTGCCGGAAATTAGGGCTTTCAAAGAAGTGGAATTTTTCAGTGAGCCTAGGCCTAGATTGATCTCCTCCCTAAAATCGAAGTTAGGGATCAAATTCAAAGCATTTGGTTGGACATAACTCCAGAAAAGCAAAACCCTAATCTGCTCCTGAACCAACAGTACAGGATTTCAGCTCCAAATCCAGATCCAACATATTGACTTGGTAAGATCTAAATATTTTGTATTTCCATTTGAGGTTCTCAGTTAAGATGTCTCATCATACCAAGCTTGATGAAAAGCTTGAGGGAGCTAATAACTTTCGAGCCTAGATAGTATAGGATCTCCCTGGTCCTAGAAGAAAATGAGTTAGAATCCTATATCAATGAGGAGGTTCCAGTTCCAGAGGGAGATGAGGCCAAGGCCTTACATAAAAAGAATTTGGTTATGGAAAAGAGGATCATTGCTGATTCTATCAAGGATAACCTCATACCACAGGTGTCCTCCCTCAAGACACCTAAATCCATGTTTAATGCCCTAACCAAACTATTTGAAGGGAAGAACATCAACCGAAAGATGACTCTAAGGATCCAGTTGAAGAATGTAAAGATCCATAATGAGGAGACCATCCATTCATACTTCACAAGGGTCTCCCAGATCAAAGAACAACTGGAAGCAATAGATGAAGAAGTGGAGAATGCAGAAAATGTGATGACAAACTTGAATGGCCTCCCTAGGTCATGGGATTCTTTCATCCAAGGAATTTGTGCTAGGAAGAAGTTAGTCAAGTTCAGTAGACCATGGGAAGAATGTTCACAAGAAGAATCTCAGATAGTAGCTTGAGAAGAAAAGATGGGAAGTGAAGATCAAGCTCTCATAGTACACTCCAGGAAAGGAAGAAGGGAAAATCATCATCACCAAGGTAAGCATTCTCATCAGAAAAACAATCCTGTAAGAAGGGATCCATCCAAACTTAGATGTTATACATGTGATGAAATAGGACACTTTGCTAGAAATTGTCCCATGAATAAGAAGAACTCCAAAAGAAGACATCATGCTCACACTGCTGAGGATGATGTTCCTCCCAGGAAGAGAGTAAAGTAAGAAAGTGAAGACTCTTCAAGTGAATATGAATATGTTCTGATCTCCGCTCTCATGGGAAATGTCACTCATGGAAGAAAAGAATAGCTTATTGACAGTGGGGCTTCCAAACACATGACAGGTTTCAAGGAATCCTTTGAGAAACTATCCGAATATAATTCACCCCATAAGGTGAAACTTGGGGATGACTACCAATATCCCATAAAAGGTAGTGGTGAATCCTCCTACAAGCTAGACTCTGAAAATTATATGAAAATGAAGGATGTCTTGTTTGTACCAGGACTAAAGAAGAATATTCTATTCATATCGGCATTGGATGCAAA
Source organism: Pseudotsuga menziesii (assembly GCA_001517045.1). NCBI lineage: Eukaryota > Viridiplantae > Streptophyta > Pinopsida > Pinales > Pinaceae > Pseudotsuga > Pseudotsuga menziesii. The sequence continues at coordinate 377,225 of LPNX010564483.1, read as the reverse complement.
AGGCATGAGGGTTGCATTTGTAGATGGCCAAGTCCTCATGTGGTCAAGAGGAAACACTATTGACGATGCAATAGTGATTGGAGAACAAGAAGGAGGATTATACAAATTAAAGGGCCATCCAGAACAAGCTTTGGTCCATGACATAGTAGAGCCAAATGAAATTTGGCACAGAAGGCTTGCACATGTTCATTACAGAGCACTACCACTTGCAAGCAAAGTTGTTGAAGGTCTTCTAGAAATTCAAGCAAAAGATGAAGGGGCCTGCAAAGGATGTGCAAAAGGAAAGAATACAAAGAAGACATTTCCAAGTAGCGAAAGCGAGGCAAAAGGAATCTTGGAAATCATCCACTCCGATGTATGTAGACCAATGTCATCAAGTTCACTAAGTGGGTATGTATACTATGTTTCTTTCATTGATGACTTTTCCAGGAATACATGGATTTACTTCATGAAGAACAAAGATGAAGTTTTCAGCAAGTTCAAGGAATTCAAAGACTTGATCAAGAACTACACAGAAAACAAGATCAAGACCTTTCAATCAGATAATGGAGGAGAATTCACATCAAATTAATTCAAAGACTTATGCAAAGAATCAAGGATTAAGAGGGAGTTATCCACTCCATATAATCCACAACAGAATGGGGTTGCAGAAAGGAAGAATAGAACTATCATGGAAGCTACAAGAGCAATGCTTCATGATCAAGATCTTCCCATGCATCTATGGGCAGAAGCTGCTAGAACAGTGGTGTATGTACAAAACCGTACTCCACATAGAGTACTCGAGAACAAGACACCTAAAGAAGTCTTTTGTAGCAAGAAACCAGAAGTCATCCATCTTAGGATATTTGACTGTCTAGTGTACATACACATTCCAAAAGAGAAGAGAACAAAACTAGATCCTTCAAGAAAGAAGGGTATATTTTTGGGATACTCTTAAAGCTCGAAGGCTTACAGAATATATTTCCCAGGATTCAAGAAGATCGACATCAGCAGGGATGTGACATTTGACGAAGACACAGCTTGCAAAAAATCTAGAAAGAGACCTACTGAATATCCTGAAGAAGTAGAAGCACCCATAATTCATGATACAACCATGAACGAAGAAATTCAAGAAGAAGATCGAGAATTTGAAGAACCATAAATACCTGTAGATCCACCTCAAGAGAAGAATCCTCATAAGAGGAAAACTGCTTGGGTACGAGAAATTATCGAAAGTGCAAAAAGATATGGGGCTCCAGAAGAGAATCACAGAGAAAGAAAGAGAACCATATCCTACTCTGGATATGTAGATTTACTATGTGACTTTATCAATAAAGAACCTTCCAATTATGAAGAATTGGCATAATGGAAAGAGTGGAAGGATGCTATGATCGAAGAGTATCAATCGATCATGAAGAACGATGTTTGGGATGTTGTCCCAAGACCAGAAGGGAAGTCGGTTGTAACTTCCAAATGGATCTACAAGATCAATCATGCTATAGATGGTAGCATAGAGAAATATAAGGCAAGATTCATGGCTCGAGGTTTCTCTTAGAAAGAAGGAATAGACTATGAAGAAACCTTTGGAACTGTAGCCAGATACACTTCCATCAGATCAGTACTTGCTCTGGTTGTAGTGATGCAAGGGAAGATACACCAAATGGATGTCAAGACTCCTTTCTTGAATGGTGTAGTGGAAGAGGAAGTGTATGTAGAAAAGCCACTTGGTTTTGAGACACATGACAAGGAGTCTCATGTGTGTAGATTGAAGGAATCCCTGTACGGTTTGAAACAGGCACCCAGGACATGGTACGACAGAATTGACAGCTTTCTATCTAGTTTGGGCTTTACCAAGAGTAAAGAAGATTCCAACCTTTACTACAATGTTGAAGATGGCAACCCAGTAATGCTCCTACTGTATGTAGATGATCTATTTGTAATAGGTATGGATGGGTTGATTACTAATACGAAGAGAAATCTTGCTTCCGAGTTCGAAATGGAGGACTTGGGTATGATGCATTATTTTCTAGGTATGGAGGTGTGGCAGAATGTGGATGGAATCTCCCTCGGACAAGGGAAGTATGCAGTAGAGATCCTGAAGAGGTTTGGGATGATGGACTGCAAGGCCATGATCACACCTATGGCATCGAATCTAAAGCTATTAGGTGATGCTTCATCAAAGACGGTTGATGCTACGATGTATCGTCAGATGATTGGGTCCTTGATGTATCTGACAAACACAAGACCAGACATTTGCTTTGCTGTGAACACCTTGAGCCAGTTCTTGACAGATCCGAGACATGTTCACTTGATTGCTGCAAAGCATATTCTAAGGTACCTGAGGGGTACAATTGATTATGGGCTCAAGTATGAGGTGAATCAGAAGATTAACCTGGAGGTTTATGTTGATTTAGATTGGGCAGGAAGTGCCATCGATAGGAAGAGCACTTCAAGGTGCTGCTTCAGTAAGGGATCAAGTGTGATCTCTTGGTTTAGCAAAAATCAATCCTGTGTGGCACTGAGTACAACTGAAGCAAAGTATGTCACAGCTTGTTCAGCTAGTTGTGAGGCAGTATGGCTGCGGAAGCTACTGTCTGATTTATTTGAGCTCCAAATGGATGCTACTTGTATACATTGCGACAACTAGAGTTGGATGAAGTTATCAGAGAATCTAGTGTTCCATGACAATTCGAAGCATATCGAGATCAAGTATCACTATATCAGGGATATGGTGTAGATGGGAGCAGTGAAGCTCCATTATGTTGCGACGGAGGAATAGATAGTTGATGTGTTGACAAAGCCATTGGCTAGGGTGAAGTTCGAGTACTTCAGGGAGAAGCTTGGTGTTCTTCAGATCAAGGTTTCCTTCAAGGGGAAATGATGAGACCAAGAGCCATTCTGACATGGTGAGAGTATTGGTTCCTTCGATGGTCAGATGTAAGGGATGAGCCATTCTGTCATGGTGAGAGGATTGGTTCCTTCCATGTCAGATGTGAGTGCTGAGCCATTCTGATGTGACTGTAGGATTGGTTCCTTCCATGTCAAATGTGAGTGCTGAGCCATTCTGATGTGACTGTAGGATTGGTTCCTACATGATCAGATGTGAGTGCAAGCCCTTCTGACATTGGTTTCCAGATGTAAGTGCAGAGCCCTTTTGGCATGAAGGATTGGTTCCTTGCATGGTCGAATATAAGTGTTGAGCCCTTCTGAAATTGGTTGTCAGATGTAAGTGCATAGCCTTTCGACATGGAGGATTGGTTCCTCGCATGGCCGAGTGTAAGTGCTGAGTATTTTTGACATTGGTTGACAGATGTGAGTGCTGGGCCTTTCTAATAGGGTTGAGGGAGGTGTTCCCACATGGTAAGATGTGAGTGTTGGGTGTGCCTTTCTGATATGATTATAGGATTGGTTCCTACATGATCAGATATAAGTGCTGGGTGGGCCATGCTGACTTAGGGTCAGATATAAGTGCTGGAAGAAGACCTACATGGAGGCTAGGCCTACAACCAACATGAAAAAGGGCTAGCTCTGTAGAACTTCCTGTGATGAGAAGAATCATGAGATAGCACCCGTGAAGATCCAGTGATGATGATCCAGATCGAGGGACGATCCAGATACAGTGATGATGCTCCAAAGATGATCCAGATCAAGGGATGATCTGGATCTAGTAATGATGATCCAGATCCAAATGAAGATGACTTGAAGATGAAGATGACTTGAAGATAGAGATGACTTGAAGATGAATATGACGAGGACTCGATGGTGATCCAAATGATACAGAGAAGAAGACTTGTGCTGATAAATTGTGTCGAGAGAATACCTTCCTAGTTAAGAGGGAGTGTTGATGTAATTGTAACTTTGGAATGTATTCACTTGTATTTCTTATGTATTGTAACCTGATGTTTATTCCGAGATGTATCTGTAATGTACTTGGGTCGTGTCATGCCCCGAGGTTCCTATCAGGAGTTTCTATAATGTAAACAAGTCATGTCAAGTCAAGTTGGGTAACCCTCCTATTGTCTAAGGGTTAAAGTCCCCGCAGTTCAAGGGCACTAGGGTTATTAGACTCACCTAGTTAAGTCAGCCCTAGTTGGGTTTAGTCAAGTCAGGAATTAGTATAAATAGAGATATATCCTCTCTATTTATTACACACTGACTCACACTCAGTTGTAGCACATAGCTGAGGAAGAGAAAGACACTGGGGCAAGGAAGAAAGAGGTTACTGCTGTCGAGAGATCATCTTACTGTTTTTGGGTTTCAATTTTGGTGTTGATTCTATCTCTGAGGAAGTTGCGGGGTTTTCTCCATTTATGGTTTCCCCGAGGAAAAACACTGTGTTCATTGTCTCTTGTGTTTGATTGTTGTGCTTGTTGTTCTCTCAGTTAAAGATCCTAATGTTATGCTAGCTTAATGTTAAAAATCTAACATGTAATTGTTCTAGCTCTTGGGTTCAATTTCCACATGGTATCAAATCCTTTGTAGATTGATTTCTCTCCTTCCATATTGCTATTGCAGGTTCAAAATCTTGACTGGGAGCATATTCTGCTGACTGAAGGGCACGGTTTCTGAGCTATGGACCAATCTCAGAAGATCATCTTGACTCCATTCAGTTTCTTTGAGTGGAAAGCTGAGATGTAGATATTGTTGAGAGCTAAAGGTCTCTAGAGGGTGACTACGGCAACTGAAGCAGATCCCAATGTAGCTGCAGAGAAAATAAAATGGCACAACAGGAGGGACGAGGCCTATGTTATTTTGTGTTTGAGCATTTCAAGAGACCTCCTCTTCTATCTTGATGGATTGACATCACCTAATGAAGTGTGGGAGAAGCTTGTAGATATTTTTAGAAAGACAGATGAGATGAGAGGACATCAAATCGAGGATGAGATAATCTCCTTGATTCCCAGTAGCTTCAAATCCTTGCAACTCTACTTTTCCAAGTTTAAAGCCCTTGTTTTGCAGCTAAAATAGTGTGCGATCGAAAAGAAGGAAGAGAAACTAGTTTTGGCCATACTCTCTAAGCTTGCACCTAACTATTCAGTGTTTGTTTCGACCTTCCATGCCACCAAGTTGACAGCTCGAGCCTGGAATATGCCTAAGCTTGCAGAATTCATGGAATCCCTCACACAGGAACAAGATAAGTTGGTGATGAAGGGCACCATCAAACCTTCCAAAGACCAAGCTTTGGTTGCTGGAGATTCAAGGGTGGATTCATAAATCAAGAAAAAATCTAAAAATCCACCTGAGCAAAAGAGAGACAAGAACAAGTCTCAAGAGGAGCCCCAAGGTTCCAAGAAGAACTCCAAGAAGAAGAAGAACAAAGGGGGAATGAGAAAGTGTGCATATTGTAGTAAGGGCTATCATCCTAAGAGCTCTTGTATGAAGAAGCAAATTGACATGTTGACCCAATTCTTGGAGAAGAATAACATCTCCCTTCTGGTTTGCTCAAAGAAGAGGGAAGGGGGATCAAATTCAGAGGACATAGAGAGAGTACATTCCTTGGTTGCTGGCACATCAAGATCACCTAACTTCATCATAGGCTCTGGAGCTTCTAGACATATGGTTTCGACAAAAGAGTCATTCTCCTCTCTTGACATGTCTAAAGGTCCACCAATAGTTTTGGGAGATGACTCTCTCATTGACAGTTTGGGGAAGGGAAGGATTGATCTTGACTATGGTAAGTTCAATAATGTGTTGTATGTTCCAGGTCTTGCCTCTAATCTCTTATCAGTGTATCAGATGAATCACACTGGGTCTCCAAAGAAGGTCATCTTCTCCCCTGATGATGTTGAAATTACTGAGATTTCGAATTGTAAAGTCATAGAAAAGGCATTGCTGATCACACTTCGAAGGTATACATGTTTTCCCATTTTCTACCCTACTCAAACCCCTCTGCTCTTTTGATTCATGCTAATGAGGCAAGAAAGCTTTGGCATGAAATATTTGGCCATCTTAACTACAAGTATCTTTCTGATTTGAGTGAAAAATATATGGTCATAGGGTTACCAAAGATCAAGTTTTCTAAGGGAGTTAGTCAAGGTTGTATCCTAGGAAAACACCCAGAGCACAAATATGAGAGAGCTAGTCATGAGAGAACCTCTGCACCTCTTGAGTTGATCCAAAGTGACATTGCTGGTCCATTCCATTATATGTCCATGAGTTAAGCCAACTATGCATTGACCTTCATAGATGACTTTTCCAGGTATTGTTGGGTTTATTTCCTAAAGCACAAGTCTGAAGTTTTTGACCTATTCAAAGTATTTAAAGCCTTGGTTGAAAACCAGTATGGGAGGAAACTCAAGATTCTCAGATCTGAAAATGGTGGTGAGTATGTCAAGTATGATTTCATTCAGTATTGTAAAGAGGTAGGTATTCAAATTCAGCATTTGATCCCTTATACACCACAACAAAATGGTGTTGTTGAGAGAAAGAACAAGTCATTGAAGGAGATGGCAACGCATGATGGAGGCTAAGACTTTGCCACCAAATTTTTGGGTTGAGGCTATAAACTATGCATCCTACATCTAGAATAGGGTGCCTCATAAGTATCTTGATGGTATGACTCCTTTTGAATCTTGGAGTGGGCACAAGGCAGATGTGACCCATTTCAGGATTTTTGGCTCAAAGGCTTGGACTAGAATTCCAACTGAAAAGAGAAAGGATTTGCAGCCCCAAAGCCAAGAGTGCCTATTTGTTGGGTATTATGAAGATTCAAAAGGGTACAAGCTGATCAACTTGAGCACTAACAAATCCTTCATTGAAAGATGTGTTCAATTCCAAGAAGAGCCTTTAGTAGCAGTTGAAGTTGGAGAGTCTTCTTCACCACCAGATCCATTGATTGTAAGTGAAGAGACTCATGAGTTTGCTGACTCTGATATGTATGAAAATGATGATTTGATTGCAGATCCTAACAGTCCTACAAGACCAAAATGGGTATCAAAAACCATTCATGCAGCTAGGGAACTAGTTGGAAATCCTAATGACACTAGGAGGACTAGATCTCAATTTGAGAGTGCCCTTTGTGTGAAAGATCCTCTATTTGCTAAGAATTTATATCTAATGGTTGAATCAGATCCATAGACATATGAAGATGAAAAACATGATCCAAGATGGAAAACGACCATCAAAGAAGAATTCAGCTCGCTCCAAAAGAACAACACTTGGGAACTGGTTGATCTTCCCCCAGGGAGGAAGCTAGTTCAATGTAAGTGGGTTTTCAAGACTAAGTTTGCTACTAATGGTTCACCTTTGAAATATAAGGCAAGATTGGTAGCCAAGGGATACTCACAAGTACATGGTGTTGACTACAATGAAACCTTTGCACTAGTGGCAAAGATGGACTCCATAAGGCTAGCTTTAGCCATTACAGCTTCGAAGCAATGGGAGGTACATCACATGGATGTGAAGTGTGATTTCCTAAATGGAGATATCAGTGAATATATTTACATGCAAAAACCTGAAGGGTTTGTTTCTAATCCATCTTTAGTGTGCAGGTTAAAGAAATCATTGTATGGGCTCAAGCAAGCCCCCAGGGCTTGGTATGCCAAGATTGATGGCTTTCTGCTGTCATTGAGTTTTGTTCGATGCAAGCCTAATCCTAATGTCTATTTGAAGCTGATTCATGGTTATTTTATGATTATTGTATTGTATGTGGATGACCTTCTGATTACAGGAAGTTCAAAGAAAGAGATTGCCTCCTTGAAGGATGCAATGAACCATGCATTCTCTATGACAGATTTGGGATTGTTGAACCAATTCTTGCATCTCGAAATTACTCAATCCCAAAATGGAATCAAAGTAGATTAGTCCAAGTATGCCTTATATTTTTTGAACAAGTTCAACATGAAATATTTCAAGCCAAGCACGACTCCCTTCCTTTTAGGAGTTAAGCTTGAAGATGCAGGTTCTTCTCCTATGGTAAATAATACACTGTATAGGCAGTTGATTGGGTGTTTAATTTATCTTACACACACTCGACCTGAATTATATTATGCAGTTAGTGTGTTTTCGATATACATGGATCAGCCTCATGAGATCCACTGGAGGGAAGCCAAAAGCATCCTAAACTTTGTTCAAAGAACAAGAACTCATGGGATCTTCTACAAAGCAAAATATGATCTTGATTTGATTGGGTTTATTGACAGTGATTGGGCAGGTGACAACATAGATCGAAAGTATACATCATGATATGTGTTCATGCTTGTAGAAGGACCAATCAGCTGGTCAAGCAAGAAATAGAGTGCCATAGCACTCTCATCTACAAAAGCAAAGTATAGAGGAGTTGTAAATGCAACAAATAAATGTTTGTGGTTGCAAGGAATACTTGGAGAATGTGGATTTGAATCAGAGTTTTCAACTATTATCTACTATGATAATTAGAGCACCATTCAAATCTGCAATGATCCAGTTCAGAGATAGCAAACCAAGGACATTGAGATCCATATGCACTACATCAGACAGCTTGTGCATGATGGTACCATTCATCTACTCTTATGTGTTCTTCATAACAAGTAGCAGACATCTTCACCAAATTTTTTTGTTAGAAGACATTCAACAATATCAAATCACTGCTAGGGATTGTTGATCATGCTGTGAAGCATGATTGATGACAATATTTCCAAATTTTGTTTCCTTGTCCATGTTTAAGGGAGGATTTTCCCACTGGGTTTTTGCCTCTTTCCTTGGTTGTATGGAGAAGCAGTATGTAAAGGGAGACTACTCCTTGTTGCTAGGACCTATAGGTTTCTGTTATTTACTCATAAAGTTAGGCTTAAGGGGGTGTGTTAGAATAATCAACCCATAGTTACCTACCTTAGACATTAATCAACACATGCTAAAACTGAGTCATGGAGCACTTGGGAAACAACTTGGAAACCCATTTTAGCATGTCTGCTTTATTCTAGGTTCTCCAAAGTGCATATCTGCATTTTCTGTAAAGATTCCTTGTTTTATTTCCGATTTAAGGCAAAGGAAAAGCTAGACTAGTGGTAACTGCCTTGTTTTTTTCCCACATCATCCTCCCTCCTTTTCTCCAAATAAAAGCATGTATGAGTTTCCTTTCCATACCTCTTTATCTTTCCCACTTGACTTATCCAATTCGTGAGCATCTACCTAGATTTGGAAACTGCTTTATGCACCTATGGGGGATTTGACTAGTTTTGGTAAGCCTGCTTTTTTAATATTTTGAGTAGCATATTTATGCATTCAAATATCTCATGTAATTATATATTATAGGAGCCTATTAATTCATAAGGTTGGCTATTGTACGCTTACTCAATACAGATTAGTGTTATGCTCCAATTTCAGTCTCCTTTGGTGTTAATTTTGCATGTTTGATTAGCAATTTTGTGAGTGTAATTGTTCATTCTCTTGGGTTCAATTTCCACAGGATTTCCTTAGTGAGTACCATTTTGAGCTAAAGAATATAAAGGGTAAATATATCAAGATTGCAGATGCTTTGAGCTAACAAAGTCATATATTATATGAGGTGACTTTAAGTCAAACCGATTCGGATTTACACGAGAGGATTAGAACGACCAACAGAGTTGACCCTTTCTATGTAGAAATCCTCAAGAAGGTCCAAGAGGACAGGTTGTTTCAACAACAAAAAGAGTACAAGGTAGACTAAATGGGACTGCTATGGTCCAAAGAAAGATTGTACATTCTGGAAGGAGGGGACATTTGGTCCAGCATCCTCACAGAATTTCATCGGACACCCTACTTGGGGCATCTGGGATATCAAAAGATGATATACGCTGTTAAGACACACTTTTTCTTGCCTAAGTTAAAGGCATACATAGCTTCGTTTATCGTGAAATGTCAAGAATTTTAGCTGGTCAAGGCTGAGCACAAGCATCCTTCGAGGTTGCTGCAGCCACTACCCATTCTGAAATGGAAGTGGGAGGTCATTAGTATGGATTTTATCATGGGTCTACCTAAGAGTAAGAAACAAAATGATTCTATCTTTGTAGTAGTTGAAAAATTGTCAAAAGCAACACACTTCATTCCAGTGAAGTCGACCTATAAGGAAGTACACATTGTCGATATCTTCTTGAAGGAGATATTTAGATTGCAGGGATACCCAAGGAAATCATCTGGGATTGAGATACTAATTTTACAAGAAACTTTTGGAAATCCTTATTCTCTGGATTAGAGACACAGCTGAACTTTAGCACTGCTTATCACCTGCAGACGGACTAACAGACAGAAAGGATAAACCAGATTTTAGAGGACATGCTTAGGATGTATGTCATTGAACAACCCCACCATGTGGGAAGATTACCTACATCTTGCAGAGTTTGCGTATAACAACGGATACCATAATTCCACCAGATGAGTTCCTTTGAGGTACTCTATGGACGAAAGTGTAGAACACTGGTTACTTGGGATAGCCCAGTGGATTGGCTCATGTTAGGGCCTGACTTGTTAAAGGACTTGGAACAACTGGTTACCAAGGTCCAGGTGAATCTTAAAGAAGCAAAAGACCGCTAGAAAAGCTACATGGATAAGAAAATAAAAGATAAAGATTATCAAATAGGCGACCATGTCTACTTGGAAGTAAAAGCAAAATGAAGCTCATTGATCTTGGGAAGGTACGGTAAGTTAATGCCTAGATTTTGTGGACCCTTTGAGATACTAGCCAATAGATGGCCAATGGCACATGAACTAGTGTTTCCCGCTCACATAAGAGTCCATAATGTTTTCCATGCATCATTATTAAAGAAATATGTTTATGATACTAAAAATGTGATTGATTGGTCCTTATTACAGGTGGAACCTGAAGGGGAGTTTTCCCCTGAACCTCTTCATATATTGGACAAGAGAGAGGTGCAGCTTAGGAAGCGCACCATAGTCCAGTTGAAAGTGCAATGGAAGAACTTCGAAGCCGATGAGGCTACTTGGGAGAATGAATCCACCATGAGAAAGCATTACCTTTCCTTGTTACATGATTTCATTTCAAGTCCCTAAAACACCAGGGATGGTGTTCTTCTAAGCGGGGAGGGATGTAATATCCTGAATTTTTACCTAACACTTATGGGCATAAGCCCCATTGATTATGATGTTACTTTGATGTTTTATTTTTATTTATTGGGTCTAGGACCCCACTGCATATGAACATCATGATTTGTTTGATATATTGGGCGTAATCTAGTTACATATGTTTTATGCATGATTTTATGTGTTGGGCGTGGACCATGAAGCACATGATTAATGAGCTATTTTGTGTTGAGAAAGGAGCTCTGGAGCACATGAGTATTTGAATGTTTATGTCAAGCGAGAAGTTCTGGAGCACATGAGTGTTTAATTTGTGTTGGGCGAGAATCTCTGGAGCACGTGAGTGTTTAAGTTGTGTTGAGTGAGAAGCTCTGAAGCACATGAGTGTTTTGTTGTGTTGAGCGAGGAGCTCTGGAACACATGAATTGTATAAGCCTTTGTGTTAAAATATTTAAGGGTTTATGTTATATTTTCAACCCTATGTTTGATTATTTCTTGTTAGAATATGTAAGGGTTTACCCTTTATTTATAAACCCTATGTCTGTCCAGAATGTTTAGGATTTTATGTTTGTAATTCTAAAAACTGCGTCTGCACATTATTTTCTTTTCTAAGAAATATTTAGGGGTTTTTTCTTCCAAAGTTATGTCTGCATTTTATTTCCTATCTTTAGTTTTATTTATAAAACCTAGAACTACTTAAGATAGAGCCTATGTATAGTATAATTACCTATGGATTCTACTGGCAGATTTCATATTGACAACAAACCTTTAATTAGACGTAAAAAGACCAATTAAATCTAAGCTATAAACAGAGCCATAAACAAAACAAAAATTAAAAATGCCAAACAGTCAAGCTATCGAGACCTCTAATGGTCTGAAGCTTTATGCTATTTAAACAACCTTATAAATGCATGATTCCACATCTAAGAATAAAACATTTAACCAAGTAAACATACAAGCTATCGAGACCATTTAATGGTATAAGATTTATGTTTTATATAAAACAAAAACATACATCCATCCCATTCTTAATAAAATTAACCATATCATTATGCACATAACTAATTAAAACATAGCATGAATAACCAAGATATCATAGGATCGATTCCTATAGGCAGGAATGCCGAAATAAACCCATACATTAATAACCGTTTACAATCATCAAGACCCAAGATCAAATCCCATGGAGTCCACTTATTTACAAGTCACCCTATCAAATCCTGTAGGATTCACTAAATTACTAAACGTTGTAGCGTTTTAACCATCGAAGAAACATACCACACTATTATAAATACACATGCCGTAAAAAACAATTACTTAATCTCTACATAGAGGTCAAAAGACCCAAATAAATACACATTGTAACTATTTCATGGCCCTCGACCCTTTGCATAACAAAGCCTTAAAAATTATCCAAACCCATTAAAACCCTGTCAACACTATACAATTAGCAATGACACCCAATTGAAGAGCTACACCCACAGTCATGACATCTACAATTAAATACACAGCATAACCATAAACAATGATTCAACCATTAAAACGATAATTCATTGCACAGTCGCAACTCTAATGGTGGGAACGCCAATGCCACCTACGACATGGCTCCCAAGGCCAAACAACACTGTCAACATTTCCATATAAGAACTTAAAACACAAGTTATGAATCCACACAAAGTAAACTAATGCCAAAGAGTAAGAATCATAACCATGATTCGAATAGTATGCAAATGTTGTGTATAAATAACCAATAAACACACACAAAGTATAAATGCTGTACATATTCCCTTTACAAACCAAAGCAAGAGTTTACTCAGTCGTATAACCAAAACTTTGCACCACTGCAAGCAATGGTGTTGTCACAGTACCAAAGCATAAACATAATTACAATTCACAGAGCCTGTAACTAATCACCCAAGGCAACATTTCTACACAGAGTTTCCAATTGCGAAAACCAACTGACATTTAGTCTCAGCCGAAGGTGCTAAAACCCCAACCAAAAACCCCCAATTCTTTCACACATCTTTGATGCTATACACACTAATTTACAAATAGTCCCTTTCTTTTTCACAACCATTAAAACCATACAAACATTCAACCTACGACGAATTTGTAAATCTGTCACAAAAACCACAAGAGAGAAGGAATAAGTTAAAAACTTGTTACAGTAGGGATTACATGAATGGGTATGGTGTTGACCTTAGGGTGACCCACAACCCGCGACCCACATTTCCTCAAACCTTGCAACCTGCAACATAAAACAAGAGCTATGATGAGGAGCATGCTTGAACACCAAACTGAACAAACAAAACAACGCTATTAAACTAGAGAGGTAGATGTACCTTCCATTACATCCAACCTCCAAAGCTTCACGCCACCACACAACGCACAGGTAGAGCTCACGCAACCATGCTGCAAATGACCCTAACCAATGAAAGATCCCAATCCCTAAGCTTGAGGCCCACGCATCCCAAATTTCATTAATGTCACCACCCTGGCCTCCAACAACATAAATTAAATCCCATAGTGTATAGTTCATACCACCCTTTAACACAACACCATGTTTAAACAACGTGCCATACATAATCCCCAATATGTGTATCGAATAGATAGGGTTTATACATAGTCCATGGCATATGAAATATGCCATGGAGGGCTATAGATAAGGTTTTAAATTATACACCAAGACTATATTAAAACATAAACCAAGTTACAAAGTGTTAATACCATATAAAATGTGTACTATGTAAATGATAAGTGGCAGTAATTAAATCATTGTCGTAGAGTCCGTAAAAATAATAGTAGTAACCTGTGCAACATAGGCTAGTAAAACATCCATCCTGGTTCAAATATAAACTAACAACCGTCATAGTAATCACTAGGATAGGACTATAAGTATGTCGTCATCCAAGCCGAGTGCTAGTGATGAATGGGAAGTATGTCTTGTTCAACTTTTATAATCAGTTTTCGTTGTCAAGTGCACATGCACATGACAAGGAAAGAAATGCATTAGTTCATAAGAATTAAGTAAGCCCCGTGGTGACAAGTAGAAAATAGTTACCTTTCAGGTGTTTACAAGGGAAACAAGTCCCGCCACTCCACCCCTTTTCCAATCACAAGTTAAGTTAGAATTGTTTATACAATAGTAATCAAACTTTATAACTACAGAGTAAGTAATTGAAACAACTAACATACATATAAATGCATAACCATAGATCAAGATAGTAAGCAACATCACAATAACATGAGTATTACATTAATAACATTATCGGGAAATATGAAAGCAGGACGTAAGAACAACTTATGACAATACAACATAGTAAACAAAGTACAACACATTCTGGTCCAGGGTCATATCAACCACAACCAACCCAACCAGCACCTCCAAGATGTAGTGGCTCCTACACTTAGCAGGACTGCCAAATTTAGCCCTTGGCTAAATTCTGCGCTAAATTGCCTCCCCACAATTCTGCTTCCGCACCAGCGTTCCCGCAACAGAGTTTCCAAAAGCGGGATGTGGGATGTCAACTCCCCAAAGTCCCCCCCCACAAATTTCCTTTCGCAATATATTTTCCGCAAGCGGGTTGCGAGATGCAGGATGTCAACTCTCCAAAGTTGCTCCCCCGCAACTATCCCTCCCACAAATTTTCCTTCGCAATCTTTTCAACCATTAGATCTTTGCAGCCTTCTCCCCGACCGTCGATCTAATATTTGGTATGGATCTCACAGATATTTTTAGATCCGTTATCACCCTTGCAACTTTCGTTGCGGATCTCTCCTATATCGTCCGATCTTCGTTTGCGGACTCAATCTCCATCGTTCGTTTTCTACAAAAACTGGTTAAGGCAAAAAATATGCGTGCTGCGTCGATTGATCATGGGATAGATCAATCTAGCCTACAATATCTAGGATTAATTAGCCTAACTCTTCTATGCATGCATTTACGAACTATTCCATCTATTCCAGCAACAATTTCATGCATGAATAAATGATTTTACAGAAATACGCAAGTGTTCAGGAAACTGCCAAAGTCAACCCTTCATGGATTCACAGTTCAAAACAATGAATTCAAATAGGCTAAATACTCTGCAAACACACAATTAATCTTCTATTAAGAAAACACACTAACACACAGTCAGCCCTCCTCTTCAGTCTATTAAAATATTTACAATCAGAATCAGACACAGGTCTGTCTGTCTCTCTGCAACTCAAAATTCTAATACTGAAGAGCAAAACCCTTCTCCCTTCTCTAAGCTGTCTATTTAGCCTAAAATGTAACCTCCTACAACCTGAGTGGTCCTGCAACTGAAAACAGAGCATGATGAAGATGTATCTATCCAAAACAAGCAAACCAACCGCGCTTGATCTCCATGCAGGGGGTCATTATGCACAATCACTCCTATAGGTGCTAACAAACTATGACCCAGCAAAAAAAAGATGCCACAGCATGTGACTAACTCATCACATTTCTGTCATGCCAAGATGCTCCTACATCATACTCGCAAGGTGAGAAATTATGAACCCCTGTTCGTTAGGTCAGCTACAATGAAACCCTTGGCTTCCAACTCTACAACGCTCATCCAAGTAGAATCCTATGTTGGTCGTTTCTTCCATTTGACTAAATACTCTAGACAGTCCTTCTTCTTTGCACTATTTACCACTTTAGTGTCTAGAATGGCCTCAAATTCCAACGGTTGTTCCACAGGCATCTGCCCCACCCATTGTAAGTCTTCAGTAGGATATTCACCTCCTGTAAAGGTTCCAGTGTCACGTGCTACATAAGGATATAGATATGCAACATTAAATATTGGTGAAATACCAACTCCAGCAGGCATATCTAACTCATACGCATTTGCTAAGAATTTTATGAGTATCCTACAGGGTCCAATCTTCTTCATCTTCATCTTGTTATACCCTCCTTTTGGAAATCTGTCTCTCTTTAGATAGGCTAAGACCCAATCTCCTACTTCATAGTTCTTCTCTCTCCTTTTGGAATTTGCTTTGGCCTTGTAATGGGTGTTAGTTTGCTCTAACCTTGCTTTCACTTGCTCCTATAATTCACTGATCGACGTTGCAAACTCTTCTCCATCAGTACTCCTCTTTTCTGGTTGACCTAAGTCACAAAGTTCACACACTCCTCTTGGATGCATTCCATACATAATTTGAAATGGACTCATCCCTGTGCTTCTATTTGGTGAATCATTATAAGAAAACTCAGTTTGAGCTAATACTTTGTCCCACTTCTTAGGACTTTCTCCAATCAGACTTCTCAACATGTTTCAGAGACTCCTATTAACTACCTTTGTCTTTCCATCAGACTGTGGGTGATATGCTTAACTAACTTTCAGTTTGGTACCCAACTTCTTCCACAAGGTCCTCCAGAAATGACCTATGAACTTCACATATCTGTCTGATACAATGCTTCTAGGTAAACCATGTAGTTTCACAACCTCATAAAAAAACAAGTTCACAATGTGTGTGGAATCACTAGTCTTGTAGCATGGAATTAAATGTGCCATCTTAGTGAATCTATCAACAACTACAAAGATAAAATATTCATGCCCCTTCTGAGTTTTTTGCAAACCCAGAATGAAGTCCATACTCACAGAATCCCAAGGCCTAGTTAGAATAGGCAATGGTGTATACAAACCTGTGTTCTGGCTTCTTCCTTTAGCATTCTAGAATATTCTACATCTGCTTACAAACTTCTCAACTTCAAACCTCATCCTTGTCCAAAAATAGAAATGATCCAACTGTCCAAAGGTTTTATAACTTCCAAAGTGACCTGCCATACCTCCATTGTGTTTTTCCTATATCAAGTTCTCTCTCATGGAACACTTTGGTATACACATTTTACTGTTTTTAAAGGGTAAACCATCTTGTAGTGCATACTCCATACATGGCTCTCTCTCCACCTCCACTGGATTCTTACAAGCCCTGCAAGCATCTTGGAAATCAATGCCTGTCTCATACAAATCCCTTAAATGCTCGAATCCCAAGACTTAGATCTGATTCTCTTACATAATCAACATTCTTCTACTTAAGGCATCAACTACTCTATTTGACTGTCCACTTATGTGCTTCAACACAAAGGTAAAACTATGTAAGAACTCAACCCACTTGGCATGTTTTAGGTTCAACTTAGGTAGCTGCTGTAAATTTGAGCATATAGATCTATAGACAAAAACAAAACTCACAAAGAAGATCTCACAATTTACTCAGCAATTGAAGAATGAAACAATGCAAAAGGCTTGCAGCTGTGAATGCTTTCATTAATCAAAAAGTAATTCAGATGATAATTACAATAATGTAAAATGGCTTTAATAGCCACAAGCAATTCTAA
>LPNX010564483.1:322464-359448 GCA_001517045.1 Pseudotsuga menziesii | reverse complement strand
TTTGAAGCTAGTGAGGGAACAAACAACACATCTTTGAACCTTCCATGTTCAAGTTGGATAGAGACCTTCCCTTTGGTTTGTACTTTACTGTTATTTCCCATCTGAATAGTAGGACCATCAAAAGACTGAAAATAAGAGAATGATTCTATGGATGCAGCCATATGGTTGGAAGCTCCAGAATCAATGAGGAAAGCAGGTGTTGATGTGCAGGAAGCTTTCAGTGCATGTCCTTTCTTTGGGTATTCTTCTTCTTCTTCTTCAGAGTCTTCCTTCCTTGTGCTAGCAGGTATAGAAATGTTGTGCCTTTTCAAAAGAAGAGCCATTTCATCAAGTCGTCTTCTCATACAGGAGCTTTCTGAATGGAAGCCCCTTCCACAGTAAGGGCAGAGGATCTTGCCTTTGCTATTCTTCTTGCTTCTCTTCGAACTTGAAGGTTCTTTTGACTGTTTAGACTCATCTCTTTGCTTCCCTCTGTCATTCGCTACCTTATCTCCTCTTGCAACAAGAGCTAGATCTTTGGGAGATCGAATGATCCCCATTTGGATCAATTTATCATTTTCATAAATAAGAGATTGAATGAAATCATTAAGAGTTGGCATCTTCCAATTTGGAGTAGTGAGCCTTACCGTTTGGAAGGTGGATACAAAGACTGAGTAGTCTGAATTGAGCTTGGTGAGAATAGCAAGAATGAGCTGGGTTTCATCCTTCTTCACTTTGCATTGCTTCAACTGATATATTAGGTTCTTGAACTTTGAGAAGAATTCATTTAGAGATTTCAAATCTGATGGATTGAGAGTAATCGGATCATTTTCTAGCTGATGAATCCTCATCTCATCATGCTTATCAAACAAAGAAGCAAGCTTGTCCCAAACCTCCTTGGGAGTGTCCAAGTCTTGGATGTGAAATTGAAGATCCCTAGAGACTGAGTGTTGCATGAGTCGAATATCTTCATCAAGCCTGTTCATGTACTTAACTTTGTCTTTCTCTGATTCTGGCTCTTCCTCTGTTTCTTCTACAAGTCTGAAGAGATGCTTGGTGTGGAGAAATACTTTCATGTCATCCTTCCACTGGTGATAGTTGAAGGGAGTGAGAGGCTCTATTTGATGATCTATTTCGAAGTAATAGGAAGAACTAAGCTGCTGTAGCGAATGTAATGAGAAGTAGAGGCTGCTTGTAGTGAATGCTGTAAGAAAACCTGATAACCTGTCACATAATCAAACAAACAAAGTGATCCGGTTGGAGATCTGAGGAGGAGAGGAGTCTTGTCCACCGAGGCTCTGATACCATGTAAATTTGAGCATATAGATCTGTAGACAAAAACAAAACTCACAAAGAAGATCTCACAATTTACTCAGCAATTGAAGAATGAAACAGTGCAAAAGGCTTGCAGCTGTGAATGCTTTCATTAATCAAAAAGTAATTCAGATGATAATTACAATAATGTAAAATGGCTTTAATAGCCACAAGCAATTCGAATCCACATGAGGAATTTTGAATTGATGACTCTACTTGACTGTAGGTAACCAAGACTTGTCTAAATCATAATTGGAGGACCCAGTAGTTAATTGTACTTGTCTAAATCACAATTGGAGTTCTAAAACACAACCAAGTGTTACATTTAATATTAAATAATGGTTAACTGACTGTGGTAGGTGAGAAAAGGGCCCCACATGTGTGTAATTAATTAAACCATTATTTAACTGAATGTAATTGACTCCTAACTTGGCTTGACTAGTCATTAATGGAAGTGAACTGACCTTGGTTGGTTTCGGCACTCCCAGTTGCTTCCTAAATTATAGGGATTGATCTAGGAGACTCCTAAACTTATGCAATCAAGTGCAATAAGTGGCAGTGAGCCTCAATTAGTGTTCCCCATACTTAGGTAACTGAAACATGTGCCCCAATTAGGTCCAGTTTAACCAATGGTGCTAATGACTATAAATAGACTGGATGGACTCCCGATTTAGACATGAATCCCGATTTAGACATATGACCAAATTTAGACAAGGGAGGATTAATAATCCTAACAGCTGCATAATGTACTGTAATGCATGGTTATGAGAATATAACACAAATTCTTTATGCATTAAATAATGTCTCCAATGCTTCATTTCTTGAACAATAGCATAAAACTCCTTGTCATAAGATGAATACTTCTGCTTTGCATCATTCAGCTTCTCACTAAAATACCCTATAGGCATATCATTCCTAACTGAGTACAGCTCCGATTTCTATCCCACTGGCATCACACTTTACTTGGAAAGGGTGTTTGAAGTATGGTAACTTCAATACTAGTTGTTCCGTGATCTTCTTCTTCAAGAACTGAAAACTCCTTTCAGCCTTTGTTGTCCATTGAAATGGTTATCTTTCCTTCTTGATTGTCTCGACAATAGATGCACAAATACCACTGAAATTATTTATAAATTTCCTATAAAAACTTTCCAATCCATGAAAGCTTCTTACCTCAAATATGTTCCTAGGTGAAGGCCAATCAATGATTGCTTACACATTTTCTGAATCCATCTTCAACCCATCTCTTGAGATAACAAAACCTAAATATACTAGCTCTGGCTTCATGAATGCACACTTCTTCACATTTATCAACAATTTTTCCTCTTGCAGCCTCTCTAAAACATATCTCAGATGCTTCAGATACTCTTCTTCTGTTTGGCTGAAAACCAAAATGTCATCAAGGTAAAATATCACAAAATTACCTATGAAATCTCTTAAGACTTCATTCATCAATATCATAAAAGTGCTTGGTGCGGTGGACAATCCAAATGGCATGACCAACCACTCATACAGACCCTCATTTTTCTTAAAGGTTGTCTTCCACTCATCTCCTTCTCTGATCCTGATATGATGATACCCACTCTTCAAATCCAGTTTTGAAAAGCACGTTTCCCCACTTAGGTAATCCATCATGTCATCCATCCCCATTAATGGAAATCTATATCTGATGGTAATCTTGTTAATTGCTCTGGAGTTAGTACACATCCTCCACTCACCATCTTTCTTTGGTGTTAGTACTGCTAGTACTGCACATGCACTCAGACTTTTATGGACCAATCCTTTGTCCAAAAATCCTAGGACATGTTTCCTCAATTCTTCATTCTCTTGAGGTGTCAACCTATATGTTGGTTTCCTTGTTTGGTAAACTAGCTCTTTGAATAAAATCAATTTTATGAGTTATTGCGCCAAGAGGCACTCTACAGCCCAGTATGGAGGAGATCTTGTAATGTTACATAACGTTATATAACTTTATGTAACGTCATGCCGACTATAAATAATAAATAATAGAATTTTTTTTCTTAATAATCCTCCAAAATAAATGTTGGCCACAAAAACAACACAATATGGGGGAGATGTAGTAATGTTCCTACTTAACCAAAAAAAAAAATTGAATTATCCGCAAAAGAAAAGTTGGTCGTGCACATGATTTTAAAACCATGTGCCAGGCCTCCTAAAAAACCCATTGTTTTATTGTACATGGTTTAGGAGGTCCTTGCAAATGGTTTTAAACCCATGTGCAATGCCTCCTAAAGAACCCATGGTTTTATTGTACGTGGTTTAGGAGGTCGTTGCAAATGGTTTTAAGACCATGTGCAAGGCCTCCGAAACAACCCATAGTTTTAGGAGGGCCTTGCACATGGTGTTGAAACCATGCATGGGGAGATGTTGTAATGTTATTTCCTAACAAAATAAAAAATATTATATGTCGGCCATAAATAGTATTAAATATTAATAATAAAAATATTATATGTCGACATAAAATAAAAAGATGTGTCTTTTGTTCTGAATCACACCAAAGTTGATAGTTGAGTGTAATACTTAAGAAGAGGTTTTCACCTCCAAATATTTGATCCCTCTAGGTACTTGATAGAGCCTAGGATTTGGATCTATGTTGGTATCCATCCTTGGTGGTAACTCATTGGGTAAATCATCCAACATGATGTCACTAAACTCACTCAACATCTCCTGAATCTACTCAAGTATATATGCCACGTTAGTCTTCATTGTCACTACTGTCGGTTTGCGTACCACAACATAGCTTAACTCATCCTCCTCAATCTGTTGCAAATATTCTTTTCCTGACAACATCAAAACTTTAGGTGCTGAATTTCCTGCGGCACCACCTTCTTGCAAAGGGTGAAGTACATGTCTTATCCCATTCTACTCAAAACTATGATAGTTACTCCTACCATCATGAGTCACTCTCTTATAAAATTGCCACGGTATTTCTAACAGTATATGACAAACATCCATGGGAATACCATCACACAGAATCTTGTCCTTATATGGACCTATTTGGAAATCAACTTCACATTGCTCACTTACCAGGATTTGATGTCCTTTATGTAACCAAGATACTTTGTATGGAACAGGATGCTTGGTCCTCTTCAAACTCATATTCTCCACCATCTCTATGGAAACAAGATTGTCAGTACTCCCACTGTCAATCACCATCTTACATCACTTCCCTTGGACTTTACACATAGTCCTGAATAAATATTTTATTTGGGCAGGCTCTGCTTGATCCTTCTCAGGTTTCAACAAGACTTTATTCATCATCAATGACTCTCTTGTCTCTGGAAAAACTTCAGCCATTGTCAACTATTCTTGCTGCTGCTCATTCTGAGTTACATAGGCTCCTCTCTATCCTACGTCTTCCTTCTTTGTGCATTCAAACGATCTATGACCCAACTGGTTGCATTTGTAACACCTATAGATAGTTCCTCTACCTCTACCTCTGCCTCTACCTCCTTAGTAAGTTCCTCTTCTACTAGAGTCACCTCCTCTACCATGCTGCTCTTGCCAGTTATAGTGAATGAACTCTCCCCTCTGGACTCCAAATATTCCATTTGCAGCTGCTTGTCATCATCCTTTGGTCAAACCTCGACCTCTGTTGAAGCTCTGCTTCCTCGCTATCTTTTCTTTTTCCATTAAGGCACATTGATATGCCTCCTCCATTGTTTTAGGTGATATCATGTTGATATCTTCTTGGATATCCATCCTTGGGCCATTGACATATATAGTAGCCTTCTTTGCTAATTCTTCCACATATCCTGCCCTTAGGTTTACTTTGTAAAACTCTTCAGTGTACTCTCTCACTGTTAACAATCTTTATCTAAGGTTCTGCACCTGTCTATATAGAATTAACTGGTAATCTTTGGGAACGAAGTTAGCCATCATATTTGCTACCATCCTATCCTAGCTCTTTATCAATGACTTATTCTTTCTCCTTATTTCAGCTTGCACACTATCCCACCACAAGGATGCATGCCCTTTCAACCTTGTCACATCCAATCTGACTCTATTGTCTTCTTCAACCTCGTTGTACTCAAAGTACTTATCCAACTCACTGATCTAGTCAATGAGATTCTCAACAATGAGACTTCCATTGTAGGTCGGAAACTCAAGTTTCGGCCTTGAAGTTTCTCCTAGAATCGATCTGAAATACCTTAACTCAGGCGTTTCCTGCATAGGTGTAGCTTCTTCTCTTTTCTCTTCATCCTTAGGTTCACTTACATCCCCTGCTTCTGGATCTCTTCATCTATCTGTCTCTGTGGCTTGTAGATGTTGTTGTAGCTCCCTCACTTCTTCCATAAACTCTGCATTCACCACCGGTCGAGCTCTGTCACGACCTCACACTATTCCTGTGTGTGCAACCATCCTCTTGCTCTAAGCCTCTGCAATAACAGTTCTCTTTCACACTATTACAATCTTACCTCACCAATCCCCTTCTCTGTACTTGGTCTTTGGGAAACGCGATTCTTGATCTAGAACCTCTTGAGCACTCTTCTTTGCTCCTTCCAGGATTCTACTGCTATGCTTCTCTCTCACACGAGCCTCTCCTTGCTTTGATACCAAAATTGGTGCAGGTTTAGATCAACCACAACCAACCCAACCAGCACCTCTAGGATCTGGTGGCTCCTACACTTAGCAGGACTGCCAAATTTAGCCCTTGGCTAAATTCTGTGCTCAATTTCCTACCCGCAATTCTGCTTCCGCAACAATGTTCCCACAACAGAGTTTCCAAAAGTGAGATGTAGGATGTGGGATTTCAACTCCCCAAAGTTGCTCCCATGCAACTTTCCTTCCGCAATAGATTTTACGCAAGTGAGTTGCGGGATGCGGGATGTCAACTCTCCAAAGTTTCTCCCCCGCAACTATCCCTCCCGCAACTTTTCCTCCACAATATTTCCAACTGTCAGATCTTTGCGGCCTTCTCCCAGATCGTCAATCTACTCTTTGGTGCAGATCTCACAGATCTTTGTAGATATGTTATCACCCTCATAAATTTCGTTGCAGATATCTCCTAGATTGTCCAATCCTTGTCTACAGACTCAATCTCTGCCATTCATTTTTTGCAAAAACTAGTTAAGGCAGAAAATATGCGTGCTACACCGATTGATCATGGGATTGATCAATCCATCCTACAATCTCTAGGATTAATTATCCCAACTCTTCTATGCATGCATTTACGAACTATTCCATCTATTCCAGCAACAATTTCATGGGTGAATCAACGATTTTATTGAAATACGCAGGTGTTCAGAAAACCACCGAAGTCGACCCTTCACGAAATCACAGTTCAAAACAATAAATGCAACTAGGCTAAATACTCTACAAACAAAAAGTTAATCTTCTATTAAGAAAACACACTAACACACAGTCGGCCCTCTTCTTCAGTCTATTAAAATATATACAATCGGAATCAGACAAAGGTCTGTTCGTCTCTCTGTAACTCGAAATTCTAAGACTGAAGAGAAGAACCCTTCTCCCTTCTCTAAGCTGTCTATTTAACCTAAATTGTAACCTCCTACAACCCGAGTGGTCCTACAACTGGAAACAAACAGAAAACAGAGCATAATTAAGATGTTTTTGTCCAAAACAAACAAACCAACTGCGCTTGATCTCCATGCAGGGAGTCATGATGCACAATCACTCCTACAGGTGCTAACAAACTATGACTAAGCAAAACAACAAAAGATGGCAAACCTTGTGACCAACTAATCACATTGTTGGCATGACACGATGCTCCTGCATCACATTCTGCATAGATAGATAATGTCCATCACAGGTAGTAATTGACTAGCCTAATATTTTATTTTTTTTCAAATTTTGGGGACATTACAGGTTTAAATGTCAAAAACATCTCAGTTTGATCCCTAACCCAGAAATGCATAAGGCTGGAAATAACATAAATTTTAAAACTGAAATAAACATTGTTGTAACTCAATTTTTAATGACAAAAACTGAAATAAATGCACACCATGAGATTTTCAGACACAATAAATTTTGGGCAACTTGCCCAGGAAAAATGCACAAGGGGAAAACTTGTTAGGAGAGAGATTATTTATTATTTCTTCAATAAAATGAAACAACAAGTACAACAAAAGTACAAATTATCTCTATTGCATTAAATGCACCCATAATTTCTTGATTTCTATGCCAAACCGTCTCCTCGATTTCTATGCCAGACTAAACCTTGAAAATAGTGCGAAAACATTCCTTGATTTCTATTCCCAACCTCCTCGAAATATGTGCATAAATCCTCCTCTATTTCTATGAAAAAGGGTACAGTCCATACAGACTGTATAGACCTCTAAATCTGTGCAAGTACGACCTATATATGGCCTCAAAAACTGTGCAGAGTACGTTCTCAAAAAATGAGCCAAACTTCTCGGTAAATGTGCCCTATTTGTCCTTGATTTTATTGCCCTCAAAACCATACTATACGGTCACCATGGAATGTGTGCTGAATAAAAACTTCTCCTCAAAAATCGTGTTGCTTGGAAACTCAGTTGCCTATGTTTTCATGCCTCCTCTCTCTTCATTATTCTTCTCATTACGAGAAAATGAATGCAAAATGCATTTTTCCTTGCTTTTGTCTAAACCCTAGGTAGCTGAAGAGCCATATAATCCAATGGCTGATATTAGACTAGATCAATGGATGAGAATAAATGCTCTCATTTAATTCTCATAAATATTGATTTCACTCACCCACTTAAATTTATCAAAAAGTGACTTTATTCTCTAAAGTCATGTTAAATTCTCATCTCAAGTCATTTAATGCAAGGTTCACTTTATTTTCCCCTTTTAAGTGATTAAGGCTAAATTCACCTAGGGGAACACTTTCCTAGGTACAAAAATCAACAGAAAAAAATTAGAATGATAAATTGTAAGGCAACACCAACACCTGTAGTGTTGGGATATTATAAACCCACTTCATGCTTAGGATAATAATATTTAATCATTTTTTATTAAATTCCTACCTACTAGCCTATATAGTTGGCATCCACTTGCACCACTTGGTCAACAATTGGCATATATACCCCAGGGGCACCTTTATCCCGATTATGGTTAGATCCTTCCAAATTTATTGACTTCCAAAATTAGTAACTGCGCCTTCCTGTATATTTTTTCTTTATACTTCTTTTATCTAGCTTTTCAGTGGATAAGGTAAATCTAGTCAACTAGGAAACTACTATCTTTTGTTGCCAATCCAGCCTCCATGATTTTCTCTCCATATTCCATGTTTAGCATTTTTTTCCATCTCTCATGACAACTCTCTCATGGTTCATCCAATTCGTGAGGTCTTTGATAGATTTGGAAAGTGCTTTAGCCACCTATGGTGGTTTATGATATTTGGTAAGTCTGCTTTATGAGCTAGCATGAGTTGTCTCCTAAGCAACTCAAATTTACCTATGAATATTGTATTATTTATGTACACTAAGTTGATCAATAATACATGGAAATATATTGGATCATTCTTCACTTCTCTTGTATCCAGAATTACTATTCATCTCTCTATTTTTCGTGTGCATGCTTGTGAGAATTATCTTTGTAGCTAGATCTACATCTTGTGCTTCTTATTAGAATCAAGGATCTATTTCTTCATAGTATCAGAGCTGCAATTTCTACATGGTATTAGAGCACAAGGCTGTTCAATTTCAATAGAGTTGAGGAGCTATACATTCTCTCTATTAGAGTGCATCAAGTCTCATATTCCTCTTAGAATAAGAGCTTGTTTTTAAGATTACAAGAGTTTCTCCTTGTTTTATTTGTGCAGGTTGCAAAGAGTATATCCTTGAGCGCATCAACATATCAATATGGATTCTTCTTCGGCAATGATCCCAAATCCCTTCAACTGTCATGAATGGAAAGCCAAAATTGGCATCCTATTGGGCAATAAGGGACTCTATAGAGTTTTTATGGATTTATAAAGTGAACCAAATTCTGTTGTTGAGAAAGCTAAGTGGAATAATAGGTCATATTAAGCATATGGATTGATTTTCCTCTATAGTTCCCTTGATCTACTCTTTCATCTAGATGGTTCAACCACTCCAAACCAAGTATGGACCAAACTTGAGTCTCTCTTTGGAGTTCAAAATGAGTTGAGTGCATCAGTTGGAGAATGAGTTATTCTCATCGAATCCAAGCAATTTTGATTCTATTGAAGGTTTCTTTAACAAATTCAAGTCACATTTTCTATTGCTAAATCAATGTGAGATTGAAAAAAATGAAGATCAATTGATCATTTCCATCCTATCAAAATTGGGTCCTGAATACTCAATTTTTGTGTCTACTTATCATGCTACTAGGCTTTCTATTTATAATTGGAATATGCCTTCTTTGAGTAGATTCTTTGATTCACTAACAAAGGAGCAAGATAAATTGATCCATATGGGTTCTTTTAGATCTTCTAAGGGCAAGGATCATGCTCTCATAGTTCAAGGAAGCAAGAATACCAAATCCTAAGAGAAGAAAATTGTGAAAGAGAAGAAACCAAAGTCAGATATTGAAGATGAAAGTTCGAAGCCTAATAATGAAGGTTCAATGAAGAAAGTCAAGAATAAATGAAGTACATCCAATTTTTCTTATTGCAACAAAGGATTTCATCCTAAGAAGAAATGTTTCAAGAAGAATATGGACATCATGTCTTATCTTCTTGAGAAGCACAACATTAAAGTTCCAGATGAGCTAGATAAGCCTACTGATTCTTCAGAACATTGTCATAGTGCGTAGTTCTAAACTTCTAAGGTGATATAAACTACGCCTTGAGTGCCAGAGTTAAATAATTTCCTCAAATGTCTGATATAGATTCACTTTCTGATATATCATAATCAGAAATATCAGTTTATTTCTTTGATAATGCACCTATCAGTCTCCTATATTCATCACCCAATGATTGTGATTTTTCAATAGATCATGACTTGTCTTTAAGCAACTCTTCCTCACTTCATTCAAATGATAGAAATTCTAATTTAGAAGCATATTTTTCGGATGATATGCATCTCATGACACCATCCATACCACCATACATAGCATCTACCATGCATCTACCATAACTCTGAATACTCCTAAGACTATACAAACCCCAAGTTCACTAGTTGATTCCTCATCGGTTTCTTATGCAGTGTTACTTATATCAAATGGTTTCAAGTATAGCATATTTTTCACTGGTTGGTTATATATTAACTTAGCCATCATTAAACTTATCTTACACATGTTTGGATCTGTTCTAAACACTTATGGTTCAGATCTCAAGTCCATCCATCATTCATATTTTTACACTCGTCGGTTTTCCCTAGTTGCTCATACTTTTGCTAGTCTATCCCTATATCATCATTCATACACTTAATCCTTTGTATTTGATGTTCCATATGATAATATTTCTGATATGTCAGATTCCTTTCAGCCTCATATCATATTTGGGAAGGTGCTACATCAGATTGGAATAAAGATATGTGATCCACATCAGAATTTTGTAGCTATATAAGGAACCGAATGTGTTATTGATTGTCTCAATTTTTGTACTCTTTGGGAAGGAGTATGCACTGATCTCTTTTACTTTTTCTATTTTTTTTACAGATCAGATTTTGTTAGCAGCAAGAAGCATTTATATAATTCTCCTACTTCATCAGATGATGAGATACAAGGAATCTCTCCTCTTCTTTCTTGTAGATTTTACACTCTAGCACATGATCACATAGTTCATGATTTCTTCATCAAAGTATTTCACCAGAAGAAGTCCATTCAGCTCATTCAAGTAAATATAAAAAAACATAATTGAATACATATTTCAAATTTTGTGCCTTGTCCTTTCTTGAGGGAGGATTTTCCCCATGTGGGTTTGCCTCTTTCCTCACTTTTCTAGACAAAATAATTGTAAAGGGTGACCATATCCTTGTTATTGGGCCCTATATAGTTCTATATTTATTATTATTTTATACATATCATCATAAATTTAGACTTAAAGGGGGGTGTTGGGATATTATAAACCCACTTCATACTTCTAGGATAACAATATTTTATCATTTTTTGTTAAATTCCTACCTATTAGCCTAGATGGTTGGCATCCACTTGCACTACTTGGTCAAAAATTTCCATATATACCCCATGAGATCCTTTATCCTAAACTTGGTTAGTTCCTTCCAACTTTATTGACTTCCAAAATGAGTAAATGTTCCTTCTTGCAAATTATGTCTTTATACTACTTTTATCCTGCTTTTCAATGGATAAGGTAAATCTAGAAAACTAGGAAACTGCTATATTTTGTTGCCAACCCATCCTCCATGATTTTATCTCCATATTCCATGTTTAGCATGTTTTTCCATCACTCATGACAAATCACTCATGGTTCATCCAATTCGTGAGGTCCTTGACAGATTTAGAAAGTTCTTTAGCCACCTATGGGGGGCTATCATAATTAGTAACACAACAGAATTTGAGGCCAAAATATGAGGCTACCATGTCTAAAATTCGACACAAACATGTCGGGTATTCGACACCCTCAATTTTTTTTGTCGTCGGTGGCGTAACATCGGATAGTCGACAGCCAAGCGCCCGAGGCCGTCAGATTTCCTACGGCAAGGCCATCGAATTTCCTACAGCCAAGTCATCGAATTTCGTATGGCCAGGCCGTTGGATTTCCTACTGCAAGGCCGTTGGATTTCATACGGCCAGGTCGTCGGATTTCCTACGGTAAGGCCGTCAGATTTCCTACGGCAAGGTCGTTGGAGCCACAACAATTTCGTCAGATTGACATGAAATCCGACAACAGCTTCTAGGAATTGAACATCGAATAACCGACGGGATACCGTATATTAATAAATAAAAAAATTGTATTCAGTGGCAAGTTTTCTTTGAGATATGCTATAGATATCATTGTCTTTTGATATATTTTGGTGGATGTGTTTAAGTTTTAATAAATCATCAAGACCAAAGATATGTAGGTCTCTTCATTTGAAAGAGGATTCAACATAGAAGGAATCTATTTAACAAATGTGCTAATAATATAACTCAGAGTCTTCTCATCATATCTTTATTCCAACCTACAACTGATCCAGGAGGAAAAGATTGCAAGAGCTTTATCACATGAGTTTAGTTAGGCAGAGAATTTAATAGGGGCAAGCAATCAACTTTAGATAAAATTTTGAATATGACTTATACACAAACATGGGGATTAATTTCAAAATTTTTATCAATAGCCTTTGCAAAATGTGATATACCTGGGTTAGAGTATCATTCCTATGCAATGGGGTAGCTTTTCAAAAGTGGATTTGGTAGATTTGGTCTTGGACAGGTAGTTATCACACACACTGTTTATTTTTGGAATTGTATCTATTTTGTCTTGCTAATTAACCCATAAATATGGAAAAAGATTGTAAAGGAATATGTTTATCTTTTTAGGCGAAGACAAGATTGGCTGATGAAAGTTTACTTTTTCTCTTTTTGGTTGGTGGATGCTTTGGAGGTGAGTTTACCTAACATTCTTGTTCCAAAAATTAACCCAATTCTTAACATGTATTGATATCTTGTTTCAATTATTGAACTATAAATATTTTGGAAAAAAGGACAAGCAAGTTTCTGCAAAAGCTATCATGCCATTAATGGGATTCAAGTTAGGATCCATTATTTAAGAAAGATATGTTGACCAAGTCCCTAGCCTACTATGTCATTGACCTTTGAGAAAACTAACATAATGCCAAGTAAACCTTTATTTGATTGGTTGCATCATGTTAGGGATTCAAGACAGGGTTCAGATTGTTCTCATCTAACTCTACACAACTAATGGAGCAGATTCACAAAATGAGAAGGCTCACATATAACATTTTCAACACCACTGGACAGAAACACAGGTGTCCCATCTCCCCTCTTTGATTTAGCTTATACCCAATTCAGCAAGAGGATTATGGTCAAGACTATTGTAAAGCAAACAAACAATTCACTTTCATCATTTTATTGACCAAGTTCCGAGTCCCCCCATTGAGTGTGAACACATTTGTTGATATTTTTCACCTTTGTAAGCCTCAATAGAGGCACCCTTGCAAACCTCAATAGAGGCATGGTTAAAACTTGATAAAAAATCAGGGAGGGATTTTTAGGATGGAACAATGCATTAACAACTTCTTCCTGTATACTTCATCTCACACCCAACAATATAGAATTTAGTCTGCTAAAGAATATAGTCTCAATAGGATCTTGAGAGTTGGATGACTTTTGATCTCTTAATTTGAGACTTAGTGTCAAGAATTTTAGACTGATTTTGGTATATTGTAATTTAATTTCTAGATTACTACTTGATTAATTTTTAAATTGTTCTCTATATTAACATGTAAGAGTTCATGGCACCCTTTTCCCCCTACACCTTCACAACCAATTTGAATCATTGTGTCTCTCTCTGTCCCATTGGTTGCTTTTTCCCACTAGTTTATCTCACTCTTTCTTTCACACACACACACACACATCTAGTGTGATGAATGTAATATGAATTTTGTATGGAACAATTCAATTCTTGAATATAAAATTCTTTTCAAATTCCATATAATATACAATCATGGACTGTGTATCCTTTGAAATCTACATTCATTAAATTGCATTTGGGAAAAAAATAAGATTCAAAATTTCTTATATAAGATTTGCATTTAAATATTCCCCTCATGATAGTAAACCTTTTGGACACGGAACTATACCTTTCTCATTGTAAGGAAAATTTGTGAGATGTGAAGTCTTATTGTTGCCTTGATTTGGTGGAAGAGCATGCCCAAAAACCAGGAAATTGTCTTCACATAAACAAACAAGATAGTAACATAATTAGAAATGTTTCTAGATTGACAACATTTCAATATGATGTGCATTTGACTTCGATTATGTACCCAATATTTACTCACCTGAGACGCCTGATGTACCCAAATTAATCTGTTGCAGTGTTGCACACTGTTGTTCTTTTGTAGGTGAATAATGGAAATTCTTTCAATATGATGTGCATTTGACTTCGATTATGTACCAAATATTTTCTCACCTGATATGGATAATGTACCCAAACTACTCTGCTGCAGTGTTGCACACTGTGGTTCTTTTGTAGGTGAATAATGGCAATTCTGGTCAGAAACTGAGGCCAACTTCCCCTAAAATATTGATGTGGTAGTACCAGAATCCGTGTTTATATATTTTTTTCTAGCAAATTCAAATTAGGTAGCACTATCAATGCAAGTGTTGCATTTAAAAAATGAATCTTCTCATTTGGTGGAGGACGGGAGGAAGTATCAACAGGAGGACTATAAATCGAAAAGTGAAAGCGGGAAGTATCAACCAAAAATCCATCAATATCAGCTTGCTTTATTTTTTTCCCAGAAGAATAAAACCAATTCCATATAATCGAGTTGTAGATGAGTCCTCTCTATTTATTTCTTCATCAAAATCGGCAAGGGAAAGGTTTAGATCATTTTTTAAAATACATTCCACCTTAAGCCCTGAACTTTGTGGAGTTTTTAAGCTAAGTTTCAACCACTAGTTTTGATATTCTTCAGTTTCAGTTTGTCCATAAACAAATTTGAAATTTTCCCAATAAAACTTGACCATAATTCATTTTTCTCATTAATATTCGAAGAACCTTCCCTAAGGTCATAAGGTGCTTTTACCGGTCTAGTATCACAAAGACCTAGAGTCTGGACATAATGATTTGCATAAGGAGAACTTGATGCACTCTTCCTGCATCCTTTGATGGGTGCACCTGTCTTAGATTTTGTGCTAACTGTTCCGTACAGACCAAACTGAGAATCATTACATGGAATTCCCTTACAAACATAATGTGTACATGCAGATGGTCTTGTATGACACCCATGTACATCAACAATAATTTCTCCTCCCTAGTGAATCACCTTCATCAGACTCACTTGAATAATGTTTGTGCTTCCTCTTTTTTCTATTACAAGAATGGATATTACAGTAGCAATTTAAGTTTCACAGACAACATTGGGAATAAGTTAATAACTATGTCCAGTGAAATAAGTGCTTCTTCTTTCAAGACAGACATGTGATTTGTAGGCTAAATTCCACTTTTTGCTTTTGTTTGCTACTTGCTTGGTGCCACAATCATACTTTGAAGTTAAATTACATTTCCCGCAATACCTATCAAGGGATATAGAGTGTGATTTTCCACTGCTACTTCTTGATGTTGTCCTAAGCTTGCTTCTAATCCTGCTTCTTTAGATATGCCTCCTTTTTGTGCTTCTATGTCTCCTAAAATTGATTGGATCTGAGATTTCTTCTCTGCACCTGCTCCATCCTTTGGGGTAAGAATTAGTTTTACTTGCCCTATGATATTCACTTCTTTTGTCATGTCTATGACTCATGGATCCTAACATGTTGCAACCAATTCTCCTCTCATCCTCACTACAATCCATATAACCCCTAGTTAGTATTTGACAGTTGGTTCTTTCATCATCTCTACGAACCCTGTAACTCATACCCGACCTGTGTTTTTCAATTTTCTCACTGTCTCTTCTATACAGATAGCTATTATAGTGACTGTGTCCTCTAGATTCCCTAACTTCATATGTAATTTTGCAAGTTGTACCATCCTTATCATGCACAGTGTCTTCACATTTGCAATTCTCACATGGAAAATCTCCACTTAGTTCCATTTATGTACTCAACCAATGGATTGAATCGATTTAAAAACCAGAAGGACTTGAACCAAACGTTTAATATTCGAAACCACCTCTTACACGTTTCAAATATTTCAAATATTTATGATGTATCTCTCTAAAATGGGTCTAGGTTTATGGTGTGATTGTTATATTATCCACGATATCCTCATGTATATGATTTTGATGATGGTTCTCCAAACCAGTTCTGTTCTGGTTCAGGTGTGACCCTCGACTGATTCTGGTTCTAGTTCTCATAACCTTGCTCTTTACATCACTATACTCAACAATTGCATAGGTGGATGGAAGAATCCAATTGAATAGTGAATACAAGTTACAGTTCTAGATTTTAACACCAATAACGAGGTCCTACCAGAATTAAAGATATGATAAAAAACCAATCAAACCAAGACAAAAACACATTTCAAAAATCAGTGAAAAAAGTAAATTAACAAATTTTAATTATTGGAATATTTGAACCAAGAATGAATCAGGTTTGCTGTACAACAATGACTGCATATACCCGAGTGCAAAATTTCAAATTTCTTTGGACAACAACAGGTGTATATTTTGGGAATGTTGGAAAGTGTAATAAATTTTTAAAAAAAAAGTCAACTATAAAAGAAAAAAATGAAGGAAGAATGAACAGATTAAGAGCATTTGTTACCATATTCTAGGAAAATTTCCACAAGCTAACATCGTATAGATAATTTAAAAGAATCAATATTGCTATAATGACAGATTTTTTACTACATTCCACAAGCTCACTAGTTCATTTTCATTTGATATAGAATCTGAAGTTAGCAATAGTATTATAGGTTGTAATCCAAATACATATGTTATTTCATTGTCTAGTCTACATCTCAAGAAATATGGAACTTTCACAAAAAAAATTATTAGGTAATCAAAACTCAAACCTCTGTTGTCTTCTTCTTGTAAACAACTATGTACCCATGCTTTTCTAATTCAGGTGCAAAGAACTCCTCAAAATGATCACTCTAAACCTGTATCATTACAAAAATCTAGAAATCCACTAAAATCTAAATCAATTATATCTTAAAAAAGAAAGAAAATTCTAGAGATGGTAGAGTTGCAGCACCTATACACTCAGATTCCAATATAGATGAAAGAAAAGCGAAGTGAACAGATATATTATGCATTCTCTTTAGTAGCACCAGTTAGAAAGACAAAAAATTGTACCACATACAAGCACCAAAATAATTTTTGATTCAGTCCATCTTCTATAGATAATAAATTAGTCCCTAGAACAAGATTCAAAACATTTAATGCAGTCTTGAGATGCTCTTTCAGATGAGCACAAAATACCTTTGCAAGGGCAACTGAGTGTTGTTGTGTGAATGCTTTGCAAACTGAAACCATGTGCACAACTACATACATCCCTTCTGATGATAGTGGAATACTTGAAAGAGTCAAGAACCTCATAAGGTCTTCAATGCCCTTTTTCTCAACAAATATTCTACAAGTTTCAGGATTTTCCATTGCCTGATGCACAAACACCATGGCATGTGAAATGCATAATTGTAGAAAGCGTTCATTATTCATATTTATCAATTAAATCCTTTAGAAGAACCAGATATTTTAGTTGTAAATGCAAATTAGGAATGAGTATTACTTGTAAACCTAACAGACTTGCAGCATTTAAATTTTCTGCATTGTCTGGGCCATGTTCATAATAAAATTCAAAATGTAAATTCGACCCTAATTGGCTTGCTGCTACATCACAACCATTTTCTACAACACACGAGAACATGCCCACTCCTTCTTCTTTACTTCCCCATCCTTGTGATAGAGCAAGAAAATGAAGATTCAACATTGCACTTCCTGGCAATTTTCCACTCAGGTGTAGCTTGGAAGGGTTAATCTTGTACAAGAGCTACAAGAGCTACAAGAGCTTGAAGAGCTGCTAAAAGTATGTTAGGATCATTTGATGAAAGAAGGTGTGTGAAATGTTGCATAAAACATACAAATTTACAGTGTGTTGCCATGTAAGCTCTTCCTAACCTCTTCCTTCCTCAACCTCCTTGACTCTCGGGAGGTCGATCGTTGAATATCATACCTCTCTGCAAACATTGAACGGATCCGCTACATAACGGAGCAGATCTATGGGTTATAAAATTAAATCTCTCTGCAAACAATATTGAATAGATATGCCACATAACAGAGGATATCAATAGGGTACTAAGCATGATTCTGAAAATGGGTTGAATCTCACACATGTAACTTATATTTCCCACAAATACCCACACATAAATATGCAAAATAAATGGTATATATATTTTAAATATGTAATGGGAACCTTGCATATATCTCTTATTTTTATGTGTAAAAAGAGATGAATCTGGATCATACTGAGTGAGTGAGGAGAATCATTGCAATGGGGTGGATACACAGACTTTCCAGCATGAGGTTGAGCGTAGATGATGCTCTAACCTTTGGAAATATTAGGAAGGAGGGTGGCTAAGAAAGAAAAACTATGGGTTCCAGTTCCAGGTCCAGATCAATTTGCAGGTGGTTGGTTTGATCGACAGAGCTTGAGACCCGCGAGCTAGTAACCTGGCACATAGACAAGCGAACACACGAGACGAGGTGATGTTGGGATTTGATTTGATGCAGAGGGTTAGTGTCAATGCCCGAGCTAAATGATAAAAATTCACAGTAAAAAGAAACTTATCTGCGATTTTAACCTAGCTACATACGCTTCAAGAAAAATTTATCAGTTCACACTAAACCAAGAAACTTTCAGTATTATAATCAAGCAAAATTTATCAATTCACACTAAACCAAGAAAATTCTATCAATGGCTTCCAAGGCGGTTCAATTCATGGCACTTGCATAGGGACATTCATCTATGCCTCAGAGGGAAAGTTGTTCTTATGAGTGTACCCCCAATCATTTATAAAAATTGGTCTCAAACTAGGTTCAAAATGGGCAAAATGCCTCTTGGCATGAAATTTGTTCTGTCTAATATACCTTTCACAAATTATCTAAAAATATAATTTCCTAAGTTCATTATAAATAAATTACAAGTATAATTAACGCATTGCCTTTTGTTTGGTGAAAATCGAGCTAAAATTGAGTGAGATTTGGCCTCCAGAAGGTAAACAATAAAGGTTTTTCTAAGGGAGATGAAATCAAAATCTAAGGTCTTTATTTAAAATTTATGGGTGAAAAACTAAAGGAACTATACAGTACTAATATTCACTTCTCCATATCAAATGGGTCTCTTTCAAAGTAAAAAAAAATCAACCTAGAAGGGGCCTAATTAACACACTTTACTAGCTGGATTATGGACCAAAAAACAGGGTTACTAGGATTTCTGGAAATTTCTTGGTTGAATCTTTGAGTCGAACCCTATATATTTTTTTCGGCCTCAAAATCTGAATGAGGGAGATATGCAAATTTTGGTTTAGGCATTTTGTCAAACACTTAGTGGACAAGTACTTGGTTGAGGACTTTTGTCAAACAATTAGTAGATAGCCACCTACAACTCTTCCTTCTCTAAGTTCCTTTCAACATTTCAAAAGCTACCAGAAATGAAATCAGACCCATACACATGGAAAGAAAAACACCCCAAGGGAATCTACGTTTTCATAAAAATACCCAAATCATGGGATTTGGTGTCGCAAAAAATGTTTTTGGAATCAAAATGGGGGTTCCAAGCCCATATGATTTGGATACTTTCCTCCACGACATCTCAGCTGGGTATTTTATAAATAAAATTGGAATTCCTAATTGTTTATTCAACAAGGGTTGGAGAGGC
The DNA here is from genome assembly GCA_001517045.1 of Pseudotsuga menziesii. Taxonomy (NCBI): domain Eukaryota; kingdom Viridiplantae; phylum Streptophyta; class Pinopsida; order Pinales; family Pinaceae; genus Pseudotsuga; species Pseudotsuga menziesii. Next base: position 339,729 of record LPNX010564483.1, on the reverse strand, counting down.
CATGTGCCCTTATTGGTGAGTTAATGTAAGAAAAAGGAATCGTAAGTCGATTCAATCTTAGAGGAGACAAAAATAATGTTTCCACCAAAGTCTAAATGAAAGGAAACTAGAAATGCAGTTTGGAAATGAGGGCGGGTTTCTTAACAGGAACGTTGTTGTAATGTTAGTTCCTCATTCTGGAAACCCCAAGTGAGTGTATCAGCCAATTTATTTTCCAAGTAAACTCCTATAAAATATGCAAACAACGAGTAATTGATTTTGTGAGAAAATAGAAACGATTACAGCAAAATAAAAGGAACAATAAAATGAAAAAAAAAACAAGACATTGATTTGGTGAGAAAAGAGAAACGATTACAGCAAAATACCTGATCAAATACATCTTGCTTAGCCATCTCGTCCCAAAATGGTTGATTGGAGAGGGACCCGAATGATTGTTTCAAATCAATTTAGATGAGGGAGTTAATTGTAGAGGGACCTGAATGATTATTTCAAACCAAAACCTCTGCTGCCTCTGCAAACCCTAATCGTTGCAAACCCTCCTCTGCGTAAACACACTTGACCTCCGATAGCACCTCCCACGACCCCCTCTGCATGACCTCTGGAAAACCTCCTCTGCATGACCTCCGGAAAACCTCCTCGACGTGACCTTTGGATGTGGAGGTATATTGTGTCGGCTCCGTCGTGAAATTATTGATTGGGTTCTTTGTTTCGTGAAGAAATATTGTGTCCGGATGGTTGTGGTTTATATATTTTTTTTGTTTTTTTGTTCCCTAGTGTCGGCAATCCGACGACATAGCCCTAGTGTCAAAATAGCCCTAGTGTCGGAAATCCTACACCCTAGTGTCGGAAATCCTGTACCCTAGTGTCGGAAATCCTACGCCTGAGTGTCGAAAATCCTACGCCCTAGTGTCGGAATAGCCCTAGTGTAGGAATAGCCCTAGTGTCAAAAATCCTATGCCCTAGTGTCGGAAATTCGACGACGCTAAAATAATTTAAAAATCTCACTACTTTTCATCGTTACTGTCTGACACATTCACACAATACGTCAGATGTCATCGGATTCTGGGTTCAAATCCTATTGTGTAAGTCTGCTTTATGAGGTAGCATGAGTTGTCTCCTAAGCAACTCAAATTTACCTATGAAGGATGGTTGATTTATGTACACTAATTTGATCAATAATACATGGAAATATATTGGATCATTCTTCACTTCTCTTGTATCCAGTCTTACTATTCATCTCTCTATTTTTCTTATGCATGCTTGTGAGAATTATCTTTGTAGATAGATATACATCTCGTGCTTCTTCATAGCATCAAGGAGCTATTTTTTCATAGTATCAGAGCTAGAATTTATACATGTAGAAACATAAACAAAATTCAACAAAGAAGATAGAGGTCCAAATGTGGATCCTACATTGTTCAAGAGATTAGTTGGCAGTCTCATGTATCTCACTGCCAATAGACTAGACATTATGTTTGCAATCATCTTGATTTCTAGCTTTACAGAGATACCAAAAGAAATTCATTTGTAAATTGGTAAAAGCATTTTGAGATACATTGTAGGGACAACAATGTATGGTATTTTATATTCAAGCACTAAAAGTAATTCTTTGATTGGTTATATAAAAAGTGACTTTGCAAGTATCCTATATAATAAAAAGATTACTTCAGAGTATGTCTTTCATCTTATTTCAAGGGTAATTTCACGGAAATCCAAGAAGCGTCCCATTGTGATTCTCTCATTAGCAAAATCAGAGTACGCAACAACAACGACAACAAGTAATACACTACAACAAATCCTAGAATTAGCATCCCTTTTTAGTGTAATTTTTTTTACATTGAGTGGTGAAACTAGATGCTAAATGGGACGCGTCATGGACAAAACTTAAAGCGTCTCAAAAAATGTCTTTTTTTGCTTCCTAGATAGCATCCTTTATGACGTCCTGAATAGCATCTATTTTTTTGCTTCCATAATTGCGTCCAACTTTGCTTCCTAAACAACGTTGAGGTTTGCTTCCTAAATAATGTCATATTTTGATTCCTAGCAAGTGTCCTCTTTTGATTCTTAAATGACATCCCTGTTAGCATCATATTTGCATCCTTAATAGCACCATGTTAGCATCCAAATTAGCATCCAATATTGCATCCATTTTTGCTACCACTTTAGCATCCCATTTTGCACCATGTTTTACTTCCAAATATGTGCCAATTTTTGCTTCCAAATTTGCACCAATTTTTGCTTCCTTTTTGCATTGTGTTTTGCTACCAAAATGATGCCAAATATTTCTTCTATTGTTGCACCATATTTGATTCCTATGTAGCACCATGTTTTGCATCCAAAGTAACGTCTTATTTTGATACCATATCAACGCCATGTTTGGCTTCATCATTAGCGCCATGCGTTGCATCATTTTTAATGCCTAGTTTTGCATCCTATTTTGCTACCATATCAACGCCATGTTTGGCTTCATCATTAGCACCACATGTTGCATCCTTTTTAATGCCTAGTTTCGCATCTCTTATTTTTTGGTCACTAATTTAGTCGTTTTTAGAAGTTTTATATACGAATTTTGGTCATTTTTTTTAGTCACTTATCTCTCATTGTTTGGTCACTTATCTCTTATTTTTAACTTGCCAATTTAGTTGTTTGTAACTGACAGTATAATATCATTATGGCATGGAGGAATCGAACCACCAACCTCCTGCTTGTAAGGCAGGCGCTTTTCCATTAAGCTAGCACCCTTTAAGAATTTGGGAACCTAACTTATAGAGTCCTTTATAATCGTAAAATGATCAATACACAACTTTGAGTATCTAATGGTCGGAAAATGATGATATATTTATAAGTTTAAAATATATGATCAAGCAGGTAATGAAATCCATAAACCTTTTTTAGGAATTTTGAAAAAAACTCAAGAAACTGGCTTAATGGGATTGCAAAAATCACTACTCCCTAGCAACTGTAAGTGTACCACTATATGATACCTATCAACAACAATTATCTTAGTGTGCCAAGGATATAGTCGATAAGAATGATCATCCTAGAGCCATGTATAAGTGGAGCAATAAGGAGAATCAAAACAGGATGATCAGCCCAATAGTTGGTGCTTCACGTGGATCCTATCCACCATGGGATGAGCAAAGTTCCTTCTTCCATCAAGCTAATGGATATCCATAAGGAGAAATGGTTAGGATATATTGTGATGCCAATTCATAATGTTTATTCGCTTCCCAGGGTGATGTTGCAATGCTTTCATTGGGAGATCGACATGATCCCCAACAACATTAGAGATAAGCATATTCATGGGGCCATAGAGTATAGGATGAGGCTGTCTTTTTATCTTTTTCTTTGGAAAACAAGGCATGCCTTGAAACATTGGGAAAGGAATAGAATCAGATATACTTAACAAACTACAATCATGACAGGGAATAGGACAATTCTCTATAGTCATTATGCAGATATTGGAAATGGGTATAGCTATCTAAGGACTATGAACAACATCCATTTAAATATGAATGCAAAACCTTCCATGTCATAGGAATACTCAATGGCAGTGAGATTACTGTTTCTAACATAAAGAAACAAAGAAGCCAAAAATGGAAGCTCCAAGGGGATACACATAACATTATAATGCAAAATCAACACTCTAAAGAAGTTCTATCTAGACTTTGCATTGTAAACAAGAAGCATTCATAATATAGACAAAATTGATTGGGATCATAAAATAGGTCATATTTCAATTACCTATATCACAATGTGATTACTCTATTGGTCAGGGTTCCATTTTGGTCACAACAGAAAGATTGTGTCATGAAAAAATCCATAATATTTAGAATCCCATTATTATCAATTGGTATATAATATCATATTTAAATCATAAAATGCCATGTTCAAACACTTGTTTCAATAATCATATATCATAATGAAAGAAAGAGAAGAAAAAAGATTGATAAAATCAAGAAACTACCTTTGATGTCCCAATGCAAAACTTGGTTGATATGACATTTCATACATTTGTTTACCAACACAACCTGCATCATAGAACAAAATGTAGTGTTTAGATATTAAGAACCAAATAAGTGTTGCATTATTGAAGATTGAACAAGAATGCCCTTCAAATTTTGTAATTATTCTTAGTTATTGAGTAAGTTGGTATTAATTGTATATTGAGGGGAATTAAAAAAGTTGTATTTCATGTTAAGACAAGGTGTTAGAATACGTATCTAAGGCAGATCCACCATTGAAACAAATCCCCTACAGAAGGAATCATATCCTGGTCCAATGAAACGTATCCTGTGAAAAATAAAAATAAAATCCTGAAATTTTCAAACGGATCTTGTGAAAAATCAAAAAATTTCTGAAATTTTCAAATGGATCCTACAACTTCCAATGCTTCTATGACCCATTGATCCCCCCAAAAAATTATTGTTTAATGAAAAAATTAAAAAAACCCTAAACACCTAATGGCTAGCGTAAACCCATTCCTGCTCAAGATCTGATCTATCCTTACATCAAGATATGCTCTTGAACTCTGATATATAAATATCAAGGTCTGCTTTGAACGTTTTTATTTGATATTTCTTTATGGTCAAGGTTTGTTTTCAAGGGCTGATCTATCTTTATGCACTATGTTGTTGCTCACTTCACCTACATTGTTCTGTAATATTTCCATATCGTTCAAGAAAACTACTTTATTCCCTGTTGATAGGGACGTGTGGATGTAGCTCACAAAAACACTATTATGACCTGCTTCAAGTTCATGCTGAAATGGTTTTTAAATTTATCAATATCACAACTTATCAAATTATCATTAAGGGTACATGAACTCTCCTTTTTGGCAATAAGTTATAGTTCTACTCGTGTTTCCTAAATAGTTTTGTTTCTTCATTCTATTTTTTGTATTTATTATAAAAATATTTTTATATTTGTTTGTACTTGTCGTTTCTCTGCCGTATTTGGATCCTAGGTTTTAAAAAATCTAGCAAATACATGTCTGGATCCGAATCCGAATCTGTATCCTGGTAACTTAGGTATGTTCTCTAGCTAGCACTACAACAGTAAGCTCGAATCATTTACTTTAGACATATGTAGTCCAACTATACAAACTTGCCAATAAAAGGGAAAAATACCAATCTTAGTCTGTAATACATGGCTAGCTAGGATCATCTTACTGCCCACAACAAGTTCTTAATAATAAAATTTTAAATTCATAACTGATCTAATCTCCAACTGAATCAGTGCTATAACATTAGAGGAGGCATCATAAACAACCAATATCACTACATGGGAAATCCCTCGAAACTTTGTACCTGGTTTCAAGATCTTATTCTCTGGCTAAACACCTAAACACCTCAACTCTGAGCTTGAAACAAATTATTTTGGATATATATCTAATATGTAAAATTCTATTGATACAAGGGTCATCATGCTGAAATCAAGGATGTCTATATTTGATGTATGGCCCATTTCCATTATCTTAGTACACACTCCAACAACTTCATACTACGAACAAATTGAATTCACTACCAAATTGAGACATAAACTGATGCAGTGCTCTTACATTGAAGGAACGTTCATCACTAACCAATATGTCACTACAGGGGCCAGGAATGATTGCTCAAAACAGGGTTCTTAAGTCCACATTCTTAGCCACATTACGCACCATAATACAAGAACCTCTTAACATTGGTTGCAACAAAGTTCAAATATTGTTGGTAGGCACATACATTTATTTTTTTAATCCAAAGTTTGTGCATTTAGTGTGATACGAGATTCTAATGATCCATTTCTTAATAAACTTCATAATCTAGACTCACAAGTATAGAATGCCATAAAATTCAATACCAAATCAAAGTCTAGATACAATAATAGTATCTCAGCTAATTAATCCATGAAGCTCTATAGAAACCAATTGTAATGCAATTACGACATGGAGCATATTGATACTTTGTTTGGGTAAATTCAAGTACGAAATAAAATATTAGGCCTTGCCAATGCAATATGAAGATAGGTAATTAAAAGGTTGCTTGTTCTTGGTAATTTATTCATTCATGGTCATCAATTTTCACCTTTGTTACAAATGAGATCTATCATCCAGAGGGATCCTGCTTTGGCCTCTAAATCAATGCAAGTCATCATGCAAAATAGGTGGCATAGTTTCACCTAGATCCTAATATTGTAGAGTGGTTCAAAAAAACACATTATAGATATTAGAATGTGAGTGTAATCCTGTAGCCTTTCTATATTTTGTTGTGCTCAGTCAATCCAAGACAATCAATTCTAGGGAGGATAGGTAAATCCCATGGCCGACAAGAGACCATTGGGTAGTAGAGAATGGAAGGGGATATTGTGCATCTTGTTGAAGACACCAATTTGGTATTTTGATATAGAAGTTTTGAAAAAATAATGGAGTTGGCATACTGCAAAGGGTTGTAGTTGTTGGGCTGCACCAAACAGGGCTACATCCTTATGGAAAGTATTTCCTTTTCAAAGGTTCCTGTTGTCATATCTACTCTAGGATCTCACTACCTCAGGGATATGAATGGTTGTTATAATGCAGCTGGAGCTGCACATCCCTTTGAATGGTACCACGTATGGAATATGAACCATTATGAGGATCCACTATTTTGTTTTATATTGTAAAAATAAAAGTCAGTAAATATGATGTGAATAATGTCTAGTGATTTCCCTGTAAGAAATTCTGGAGTAAAATTGTTTACTACAGGGTTGGAATAAGGAAGGACAAAAAAAAATTCCCTGCCAATTGGCAATAGCATGTTTCCCATTACAGTATGCCATATAGGACCCTAGGGCCTGAAAGTCCTGCCCAGGAAGAAAACTAGTATGAAGGAAAGATCAATATGTAACATAGATATTTGTTTTAACTGGAAGAAGAAGCCGAGTATCGTTAAAATAGAAACTGGTTCACATGATTGGGGAAAGGAAATACAACCATCTGTTTGGGGGAAAGGACATACACATTTACAATAAAGAGATAGTTCAAGATGAAAAGCATAAGATCATGGAATGCCCAACTTATACCAGAATAACTGATAAGATAGCCAAAAAGCTATTCACTGCAATAACTGTTGACAACTGATACTAGTATAAGAAATCTATTCCATATTACTAAACAAGATATCCTTTATACAATTACTACAATTGTGCTATTGTATCCATGTTTTTATTATATCTTGATTTGGTTTGCACCTTGATTAACTTGTCTTCTTGGGGTTCCAGGAATTCCATTTGACACATATAACCTTTTTGTACTAGAAATTCTAAGTCTATTTTGTTGTAGAAATTCTAATTCTATTTCGTTGTCTTTTTCCAGTCTCATGTATTTCCTACCAATTTTTACTTATTATTTAGCTAAAATTCTGGTTTTATTTTTTTTCTCAATTGTTTGTGTATAACATAATTTTGTTTTATATGTTTCTAGTCATCTTCTTTCTTCTTTATAATTGAGACTATGTATGAGGAAATATGTTCAGTTTACTAAGTCACATCAAAACCATCTTAAATTTCCATGCTATTTGTGCCATAATATTCTACTATAGGCATCAGGAGTCTAGGTATTGTTGGTAGCAATTAGAATGTCTATAGTATTTTAAATGTATCTATTGCTTTTGGTTTCAGGATTTCCCTGCAAAGGCTTTATTAGAGCGTACATCTTCAACATTTACTGAGGGTAAAACCTTAAAGGTATGTCTAATGGCTTGTAAATTAGATTATAGCAATCTAGACCACATAGCCAATAGATTATAACAATCTAGATGCTTAATGTAGATTCTCATGTTAGTTTCAACTTTCAAGATAGAAGTTGAATGTAAAGCATATATATTATGTTATTTAAATATAGAGTTAGAATAACTTGGGTATGTCGACATGGAATCGGCAGATACCTGCATGGCTTTTGTTTTATGATGTTCTTGTTGTGAATCATGATGGCAGTCGCTGCAATGTGTCTATTCTACTAAATATTGTTTTATTTATTTATGAAAAGGACCACTTTTGCATGGCCTTCAATACATTGAAGATACAATCCAGTCTGGAAACATTGAGAAAATGAAAGTAAAATCACTTCTACAGAATGATGTAGATGTCGTTTCCAAAACCAATGGCCCAAAGACACCCACCAAAATACACATATCATTTACAACTCGCATATCTTCAAAAAGGTCTTGTGATTAATACTTTTAAATTTTACAGATCTTTCTATATAATGTTTTGGTCATGGATTGCATAACCTAATAAGGAGGAATTCTCTAATGAAGAAATGGAGGACTACAAGCAAAACAATCTTCTAAAATTGTTTTTTGGGCAGGACCATATCTTTGGCGGAATGATGCAAGTTGCCTCCTTGATACTTGAAGACAAAAAAATTTGTGCTTTAGCCTTGTTGCTGGAAGGTATATTTCAACCTGAATAAATGGAAAAAGTTGACAGTAATTTTGTGCATTTTGAAATGGCTGAGGCCATCAATAATTTTGGTACATTAATATCCAAGCAAGGGATTCATATTGAAGGTACTTCTAAGTTGTGTTTGTGTGGGCTCTGGGGAATCCCTGGGTTTTGTAAAATTTGTTACCTATTGTTTGTTTTGTTTTCTTACAACGAGGATTTGTTTTATGTTCCTATTTGCTTGAAATACATGGTGGAAACCCTCATGGATGGTGTGAGGTGGTGTCATGAAGATTTTACATGTTGAAATGTAATCCTTTTTTACCATGTCACTATTGACATCAGTATGTTGACATATTTTAGAATTGTAGTCTTGGCATGTAATTGTGTTCAAACTATGCTAAATAGAAATTACACAAATATTTTTTGATGTCCATATTGCTACCTTGAAAAAAGGAGTTTTTTAGAACCTGTGGTATACATCCCTTCTGTTTTTGTCAATTTCATGTTTTGAAACTATTCATGTACGTTTTGGGAAGTCTAATCCTAATATTTAATATGAAACTAAAATAACAAATTGATATTCAAATATTATTATATAAGGTTGAGTCGCAAGAGACATGTTAAGTACCTTGTGGGCTATCTAGAATATGCAAGAAGGTCATTTCATGTGGTTTCAGCCAAAGGGATATTTTGAAAATTCTTTTAATAGTATCCACATCCATATGTAAGAGGTTTTAAGTTCTACCCAGATGCAGGTGATTTCCAGCACAACAGTGACGTGGGGGAGGCTGACAGAGCTACCCCCTACCCGTGTGAGCTCTTCATGTCATTCTATCTACCGACGAGCCTTTATATAATGCCAGGACGTGGCCAACTTCTAGACTAGCCAATGGGACATGCCCATCACCTTGCAGCAAGGCTGCATTAAATATCTAGCTCATTGCATGGATCATCACACTCACCTCTTCACCACCCTCCTCGTCATGAACAAGGCCATTTGCTCCATCCTTCACCGCTCTCGCTCTTAAGCTTCCACTGAATCAGTGAGCTCGGCTCTGATACACACGGTGAGGCTCAGCTAATATCTGGTTTCCCTCATCTCTAGCCACTCAACCATGTCCAGGAGATAACGTGGTGCTCCTCATCGTGGCAAGCAGGGAAGAGGCGCACAAGCAGGGTGCCAAATCCCACTCTCTACTCATGCAAGTGGGGACAGATTTGACTTGGAAATTATTGAATAGGTTAAGAGGATTGTCAACGCTTGGGAGGATGAAGTTTCAGGGGTTTTCAACACTACTCGAAGAACCTTGGATCAATGACAGAACTATTGGGTCTTTAAGAACTTTCTCATTGGTCTCATTCTTTGTTTCTATCCGTTGGAACCTGCACAACCTACACCTCAAGCTCAGCTACCACCTCTGGTTCCACAAGTGGATCCACCCATAGCGAATGCTCCTATGAGCTCTGTTGCTTCCCCAACCACCATGTCAACCCCTCTTGAAACCTCCATTTTTCCTCCACAGAGCCGAGCCTCCACCCTCCCTTCAAGCAATTTCACCTCTAACCTAGTCTTGGTAAAAAAATCTACCCCTCTCCCCACTAAGCCATCCCCTGCAAGTACCATTGAGGAGGACGATGCCACCGACGATGAGGAGATGAACACCTCCAGTGACGACCCCGCATACAAGTCATGCGAGCTAGCACAACCATATTTCATAGGTTACCGTTGCCCAATTGAGGAGGAACCCTTTCACAAACCATAATCAGGTTTATTCAAGCTTTTCTGTTTTGTTCAGCTACATGTGGATCTGCAAGACATACATAGGTTTTTCTCTTGCTTCTAGCTTTGCAAAATTGGACTCTGTTTTTCAGGAACTCCCAGAACATGGAATTTTTTGTATATGTCTTTTTTGGGGGTCTATTTTCCCTTCTGGAGGGAGGGTTCCAGCTTTGGGGACTGGAGGGAGGACCCAGGTATTTTTCTGAACTTCCATGCCTGGTTCCCATGAGCAGGTTTGCATCTCAATACTGTAACTTTATATGTACCACTATTTTTTCTTCTTAATAGATTAGCAACTTACAAAAAAAAGAGGTTTTAAGTTCTAACTAAAAATACATTGACAAATAAGTTAATGCAGGAAAAAATACCCAATGTATAGGATTCTCATAAGTCACTATGAATGCACAAATGATCCACATGCAATATATTCATTCTTCACTCTAACACTTCATAATTTTCATCATTAATTTTCCAAAAGTAAAAAAACCACGGTAAGCAAAAATAAAATGAGCTACTTGTTTACCATACTGGAAAATAACAGATATCAAGCTTACCTCACCAACAAGACTATATTTTGCACAGTCAATAGCATGACGCGATGCTTTTCCAATACTTTCCTTCATCCTTGACAGCATCTCTAGTATTCCTTCAAAAGTTTCCCTGGCAATTTTTGCTTCTGTATCCCCACTAAGTGTCCCTCCAACCGATTTTCACTCTAAGCTTATTTTACCTTCTTTACTTGATTCCAGATCCGTCGTATTTGGAAGACCCCACTACTGCACATTAACTTTGGGAATTCTTGATTCTGTATGGCCAATGGCATCCTTTTTATCCTCATTTTCCTCACCATCTAAGTGAAGTTGGAGTGGTGAACTGTGATCTGAACTACTCCCTCAAATTTGTGAAGGACTGGAAATAAATGGAATAGAATTCTTAGTTTCTTCAATTGAAACAGAATGTGGCAAAGTTGCAGAATGTGCCTGTTCTCGCTTAGCTTGTGCAGCTGCTACAAGATGCTTCCCTCTGCCTCCTAAAAATGATATGGCAAAAAATCTAGTTACTGAATAACAAGCAGAAGGGACACCAGCACATAATGGAAAAAATATAGCGACTGAATAACAAGCAGAAGAGACATCCCCAGAATTATCCAATATTATGCCATTTCTTAGGTTGTTCTTATTGTCCATGACTTAGATAGGAGATACATAAGATATAGAGCAGTAAGAAGCAATCAGTAATGCATGTTGGATTATAAAATTAAGAGAATCCACATAAGCCAGAAACCAAAAGCAACTAAGGTTTGAATTAAGATAACATAGAACCATTACAATTCAAAATCCTTATTAGCTAAAAGGAAAACTTGTAAACATGACAGAACCAAATTCAACTCTAATTCTTCCATCATGGACCAATCCAAGCCCCTAAGAAAAAGAGCATGGAGGTGACCTTAATGATCAGTGGAATCTATTTACTTTCCTTGAGAAACCATTATAGGAGGGACCATTGAAACAGATATATCAGTTCCTACTTCCTTAAGAAGATCTTAGTTCATTAAACTACCCCTACAAGTTTAATGCTATTATCGTAATGATGTAGAATTTACAATATTTAAGTAACATGAGGTATACCTTACACCCACAAAGCACATAACAGTTACTACGGGTGCACAAATCTTCAACATACCTATGTACAACAATAAAATGTCATTGTTCCCTTGCTACAACAATTGAAATTTTGAGATAAAAAACATGGCAGCCAACCCATGGAAGATTTGGATTGGATGCTGAAGAAGGAATATTCTGTACAGAAGGGAACAAAGTAGCACTAACAAGAGCAATACACAAATCCAAACAAGCAGAGAGAAGAAACTGAAGATGCCAGCAAATTCTCTAGGACATTAGGATGCAACACAACTTAGAGGTAAATGGAAGCCATTTATCTTGATAAGAATGTGCATCCTGCCAAGTGGTATCAGAACCTCCATTGGCAGCAGATCCATATCATATTTTTAGTTACAGTTCAGATTATAAATTAGGTTCATAACAGATTAAGGGGAAAATCAAATGAATTTGTCCAAAGGATGAGCCAAACATAGTGAAGCAGTACTCTGGTGTTATCCACTTCCAAATTTGAAATTTGAATAGCTTTAAATTCTTTACACTTGTAAAAAGGCGTTGAATTCTGCCAAATCAGATTTTGGTCTATAAAATGGACCCATTTTGGAAACTGGGAAATAAGTAGTGTTAAGTCTATTAGCATTGTATGTATGAATACAAACCATGCATGTGTTGAATTATAAGCAGGATAGTAAAAATCAGCTAGACAAATGATGCTATAATTTTGTATATTATGTAGTAGTAATATAAAACTTGTTTTCCAAACCAAAGAATAAAAAGGTATAAGATGGGAAGAAAAATAGTTGATGGAAAAACATAAGAAACAACTTAGACTAATTTTAGTTGATATCGTTATTTAATGCAAGTGAAAACGGGGAAAGATTGTCAATGGTGGCTCGCTATAATGGTGCAAGTAGGGTGTTGTGATTGCCCCTACCAGGCTTCAATCAACTCTCTCCAATGATTTCCATGCTTGTGGTTTGGGCCAACCTGTACTTGTGATAGCGATTGCAGCCAGGTGCAAGTCTTGCTCAACTTTGATGGAATGGATACCCCCAGGACCCACTTGTGGCTCCTTAGCCAAAGCATTCCAATTTGAATGTTGTAAGTGGGCTACAGTAGTCATAAACTCTCCCAAATTTGGGAAGGATGTACTTGCCACATCAGGATAACTGGAAACTAATGAGAAAATGGAGAAACTATTCAAACAGTTGAAATTTGATGTTATTTCTGATCAGGAATAAAATGTGAGATGGTGCAACATAGAAATAAACAATTCAAAGAATGTTGGGAGCTTTGTTTTTCCGGTTGGGGAAAAGAGTAATTAGAGGAAAACATTTAATAAACAAATTACGATGACCACTCACTGCCCATTACATCAATATAAGTTCAAGTACAAATTCATCCATTTATCTGCATCTTTAGGCATGAGTCTATTAGTTCAAAGTAAACTTGACTAAAATGACTAGATTCTTAATATCTTATATATTATTAAAGTAACTCACAAAAGCTCTATAATGAAGCTACAAGAGTAATTTGATATTTATTTTGGCACAAAAACATCAAAATTTCCCGAACTTACCTCGATGCAGAGCTTCCCTCACTACTTTTTATCCATAGAACCAGATATGGCACGATTAAAAAATTCGCAAGTTACTCTTATGGATGAAACTTGGGAAGACTTCTTCTTGGGGATCAAACTATAGTTAGACATAAAATCAAGCATACTCAAAAAATACTCTAGTATACATCAACAAAATTTCATATTGGGAAAAAAATAGGGTCTCGACCCTAAGCTTGAATTGGACAAAAGAAAATGAAACTCAAGAAGGGTTCTTCTTGGAGATCAAATTATAGTTGGGTATAAAATAAAACATATTCAAAAATATACTCTGGTATACATCAATAAAATTTCATATTGGGAAAAAACTATGTCTCGACCCTAAGCTTGAATTGGACAAAAAAATGGACCAAAGGCATTGAACAATTCCTTTGACTTTGTTTGTTACAATACAATATTGCAAACAATACTCTGAAATTCACGAAAGAGTTTGGAGAAATAAATTTATGTTACTCTAGCTTTGAGTGAGAAATCATAAAAATGAAAAACTGCAACAAAGATATATATGAAAAATGCAAAGAGGATTGAAGTTCAGAGGGCCTTCCAGTTGTCAAATGTTATTACTTATTACATTCTCCAAGGCTATAAGAAACAAACACCCTCTGTGCTTGTTTTCAATTGAATAAGAATAGCAGCAGAATGAAAACAAGCAATTACTTGAAGGGTGTTTCTTCTTGTTGGTGGATTACAAAATAATTCAACTTCATAATAGAAACAGAGGAAACATGCCAAAGATTGTCTGATGGGAAGAATATTGATTTAGAGCTTTGCCATGCCAAAGATGGTCTGATGGGAAGAATATTGATTTAGAGATTTGCCAATCCAAGGGTGGGGATTTTATGCCACTGCATTAAACAACTTTACTCTCGAATAAGATTTAAAAATCAAAATAGAAAAATGTAACAAAAACATGGACAGTTCGTAAAGTGGGGATGTTTCATACCCACCAAGGATCAAATCCCGATAATCACCTTTTTCCCCTAATGGGTGGTCTCACCCCATACCATTCGGGGAGAGGTGCAAGTCCTAGACCATTTTTTCCATTTGGGAATGGGACATGTGCAAAGTCCTAAAAAATTTCAGCATAATAGATACCCATTACAAATTTCTCAGACAAAGGGATCAGGGATATTTCTAGAGTGTTGTAAGCCAACTGCATTCCACTGTAATGCTCTCTTCTTGTCTTTTCTTCTTTTCCTAATATCAGCAACAAGGTCATCGTGATACTTTTCCATAAAAAAATGATTTCCCCCATTTTGGTTGAAGTTCCCTAACTTGGACATAAATACTAATGACGTATTCTTTTTGCTTCTGACCAGTATAATGATCCCATCGTGCAAGAAGAAGAAGAGTTTTTGATGTATCTGTACTTTTGTCCCTCCTTGCTTGACTAGCTGATATAGATGGCCGATTTACAGGAGGAATGAGCAGAAGACCACTCCAAACTGCATTGGCAGCATCACACAAGTCTTCAACAGGAACATTTGCAAGTACTTCTTGGATGATCATGGCATAGAAAGGTGAAAGATTCTCATTATTTTCCACTCTTCCCCCATCTGCGATGCTCAGCATTGGCGATTGTAGTCATCATGCAAATGATGTGAATTTCTAATTCGGTACCAATTATAGCTTCGGAAAAGTAGGGGAAACCCTTAATTACCTTCAAATTATTTAATAATTCTTGAAAATCCATGTGACTAAGCTAAATGTGGTGAATCGCAACATTCAACCTATATCTTTAAATTTAGAGCATGGATTTTTGGAATGAAAACCCATAAGCATCTAAAATGAACTGTTTAAGGGACGATGGAAAAAAAGTCTTAATACGAGCTCAAGGAAACTATTGCAGTTCAAATTCCATCCACAACTATGCATTGCTGAGGCATACAATATTTTGAATACTAATTTATACAGCCCAGAAAATTTTAACAAACAAGAGAAATTGCATCATTCAGGGAGACGATATTATGATTAGAGATAATCAAAGCCTAGGCCATGCAATTCTAGGTAAATATAAAATAATTTAAACATTATCAGGGTTTGCATACCTGATATTCGTAATTTATTGCAATTTCAACAAAGTGCCAAGGATTGCATAGACAAAATCAGGGTTTACAAAGCTTCTCTTCCATAAATATCAATTTTAAGCCATTGAATTCCTAGAAAATGCACATGGACAGAGTCAAATAATGATCAAGAACTCGATTCAACTACCAAATTGAGCGATGAAAGCATCAGAGAGATGAAATTCCATTACATGTCCTCCAATTTTCCCTATGTGTGGCCTCGGCCCCTCATGTGAACATATGTCCTCATTAGATCTAATTGGGTTCCCTCTAAAAAAATTTCCAGTTTAAAATTGGTTCAAGTTTACCACCAAATTTATTGGCCTTTTGAATATTTACTGCCACGGTCACACCATTTGCGCTCTGAGAGAAACCAATATTACAAACAAATAAATTATATGACCATGGGTCACAATTAATCTAATTATTTTAAAAGGGATAAACATAAAAACCTTAAATTATATAGGTTGTTTTCTTCAATAAACATTAAATAAAATAGAGTGTGACATTAGAGGAGATTATCTATTGTGCCAAAAGAATTTAAAATAGGAGACCTTATCTAAATATTGATGTGGAAATTTCATTAACCCTAGCTATATATATTGAAATTGGAATGAGAGTGTATGAGCGAAAAAACATATTTAAATAAAGTTTTATATTGAAATTGGAATGAGAGTGTATGAGCGAAAAAAATATTTAAATAAAGTCTTTGGTTGTTGATTGTATTTAACAAATATATCTATAATTCAGAGCTAAATTTTAATTATTTTTGGAAAACCTGAGCTTGCAAAACCATTTATGGATTTAAGACTTCTTTAGGAGTTCCTTAATTCTAACAATTGCACTTAAAACCGAAGCCTAATTACTCATGGCAATTGGATCTCTTGTAATAGGAAATGAAAGCTCGGCTAGACTCACATGATTGCTTCAAATAATTTTTTGATGGTACCTTTAGAGGTAACCCTAGGGTAGTAAGAGTTGGAGGTAATCTCATTAGCCTCGATGGAAATACAATAGTTAGCTTCTCTTAGGGAAAGACCCACATTGCAAACCTACAAAAGAGATTACAACAAAGGCTACTGAACTAGGATGGTTTGAATAGAGTACACTGTGGCTAAGATTCATGTGCATTGAATTGCTTTGGTAAGTTCAAACCCTTCAGGTAAGTTTTGAATGGAACATATTCTAATACATTCCTGGGGTTGGGAAGTACTCCAAGGAGACGTAGATGTTGAGACTATCCATTAGCATAAATTATCCAAGCCATATATTAACTTTAAGAATCTTATGCCATGATCTTGAGTATGATAAATTTAGCTTCAAAGTAATGGCCAAAGAGGGTACAACAAGATTTATCCTTAGAGTTTGATGATGTCCATGAGGTTCAACATTGTTTTGTTAAAATATTGGTAGATATAATGGCCATTACTTGTGATTAGATGAATATCCTGTGGAACAATGTCGCATTATACACACACACACACACACATATATATACATATATGTGTATATACATATATGTATATATACATATATGTATGTATGTATGTATATGTATAAATATATGTATGTATGTATATGTATATATATATATGTGTATATGTATACATATACATATATGTATACATATACATAGACATAGACATATACATATACATACATATATATGTATCTATATGTATATATATACATATATACATATACATATACATATATATACATATATACATATACATATATATATATATATATACATATATATATACACATACATAT
>LPNX010564483.1:197340-322245 GCA_001517045.1 Pseudotsuga menziesii | reverse complement strand
ATGTATATGTATATGTATATGTATATGTATATGTATATGTATATGTATATGTATATGTATATGTATATGTATATGTATATGTATATATATATGTATATATACATATATACATATACATATATATATATATACATATATATATATATGTGTGTGTGTGTGTGTGTGTGTATATACATATACATATATATATATACATATATACATATATGTATATACATATATACATATATGTATATACATATATACATATATGTATATACATATACATATATACATATATGTATATACATATATATACATATACATATACATATACATATACATATACATATACATATACATATACATATACATACATATACATACATATACATACATATATATATATATATATATATATATATATATTATCTTAATTTCCATTGAAAACCATCTTACTCTCCACCACTACTGATTTCGTAGAGCCTCTTTCAGATTGGAAGCAAGATATAAAAACTAAACTCTAAAATTTATATGTTGATTATTTTCCTTGTATGGTATGGTTGATATTAGAAGTGTGAAATGCCTCCTCATTTCCAAGTTACCAATAGGAATTCACTACTCCCATGCCACAATCTCTTAATATGTGATACTTGATGTTTTCCATCATGTCATTAAATTATATCGGTGACCTACAAAATTGTCTTAATACAAACCAATGACCCTCCATTTCCTCATATAAGTCCTTGGAATATTAGATATTTATATATCACGACTCCATTAATCTTGAAAATAGTTTCATTAAAGAAACCAATTGGAGTTGTTTTTTATATTATGTAGTGTTGTGTTGTAATATTATATGTTTTTTAATATGATATTATATAATATTAAATACTAGCAATTGCTCTAGAAGGTTCAAAGAAACGTCGAAAGGAAAAAGAAAAGAAAAAACATAACTGCATACAAGGAAGGAACTAGGACAACATGATTTGTACTTGGATATTTAACACGACCATTGTTTTATGTTGCCACTAAACCTTGTGATGACCATATAGATATTGTAAATGTCAACACAATGTGTGCATGCTATATTTTTCTATTTATAAAAGAGAAATGAGAATGTTAATGTGGAATGAAATATCATTGTGAGTATTAAAGGGGAAGCATGAATAAAGAAAAAAGCAGATTTGAATAAGATTTACCCTCCAGCGAAATGAGTTCCACAAGGGAAACAATTTATTGATTGGGGAGAAAGGGGGAAGCATGAATAAAGAAAAAGGAGGAGTGGGCTTATTATTTTGGAGGATCAACGAAATGTTAGGGAGAAGACACATACCATAAAAAAGAATAAGGTAATGATCAAGGGAAGAATAAATGGAAAGATAGGGAGAATAAAATAGAATAGGGTGACTATTGAAGGAAGGAGAAACTGAAAAATAGGGAGAAGACAGAGAGCAAGTAATAAAGTGGGTCCAACATAGATCAAGACTAGGTACAATTATGAGTGGAGGGAATCAGGAAAATAACTCATGGAGAATAGAGAATAATTTGGAGAAGAAGAAAAGTCCTTGAAGGCATGCATGCAATTGCATTTCAATTTTATAAATGCAACCTTGTATGTTTGTTTTGTTTATTTCTTGTTGTGTGTGTATGATTGTGTATATTTGGATTTTGTTTCATGGGTCACATATGGGATTTCTCTCCATTGTATGTGTGAAGACTTGAACAATAGAGACATAGTGATTTGTTAAGCAATTTTCAAGCTAGGTTAAATTTCACCTTGCACCATTTGGTATAAACGAAGGAAGAGTTTAAGAGGTAATAACAACTCCAATAAGAAGAAGCATTAGGTAGAAATTTCTTTTAATAAATAGATTTAATGACTGGATGGGTATAATTTTAAATGGAAGGAAGAATAATAGCTCCCATAGGAAGTTGCATAGAGACTACTGCAAGATTAAAATCCATTAAGTGAAGGGGAAGCATAATGAAGAGGTCAAAGTCCACAAAGTGAATATGATGGGGAAGCAGAAGGAAGTGGGAAATTGAAGGTGTCTCTAAAGTCTCATTTTTTTGAAAAGGAATCTTATGTTAGTCCAACTATTTTCATTTTTTTGTATTTTTACCATGTGTTACCTTGTCGATTTGTTGTCTTCGCCCCATTGGTCACTTTCATCTCCACATTAACATTGAGCTTGGTCTCTTCCTTGCTATAGGTATTTTTGAAGGGCCATGTAAGGATGGAATAGTTGAACCTAACTTAGTTGGAAGAGGTATCACAAATATTGAAATGGACACCATATCCTTCTTGTAGGACAACAATTCCATACACAAAGGCTTAAATGATGGCTTGGGTTCCACACATAGTCCATGGGTCATAGAGGAAAATGTTATGGCTTCAAACTCTATAATTTGACCTTGGTCTGTGTCTAAAGTCATGATAACTATCCTCAATGTGTCAAAATCAAAATAGACATTGTATGTTGATCACATGACAAAGATTCCCTTTCTAATACCTCTATGGTATCTGAGGGACTCAAGGATGTCTCACGAGACTCATAGACAAATATTATGGTATAATAATTTACATTTTGGCATTAAATCACATCATGACATGCACAAATAATCATGTCTAGTGTTCTAAACTTCAAAATGAGCAGCATATCCCACTTCCAGGCTAACTATTCCTTATGGAGGGCTAATATGAAGGCTTGGTACCACACACATGGACCATGATATCCATAGTAAAATGCTACAACGCAAGGTCCAAGATTTTTAATTCTACCATGGAATGGTCCTCAAGTTACATCCTAGTGTGCCTCTCCTCAACATGGTGTCCATATATCACATGAGGATAAAGATTCCTTACACGGGCCCTATGTAATGATGTGGGTTACTATGTAAAGAACATGAGCCCCATAGACAAATGTTCTATCCCAACAACAAGGATTTTTGTATCAAGCCACTAATTAGTGACCAAGAAACATCCATGATGTGAAAAACCTCAAAATGGCCACCATATCCATTTCACGAGGAAAAGATGGGCTAGGGCCTCATGGCCGGTGTATGTATAACCCGAACACCACATGTTATGGACTAAAACGTTGGATGTTCATCCTCTAACATGACTTGGGTCATGAGAACCATCCTTGGTGTACTAAAAATTAAAATGTGGCACCACATCTTACTCGTGACATGCCAAATATTGTCTATGCATGGCCTATGTTGAGGTCCATTTCCCCACACATGCATATAAGGCTTAGAGATGAATTACATGGACATAGAACCTAGGGTTTTGTACCAAACTATACCTTTATCCTCAAGAAACATATAAAATATTTCAAACTTTTAAATCACCACCATATCAAACTTGAAGGCCAAATATTATGTATTATGGTCATGTGTGATACCCTAAGTGATGAACATGGCACGTGAGCCCCATATAAATATATGTTATGGCCTAATGCCTTGCCTTTTATCCCTATACCATGGCATGGGAATCGAGCACCATCCTTGGTATGTTAATTCTCAAAATGATGGACATATCTCACTCATATGCTAATTATTTCCTATTTAAGGCATGTGTGGTTGTTTGGGGTGCTATACATGACCCATGAGACCTAAAGGAAACTATATGAACTTAGGACCTATAAGTTAATCCCAAACCATGGCTTGGTTGTAAAAAGTTATTCATGGTGTTATACATCCCAAAATGGCCGCCATATCCCACAGCTCACAAGACAAAAATTCCCTTTGTAAGGCCTATGTGATGGAATAATTCCCCACACAAAGTTAGGGGTCATTTATGGGTAAATAAAGGGTTATTAAGGGTTAATTAGTGATAATTTAGGGGTAATTTGTTGTCAATTATAGGTAATTAAGGGTCATTTAAGGGTAATTATTGGATAATGAGATGTGGTAATTAAGGGTTAATAAGGGGTCAATTAGGGGTTAATTCGTGGTAATTAGGGGTCAATTATGGGTTAACTAGGTGTAATTAATTGTAATTATGGGTAAGTAGGGGCCCTTTAAGCCGAAGGGATTAGCTAAACCAGTGGTTTCCCATGGGAAAAGGCTCTAGTATAGGATGAAAGTAATGTGAACATGCAAGCTATATTTAAACAACAAATGGTATTCCTACTTGAGAAATTAGTTGTACTTGTTAAATTTTCAGATAGGCATTGCCAAGAAGACAAAGCTCTTAAAGGGTGGTAGGAGTAGTGTGGAATCCCCATCCAAGGTACTCCTAACTATGGGATGGACATAACCACTTATAGTGCATCAAAATCAAGATCCTCAAGAAACCATTTCACCATAATAATACAAACATGATCTTCCCGTGAGAACCACAATGACCACGGTGGTTGTGCATTTTTCCCAACTACGGTGACCATAGTCATTGTGTATATTTCCCAACTATAGTGACCATAGATAACTGCTTTTTTCATTGAGATATGTCCGCTTATGAGGCCAAATATGTAAAAAAAAATGATCCACTTCTTCAAAGTAATACTATGGACATTATTAAAATGCTTGTTGCTTCATTCCATTTTAAACCAAGACCAAAATGTCCTTAAGAGTACAAATAAAGTTAGATTTTGTGTTAAGATTTATATCCACTTCTTATGTCTTGGATGTTCTTGGTAAAAATGAAGGTATGGATGGGGGGGTTGTCCAAAACAACCTTGTAGGGTGACATTTTGGTAGCACCATGATAGGTGGTATTGTACTACCTTTCTGCAAGGGGGGTGTAGGGGGGGTGGGGGAACTACTAAACACAATGGCCATATCAGTCAATGTAAAACCCAATGAATAACAATATTTTTATGTTCAACACCTCACAACATCTACTACTTGTTATTAACTCCAATATCTCAATTTTTGCAGTATCCAGAAGTATTATGACATGTATCATCATTATGGACGTCGACGTTGTCATCATCATCATCATCATAAATCTCATATGGTACATCAACATCATCTTGATCACCATCCTCATTATCATCATCGTCGTCAACATTAAGTACGTCATCAACAAAATCATCGTCATCATTGTCATTATGGTCATGCATATGCCATTAGTGTTCTTAATCACTCATCGACATTAGGATTCATGTCATGTAAATGTTAAGGTCATTTATATGTCGTTACAACCATTTCGATGATAATAGGGTTTTTAGATGTCGTTACAGACATTTAGGTGCCATTAGAATCAATTAGGATCTAAAAGTGATACCACATGCATAATCATCGTTGACATCCACATCCACATCATCATAATCATCATACAATAAATCAACATCATTGTCATCATCGTAGTCATCATCAATATAATTACGATAATAACGAGCAAGGAGCCATACCACCTTAGAAGAATGGATGATATAGTCTTATAATTATTAAATCATATCCATACACTACATCATAATTATCATAATGCATATCATCATGTTGTTAGGTCCAATAATATGCCATTAGGGTCTATCAAATGTTGTTGGGGACACTCAAATGTCATTAGAGAAATTTAGGTGACATTAAGCTAATTTACCCCTCATTAGGATTAATCAAGATCCAAAAGTGCCATGATTACGATCAGTTAGGTGCCACTATGATAAATCAAGATCCAAAAGTACTATCACATGAATCATGATCATTGACATTGACATTGATATATCTGACATTATTTTGGACGTTTTCCGAACACAATTCCTAGCTCTAAACCTAGTGCAATTCCTAGTGCTATTCCTTTCAAAATTTCTGGCATTATTCTAGGTGCTATACCTAGATCTATACCTGGCGCTATGTTGGATGTTTTCTAGGCGCAATTTCTGGCTATATACTTGATGTTATGTTGAATGTTTTTCCTGTCGAAATTCATGGCGCAATTTCTATCGCTAGCCCTGGATTAATATATGGTGCTATGTTATTCAAGATGTTTTTTTGGAGGCTATTCTTGGCGTTATATGGAATGATTTTGTGGATACTAATTGGGATGCTGATTGGGATGCTGATTGGGATGATAATTGTGATGCTAATTGAGACACTAATTGGGACGTTAATTGGGATGCTAATTATTGTCCAAAATAGCGCCAACTTTTAAAAAGGGATGCTAATTGGGATGCTAATTGGGAAGCTAATTGGGATTCTAATTAGGATGCTAATTGGGAAGCTAATTGGGGTGTTAATTGGGATGCTAATTAGCATCCAAAATAGCACCAACTTTTAAAAAGGGACGCTAATTGGGATGTTGATTGGGATGCTAATTGGGAAGCTAATTGGGATGCTAATAAGGACGCTAATTGGGACGCTAATTGGGATGCTAATTAGCATCCAAAATAGCGCCAAACTTTAAAAAGAGACTCAAATAATGTCGTTAAAAGCACCATCCCATGGAAAAGCGTCCACTTTGTCCAAAAAAATTATGAAAAATACACTAAAAGTGATAATGGACGCTAAAAAGGAAGCTAAAAGAGATGCTAATCATAGGGTTTTGTTGTAGTGATATGTATGGTTTTGTAGATTTCTCAATGATCTTCAACAAAGACAAAAAATACCAACCTTAGTTTATTATAACAACAAATCATTCATAGCATTTTCCAAGGGTAATGTTTTTCACCAGAAAAGAAAGCATATAGATACTAGATACCATTTTGTTAGATAGCTTGTAAGCAATGGCAATATATATTTAAAAACCTATAAGTCAAAATATCAATTGGTCGATATCTTCACAAATCCATTGACAATATATGTTTTTTACTTTCATATGTAGAATCTAGGTGTTATAGATTTCGAAGCATTTAACTATCATAATTAAGGGGAAGTGTTTGAATAATGTAATTAAGCATGACCAATTTTTTTAGATTCTTGACAGTTACAGGTAGTTAGAAATTTTCTTTATAGCTACTCTAATGTAACAAATTCCTTTTGAAATACATATATGAAATAAATAAGGTGCATCAGTAGAGTGTATATTTTATGTAATTTGTGCGGTTGTAGCAACAATCATATCATTTTTATTATTTTGAGTGTCTCTTTCATTTTCCTCTAGTTAGCATAAAATTCACTCGAGACTTAAGAGAGGATGGAATAAATATACAAAGGATTTGATAAATCATTAAATGATAGAGGGAAATTCCATTCCACATTGGAGGATAAAGGGAAATTACAGCCACGAAATATTGTTACCAACAAAAGCACTATTGCTACTAAATTTTAAGAGAAATTATGGTACAGCCAAGGAATAGATAATAAGAGAAAGATAATGTGTCATAAATATCATTGATGTATTATAAATAAGTTATTAAAATAAGAAGCATCTATCATAAGGATTCATAGTGGAAGGAAAATAGCCTCATAAGCTTCATAGTGCAGATGGTAATTGTGGAAGACCTAAAATGCCATGGGAAGAAAGAATATGTAATATTTATGATACAAATAAAGTGTACAATGGAAGACACTCATAGATTTTCCTACCTATGACACATTCAATCATGGTATAAAGAAAGTGTAACGTGAACAAATCTTACCAACCTCTGAACACATTAAGTCTCAATTTCACAAATTTTCAACACTGACAATATTCATACTGTGTAGCTTTTGAAAATATCTTAGGTATAAATCTCTTAATCATTTTAGATCTAAATTGGTTGTAGTCTCATTAAGTGAATTAACCCAAATACAGATATATGTAAAAATACAATTTGAGGTGCAATTCTTTTGATCATTTAATATGAATAAAGGTAATTCATTATTTGTGTACATATGAATGTGTAAAAACACAGTTTTGAATATGTGATCAAAATATTTATAGTCACAAAGTAATAATATTTCTATATAAATATCATATTTAATATTTTTATATATGTGTAAATTCAACATCTTTATGTATATAGTTGTTTTTATAATAGATGTACATATCAAATCTCTTTTCTTTTATATATAAACAAAAAAATTATTTTTTGTTTGTTTGTATTTTTTTTTACTTGATATTCATTAGAAATTAATCGAAGATAGCAAAGCATTATCTGAACACCATTTTTCATCAATACAAACTTCTCTTCAATCTCCAAAACTTGGATATAACAAATACTCTAGCACTCTTTCTACACATAATAAAACATGATCCAAGTTTAATATAAAACTAAACTAACCTACATAAGCCTTTATTTCAAAATGGTCATAAACTAGGAACATCAACCTTAAATTTTTTAGTCTTCCAACCACAACAAGATTTAATCAAAACAAAAACTAGCTAAGTATAAAATATCCATAGTTTCCTAAGTTAATATGCTTGAAAATATCCTACATCTCCCACTTGGTGATCCTTAAAATATTCATTAAAAATTCCCTTCCCCATAACCTAGATGTATTTTAGATAGTCTGCCCACCATATCATTAAATTGTCTATAGATATGATGGTAAGAGAAAGATAGAAAATTATTTTGTATCACTTTGATTCTGCCTTGCCAATGATCCAAGTGAATTGGATGCAAACGAGCCTTATAAGCTGCCCAATCCACAATGACCTACGATTTGCCAAAAAACTAAAGGGAGAGATAATTTTTTGACCTAGAAAAAACTGACAACCAACTTTTGTATTTGTACTAGCACCACAATTCATCCATATTTTGTATCTGTTTGTATTTATATTTGGCTACTTCATAAAGTTTTTTTTCCATGGGAAAAAAGTGTAATTTTATTTCTCATGGAGTATAAATTACATTGAGTAAATATATGTCGAGTATATATTTAGAAGATAATAGATCCAATATAAGATCTTTGAGAGCACGTCCTTTATTTTTTTTCATTCAAACAGAGTACAATGATACTTCCAAAATAGAATTGTCCAAAAACAAGCTCAAAAGTAGTATATGAAATTGTCCTCTATCCTATTGTTTGGATAAGGAAGAACTAATTCCATTACTGAGCATATATTCTACCTGAAGCAAAATAATTGATGATAAAAGTATGATAAAAATCCAATAACATATGTTGTATAGATTGTTCAAATATCTTGATTTATAGTCAAAATACCCTGTATATTCATGAAGGGTCAATGATAATAATGGGAGCTTTGATCCTTATTCTATTTAAATACTTTAAATTTCCCCATATCCAATTGAGTTTCCTCTTTATAAAGGGCCTAGTTGTTATGTTATTCTCCCTATAAACATGAATATAGGAAAAGGAATTAAATCTTGATTTTAAATCCATAATATCAACAAGAATAGGGATCAATCTCGCATGTGTTCATCTTTGTGCTCCATTTGTTAGGATTATTAATCCTCCCTTGTCCAAATTTGGTCATATGTCTAAATCGGGAGTCATGTCTAAATCGGGAGTCCATCCAGTCTATTTATAATCAGTAGCACCATTGGGTAAAATTGACCTAATTGGGGCACATGTTTCAATTACTAAAGTGTGGGGAACACTAATTGAGGCTCACTGCCACTTACTGCACTTGATTGCATAAGTTTAGGAGCCTCCTAGATCAATCCCTACAATTTAGGAAGCCACTGGGAGTGCCGAAACCAACCAAGGTCAGTTCACTTCAGTTAATGACTAGTCAAGCTAAGTTAGGAGTCAGTTACATTCAGTTCTAGCCCTCTACATTCAGTTAGCGCTAGGTTTACTTGATTGCACACATGTGGGGCGCATTTCTCACCTACCACAGTCAGTTAACCATTAGTCAACACTAAATGTAACACTTGGTTGTGTTTTATAGCTCCGATGAACTTCGGTTATGGTTTAGACAAGGACAGTTAACTACTGGGTCCTCCGATAGTGATTTAGGCAAGGTCTTGGTTACCTACAGTCAAGTAGAGTCTAATCAATTCGAACTTCCTCATGTGGATTTGAATTGCTTGTGGCTATTAAAGCCATTTTACTCTATTGTAATTATCATATGGATTACTTTTTTGATTAATGAAAGCATTCACAACTGCAATCCTTTTGCACTGTTTCATTCTTCAATTGCTAAGTAAATTGTGAGATCTTCTTTGTGAGTTGTGTATTTGTCTACAGATCTATATGCTCAAATTTACATGGTATCAGAGCCTCAGTGGACAAGACTCCTCTCCTCCTCAGATCTCCAACCGGATCATTTTGTTTGTTTGATTGTGTGACAGGTTATCATCTTTTCTTACAGCATTCGCTACAAGCAGCCTCTACTTCTCACTGCATTCGCTACAACAGCTCATTCTTTCTTATTACATTCAAAATGGCTCATTCAATGGAGCTTCTCACTCCCTTCAACTATCACCAGTGGAAGGATGACATGAAAGTATTGCTCCGCACCAAGCATCTCTTCAAACTCATAGACGAAACAGAGGAAGAGCCAGAATCAGATAAAGACAAAGCTAAGTACATGAACAGGCTTGATGAAGCCATTGGACTCATGCAATCCTTAGTCTCTAGAGATCTTCAATTTCACATCCAAGACTTGGACACTCCCAAGGAGGTTTGGGACAAGCTTGCTTCCTTGTTTTATAAGCATGATGAGATGAGGATCCATCAGCTAGAAAATGATCTGATTACTCTCAATCCATCAAATTTCGAATCTCTAAATGAATTCTTCTCAAAGTTCAAGAACCTGATATATCAATTGAAGCAATGCAAAGTAAAGAAGGATGAAGATCAGCTCATCCTTGCTATTCTCACAAAGCTCAATTCAGACTATTCAGTATTTGTATCCACCTTCCAAACAGTAAGGCTCACTACTCCAAATTGGAAGATGCCCACTCTTGATGCTTTCATCCAATCTCTTATTTCTGAGAATGATAAATTGATCCAAATGGGGATCATTCGATCACCCAAAGATCTAGCTCTTGTTGCAAGAGGAGATAAGGTAGTGAATGACAAAGGGAAGCAAAGAGATGAGTCTGAGCAATAAAAAGAACCTTCAGGTTCGAAGAGAAGCAAGAAGAATGGCAAAGGCAAGGTCCTCTGCCCTTACTGTGGAAGGGGCTTCCATTCAGAAAGCTCCTGTATGAGAAGACAACTTGATGAAATGGCTCTTCTTTTGAAAAAGCACAACATTTATGTACCTGCTAGCGCAAGGAAGGAAGACTCTGAAGAAGAAGAAGAAGAATACCAAAGGAAAGGACATGCACTGAAAGCTTGTTGCACATCAACACCTGCCTTCCTCATTGATTATGGAGCTTCCAACCATATGGCTGCATCCAGAGAATCATTATCTTATTTTCAGTCCTTTGATAGTCCTAGTATTTAGATGGGCAATAACAGTAAATTCCAAACCAAAGGGAAGGGATCTATCCAACTTGAACATGGAAGGTTCAAAGATGTGTTGTTTGTTCCCTTCCTGGCTTCAAACTTGTTATCTGTCTATCAGATGACCCATACTGGATCTCCAAAGTGAGTGATATTTGGTCCTGACTCAGTGGAGATCACAGATATCTCTACTGGAAGAATCATAGCAAAGGGTATTGCGAATCATTCTTCAAGAGCATATGAGTTCTCACATTTCATGCCTCCTTCAGAACCAGTGCACTCTCAGCAGCCACCTGCAAGGGAAGGTAAAACCATTGCATCTACTTCTTTTACAGCTTCTACTAGTATTGCAGATCCATCTATATCAGTTTATGACATTAAGATTCAGGGTGAATCAGATCTAGATTCAGTCCCTACTTCTAAACTGGAAGCTAGGAAGATGACTGGAAACTCACCTGACACTCAGAAAGGAAAGACTCTTGCACTATACCATACTATTTTGCCTCCTTCAGAGAGATGCAATAGACTTCCTGTAAGATGCAATGTGGAAAGGGCTCGGTCTTACTACATTCAGAAGAATGGATATGATCATACACCTCTTCATTCAGCAAGAGACAAAAGTTACATTCCTCCTTCCTCCCATCATCATTTTTGGAGAAAAAGGAGAAGTCTACATGCCAAGCCCCAGAATACATGTGCACAGCACACCATGCATGCTGCTTCACTACCTCACAGAGATGAAGATTGCAGCAACATATTTTTAAGTTTTTCAAACTTGAGACCTGATTCTACCTGCTTAGCTAGAAGGAGGGCTTTTTTCCCATGTGGTTTTTGCCCTAGCTCCTTGTATTAAGCAGTTACTTTATTTTACTTGATGTAATGGGTGACCTATGGTCTTAGTTACCAGGGCCCACAGTTTGTCCAAGTTAGCATTCAGGGGGGGTTTTAGGATTATTAATCCTCCCTTGTCCAAATTTGGTCATATGTCTAAATCGGGAGTCCATCCAGTCTATTTATAGTCATTAGCACCATTGGGTAAAATTGACCGAATTGGGGCACATGTTTCAGTTACTAAAGTGTGGGGAACACTAATTGAGGCTCACTGCCACTTACCGCACTTGATTGCATAAGTTTAGGAGCCTCCTAGATCAATCCCTACAATTTAGGAAGCCACTGGGAGTGCCGAAACCAACCAAGGTCAGTTCACTTCAGTTAATGACTAGTCAAGCTAAGTTAGGAGTCAGTTACATTCAGTTCTAGTCCTCTACATTCAGTTAGCGCTAGGTTTACTTGATTGCACACATGTGGGGCGCATTTCTCACCTACCACAGTCAGTTAACCATTAGTCAACACTAAATGTAAAACTTGGTTGTGTTTTATAGCTCCGATGAACTCCGGTTATGGTTTAGACAAGGACAGTTAACTACTGGGTCCTCTGATAGTGATTTAGACAAGGTCTTGGTTACCTACAGTCAAGTAGAGTCTAATCAATTCAAACTTCCTCATGTGGATTTGAATTTCTTGTGGCTATTAAAGCCATTTTACTCTATTGTAATTATCATCTGGATTACTTTTTTTATTAATGAAAGCATTCACAGCCGCAAGCCTTTTGCACTGTTTCATTCTTCAATTGCTGAGTAAATTGTGAGATCTTCTTTGTGAGTTGTGTATTTGTCTACAGATCTATATGCTCAAATTTACACCATTAACCCAATTGATGACTAACATTGAGTCCCCAAACACTTGTATATCATGTACTTTTTTTATACAACAAAGGATAGGAGGATTTTTAGTGATAATAATTCAGCATAGTTGTTGGTCCCCTCCCCAAAACCCAAAGAAATTTTAAAGAAATGGGAATAAGAAAGGTTTAAAGTGGCACCTCCACCACACTGGGTATGTTCATTTTGAGAAGCCTCATCGAAGAAAGACAATGGATTATATTGTGTATTCTCTACCTCCTTGATTCTTTGGATAGAGAGGTGTACATCTACTTGTGATAAATTTGATATGATTGCAATGCAAGAGGAAACTACAAGAGTTGGAGTTGTATTTTTTTCGTAGAAAATTGAATTGTTTCTAACAATGTAGATGCCCCAAGAAAAAATAAGTGGCATAGATTTATATTGATGACTTTCTCTATTGTTTAACCAATCATGGAGGGTCAAATTGATTGTATCCCCAATCTAGGAGAAAATATTAGTTCCAATACCTCTACTCATCTCCTGCCACGACAAACTTGTAAATGGGCATTTCAGAAAATAGATGTATAATTGTTTCCTCATCCAATTTGGAAAGAGTGCACCAACTTGTTCCTTCCAATATTCTATTATATAAATTGTCCCAAGTTGGGAATTTATTTTCCACAACACACCACATAAGCAGTTTAGTTTTTGTTGGGCATTTCCGCTTCCATATTCTTTTCCACCACCAATGTAACTCCCTATTGAAAATATATATGTTTATATATATATATATATATATATATATATACATGCTTTGGAATGTAGAATCCTGATGGGTCATGATCACATATTAGTTCTTCCTTTGAGTCCCTAATACAAATGTGTGCTTCTTATAAGGACATTATATATGCATCCCAAATCCCATGGCCCACATTTTCCAAACTAATAGATCTAGTTGATATCCAACCTTGTTTCCATAAATTAGAATAGATCGAATCTGTCACTTGGTTTAAAGTATAAAACCCAAAACCCTAGAGTATTTCCACTATTTTCATGGGAAGGATATGTCTATCTCTACTCCTAGACCACAGATCCATTCCAATCCACACTTTTCTCCCCTTTCCAATACTCTAAGCAAGTCTATTACCAATGAGATCAAAAGAATTTACCATGGATTTCTAGATGATGGATGCATTGTTGGATTTATTACTAGGGGAATGTGCCCGTTCCATAATGGAGTTCAGATATATATACTTTTTTTCAACAAATTTCTCCCATAGACTATTGGTAGTAAGAATCCTCCATACCCCTTTAGCTATTAAATCTTTTGAAAACATAAAGACATTTTTTAACCCCCATCCTCCAAGGGATTTTGGGATAGAAATATTTTCCCATTTAACTCATGGCACCACATAATGATCCTTATGTCCACTCCATATGAAGTGCACACAAACTCTCTTGGATTTCTCCAATATTCCTTTAGGAATCCATGCTAAAGATGTCCAATATATTGGAAAATTTAACTAGGACCGGTATTCTAGCCCTTGAAATCCATTTATGACATGAAATCTAGATTCTAATTTCCATTTTTCAAATTAGCCACATCCAATAATTTCTTTTTATAATTGTTTGGATTTAAGATAAAGTCGAGGTATTTTAATATTGATTCTAAATCAACCAAGCAAAAGTGAAATTTGGACTTGTAATATCTTACCTCTGTCTCTTCCAAATTCATGCATGAAAGAGTGCATTTATCAGTAGTTATAACCATCCATGTCGCTTGACAAAACAAATCGAGAATGTTGACAAGATTATCTACATCCCACCTTGACCCATCACAGAATATTAGGATTTCATACACGAACAATAGGTGTGTAATATGCAAAATATTTGAAATCCACACTCCCTTAGATCTTCCTATCCTTTTAGCCTCTGCAAGAGATTTACTCAATCCATTAGCTACCAATACAAATAATAAAGGATAAAGGGGGAAACCTTGACGAATCATTGTTTTTGCTACAAAAAATGGAGAATTCGGTCCATTGATAAGCACAACAAAAGTAATCAAGGTAATGTAGCTCATTTTCCAATTAATAAAAGGGACTACAAAGCCTAGATGAGTAAGGAGGAGTCTAATATATAGCCAATTAACTCTATCATATGCCTTAGAAAGGTTAGATTTTATGACAAATCCTTTTTCTTTCCTAGACTTTACGTTGTAGAGAACCTCTTGTACCACCCCAATTGATTTATGGCTTTGTCTTCCTTCTAAAAATCCAAATTGTTCCTTGGAAATATGTTTTGACAATATTTACTTAAGCCATTTGGCAATGATTTTTGCCGTGATTTTATAGATTCCATTGCTAAAGAGATTGGCCTAAAATACTCAAATGAAGTTGCATTGTCAACTTTTGGGATGAGAGCAATGAAAGTTGAATTGAAATATTTTAAAATTCTTCCTGAAACTTTGGTCTCTTCCTCCACTCGAATAAGGTCATTCCCTAGAATTTTGGGGTATCCAAGAAGAATTCCCATGTCCATCCATCTGGCCCTGGTACTTTGTTAGAAAAAACTAGATCACAGAGTAATAACAATTAAACAATTAAACAAGAAGGAAATATTATAACCACATTACAAGAGAGACACATATATAACGTGGTTCACCTAAGATGCTCTACGTCCACACAGAAATTTCCAGTCCTTCATTATTATTCCGTCCAGCAAAATGAAGGGATACAACCTACAACAACCTCATTGCACTTCCTCTTCACTCTCTCATAGTCTCTCTCTCACAATCACATAGATCGCTTTTACAATGCTACAATACAATACTCAACAGTATTACAAGCCTTCATTTTATAAAGGGAATACCATGGGCTGCCAAAAACCATGGGCCTGTAAATCACCCATTATCGACCAAGTCATGACTCTGACATTACAACATTTTACAAGGCATTTTTTTAATAAAAATTTACGCTATGGGGACGTTGCCCCCCCTGGCGACTATAATGGGGGTGCAAGCCCCCCCCCCCCCTGTGTCATGTGTTGGGATCCAAACACGGCTGAAATAAAATATCTGAATTAGAAATATTAGGCTCCAAACCAACAACCTTTGTCCTTTTGAAATTTGTGAATGACCTCTTTTAACTTATCCTTGGAAATTCCTCCCATTTAGTCCTCGTTGTCTTATTCACTAACAAAACTAGGGGATAATTATGGAATCCAGGTAAATTTTTCTATCAAAGCTCTGTCGTGTTCCTTAAATAGGTTCTAAGAATGTTTCTTACCCATCTTCGCCAAACCATCAAATGTAGAGATATCCCTACCTTCTCGATCAAGCATTGGCCAGATAGTGTCTGTCAGCTTGCGGCCTTTTGCATAAGTTTGGAAAATTTTCAAATTTTCATCTTCACAACTTAGCCAAAGGGCACAACTTATTAAATTCCATGCATATTCCTGATATAAAAGCAATTTTTTGCACTTGGACTCCAACTGATAAAGAAGATTCTTCAAATCATTATTAAGAAAACTCCCTCACTCTGAATCCTGCATATCCTATATAGTTTCTTCAATCGAAATAAGGTCTTTCTCAGCATGGATTTTCTTCTGATGAGCCCAGTGAATCATTTATTGTTTCAATTTATTAAGGTTGTTGGTGAAGTGAATCGAAGTTGAAATTGTTGAATTTGGATCTTGAGGCTCCCAAATCTCATGCAACAAAGCAACAAAATATTCTTCCTTTAACCACCCCGAATTGAACTTAAAATGGGTGGGGGGTTTCCTACCCACGCCTTTGATTTCTAAGAAAATGAGGTTGTGATTATCCAACCCACAGCTTGACACTTACGAAGATTTCCACCAACTGAGCATTCATCATAAATCTATCAAGTATCTTTGTTATTTTTCTCGACTCCCGCCATAATGTTCCACCAACTAGGATTTAGGTTAATTGGTTGAATGTATAGACGGTCATTAGATTCCATCCAATGGTGTTTCCATGGGGTTTGGAGAGGCCTTAGGCCCCCAAAACTTAGAGCCCCCCAAAGTGAAATTTAAATATC
Source organism: Pseudotsuga menziesii (assembly GCA_001517045.1). Taxonomy (NCBI): domain Eukaryota; kingdom Viridiplantae; phylum Streptophyta; class Pinopsida; order Pinales; family Pinaceae; genus Pseudotsuga; species Pseudotsuga menziesii. The sequence continues at coordinate 305,291 of LPNX010564483.1, read as the reverse complement.
TCCCAGTAATGAGATTGGGAGCCCTGAGAAAATACTTAGTTGACATCTCATACCAAAACACCTTCCATTCACTGTAAGGCCCATAAGTATTAAGGACCCTAAAGTTCACCCCAAAGGATTCAACCTGAGTTTCAATAGCCAAACCTGATTCAAAACTCCAAACATTAGATACCTTGATGATTGAAGGGTTCCACCAAATAACAAGTTCACCTGAGCATCCTCTAACATCAAAAGCAATAAATATCAGTCCTTAAAATTACTTTTAAGAGAGATTCAATTCATTCACCTTCACCCAATGTCTCTTGAAAGAGAACTATGCCCAGAGAGTTGGATAAAACAAGTATCCTTAATGATGATTTTTTGGACGGGTTTTCCAAACCCATAAAGGAGAGAACCTTCATTTGGAAACCCCCTCGGGGGTTCCCACTACTATAAGTGCCCCAACAATGGAAGTTTGTATACCTGAAGCTAAGTTAAGCCTGACTTTGTCCTGTTCTTTGGATAAGTTTTATTTCCCTCCCCAACCTTTGCCTCCACCTGTATTCACCATATTTTTTCCCAACCCCCCTCCAATAGGTAAACTCTTAGGTTAGGAAGACATAGGCCTAAATTTGTAGTGTTTAATGGCCTCCTTAGTACCCTTTGAGGATTCTTGATTTAAATTGGTCATTGGTTGAGATAACATACAATCCGCCTAGATAATCGGACAAGAAACAATGCAATAGTCTAGGCTCAATGTGAGTGAAGCCATCAATTGCACAATTGAAAGTAAGGACTTCTCTAAACTGATAATAGCTTGTGAACAAGAAAGAAAAAGGATAAAATGTAGGGTCCTCCGTACCTGATATAACATGCATAGAAGCATCCTCAAGTGCAGATACATGTTCTCCTTTTTTATAGACCCCATCAACAAGAGCCTCATGATGCATTGTGTCTAGGATGGGAATAATTTCTTGCGAGCCAATGTCATGGATTTGCTTCCCTTTGATGAACCTCGATAACTCTTCTCTGCTAAGGTCTCTTTCTGTGTTGTTTTTATTTGTGGAAATCAACCTCATCCCTACAGGCCCTGAAGATTTTAATCTCTTATTTGGTTTGTGATTGACCCTATCCTATCTTAGCTGGAAAGGAAGATGGAAGTCATTCGCGATGTAACCGTACTGATGGTATCACCTACACCGGAAGGGAACTCCTTCATAATCCATCTTTTGGATGAGGGTGAACAACCCCTTCTCAATTTCTTTATCCTCATGCAATCCTTCCCTCTTGTCAATTTTGACCAAAATCCTTACTATCGACATTTCACTAGTCTCTTCAAAAGACATCTCGACTTCAAGAAATTCACCCAACATGTTCCCAATACTTTTAAACATATTGATCAATAATCCAATGGCAGTCTCGACAAACAAACCCATAGAGGTGTAATGCTCGGGAATTCACTTTGAGCGTCAAAAATAGGAGACCAAAGCTTCAGGTCCTTTGGAGCTGCACCAATACTTTTGTAGTACCCACTGCACATCCTCAACCTTCTACACAATAAAGGAAAACCATCCTATTTCTAGTTCAAACACCTTCAGTGTGTATCGAATATGTTGTCACTTGTCCCCAACGGGAATTTCCCCACTCTACGAGTATTTTTTACATTAAATATACGCCCACAAACTCAAACAATGATAGTTATTTCTGCCATTTTAACAACACTGTGTAATTGTATCTTCTCCCACAATCAACTTTTGTTTTCATGCTTTGTTTTTTAAAACCATGTGCTTCTTTCATACCCTGAGATCCCCATCCCTTATATCTGAAACCACCTGTTCCTACTTCTTGACAGATCTGCCACTCTTGACCCCCACCAGAACCTAACTCCTATCTAACACTTCCTATGGAGTATGGAACACCCCACCGAAAGAGACACCTTCAGAAACATGAAGTGCATTCTCCAAAGATCTACCAGAGATGGTAAGAATCCCATTTGATTCTAAGGGAAGATCATCTAGAGGACTTAAACACTACAAACCGAGACATGGAAGATCATTCAAAAACTATAAAGCGTCAACACCAACACTCCCTATAACTAGGGCTTCGTGAATGTTGGGTATCTTATGGTTCAATTGAAACAACACCAAACCTAGGGCACCAAACCACAACTCATAGGATTGTGAAGACGCAAATCCAATTATGGTCCAATCTTGGTCTTGTGGATTGGGGAGTAATTTCTCTTCTATTCCTGTAGGCACCTAATCGCCCACAACAATTATCTTGGAGAAAGGTAGAATCGAATTTTTGGCACTATTTTCACTAGAGGATAAAACCCTAAGACCTATCCTACCCTCGCCTTAGTCACTTGTAATTCCTCCTCTTATCTTATTTTAAGAAACCCTTATGAATTTTAAGCCTCACTATGACTACTATATTGCTACCCTCGATTTCCCATTGGAAAATGGCAAAGCCCCCCTTAAATAAGTTTTATATTTTTACTACTTAGTAAAATATTATTATAATTATTAGTTATTTAAGTATTATATATCTTTGATTCTAAGAGTTACCTGAGCACAACATCATGATTTTATAAATTAAAATATAAAAATGATACTCTAAATATTATATAAATTTTAATTTTTTTAAAAGTAAATCTAATTAGTTTTTAATTTTAATTTTTTCTTTTATAATTAAACAATATAAATAATTTATTAATTATCAATTCAAAATAAAATAAATAACCCGGGTGAGATTTGATCTAGTGATCTCTTTTACAACAAGTAACTTCATACCAAACAATGTCATTAGACTACACCAGTTTAAACTAAATAACTATTATTAATTAAATAAACTTTTATTCATTTTTTAAAAATTTATTAAATATAAAAATTTTATAAATTAATTATAAATAAAACTTAATATATATATATATGAATGAAATATCCACTTACATAAAACCCATGGAGTCAAAAAATCCTTGAAAAATCAAATGATTTATATTTAGAATCTTCTTCTCTTTTTAATGAAAGATGACATGTTTTATCTTAAAATATGTTTGGAGTGTTTTAGATGGATAAAAAATGGATTTTTATTTTTTATTTTCCACTTTAATTATATTTATTAAAAAATAAGTTAATAGAAAAAAGAAATTCACATTTTACCTATATTTACAGATGTCATATAAACAAAGATGAGACCAAGACTTTAATGTCATATAGACCAAGATAAGAACAAGACTTCATGAAATATCATATGGACCACTCTCATTATTTAGGAAAACTCGCTGTTAATTGATTTTATAAACATAAAGCAGCAACAAATCGCAGGCGTGGCTTTTTCTACTTTCATTGTCGGTTATTTTAATCAGTCAAACAAATACAAAACTATAAACACCAATCAGATAAAAGCTTTTAGGGAAAGCCTGTAACCATGGATGCCTCTTTTACTTTCTGCAAACAAAGAGCCTACTAAATAGTTTAGTTGGAGCTTTAGCTTTTGATTTCGACTGTGTGATGGGAGTAGGCCCGGGTGATGCTTTACTGATAAATTTGATGCCTCTTTCTTCCTCATCTTGCCAAAGCCATTTCTTATTCTCGTTGTCCATATTAGACAGAGCTTCATCGGAAGATGACAATGCTTTCAACTGTGTTCCCAGAATTTGAATAGTCTGTTGGCACTTTACTAATTTCTCACTAGCTTTTGTAACTTCCACCTCCACCTCCTGCTGGTAACAAACAATTAAAATCTGTGTTTATATTTATATATATATTAAAAACAAACAATTGCATGTTAAAATATAGAATTAACAAACAATTAAAATCTGTGTTTATATTTATATATATATTAAAAACAAACAATTGCATGTTAAAATATAGAATTGACAACGTATGTTGCATGAAAATATAGAATCGGAAGAGCATGTTTTGGAAACATTCTACGTGAAAATATAGAAGTGAAAGAGCAAGTACTGGAAAAAGTTATCAAAGGTTGTTGGATTGGTGGAAGTTAGGTATTGTTTTTTTTAATTATGTAAAGATTTAAATTTGATAAAATGATTCATTTCAATAAAAAACACCAGCTCGAACCCTAAGTAGAACTGGTTACATCACAAAATGGTACCCACCCTAAGGTTTCTTGATTAGAAGTATCGGAAAATTGGTATCCCACCCTAGGGTTTCTTGATTATAAGTATAGGAAAAGTGGCAGAAACATCATAAGTGTTAGGTGGGAGAGGCCATGGTTAAGTAGATCTGGGTACATCAATGGTATTCCACCCATTGGAATTGGTTACATTAATGGGGAGCGAGCTAAATTTTAGACTATTTGTATAATTTTTTCTGCAGAAATCTAATAAGAATTGTTGAAATTTGTTGAAATTGTAGTTTCAGTTGCATAATGAGAGTGCCCAAAGGTTATAGAGGATGTTGAATCCATTTTTTGAAACCAAAATCACAATTTCAGCAAAAATTCCCTCCCAAAATTCTGGCAAATTTCATGATAAGTAGATCACTCCCATCAATGGTATCCCACCCTAAGAACCATCACCAAATGATATCTCACTCTACGGGTTTCTTGATGAAGGATGTAGGATGGTTCCTCTTGAGGAAGAAAAAATTATATTTTCATACCTTTTTCACCTTCTCGTGTTCGTCCTGTGCTTCACTGGTCTCCATGATAGTTTTCTTGTCCCTTAATCTTTGAAAACCGATTATGAATGTTAGAAGGATTTCAAAATAAAATCCATAAGTAATATCATGAATTTCATGATAAATATTGGATATGGAATTGGAAACTCACTTTTGTATATCTGTTAGAAGCTCCTGGTGGAGCGTTTCCAAATCTCGATGCTGTTTCTGCTCAGATTCAAGCTCCTTGTTCAACCTATCAATCTGTTGATGCAGCTTGTCAATTTCCATTTCAGAATCTTTGATACGAGATTGTAATTGGGCTTTAGTCTCTTTGGTGTCCTCTACCATCTGGCCGGTTTCCTTGAGAGTACTGCTGATAGAAGAATTGGCTCTCTTCATACTTTTGAGATGATCGACATGGCAGCTACTCAGATTACTCATACTATCGCATTCTTCCTGATCAGAGAACCCATTTGGATTCAGGTAATTGGCATGGGATAATATGGAACTGAGAAGGGTAAAGAGCTCTTGAAGAAAATGGAGCAGCTGGGCAGTGACATTGCCCTGAAATCGACGATGGGTGATTTCCTCTTTGGCTTGTACAAGTTTTCCCATTTCAAGGTGCAAACGGGAAGCTTCAGAATGTATGAGCTGAACTATGTCACCAAGGATGACAAAATTATCAGAGCTCTGCTCATTTTTTCCAGCCTTTTTGAAATCATCAAGCTCTGCCAAGAGAGCCGATGCCCACGATTCAGCACAACTCATTTCATCTTCGTTATTCTCATCCATATGTGCTGTAGATGCCACGCTGCTGGCATTATCTACTGAATGGCGAGAATGAGAATGGCGAGGAGATTTCAAGGTTGGTAATTTTGATGCAGAGAGCTGGAGGAGGTCATGGTCAATCAGGATTTTGTTTGAATCAGGTGAGCTTGGACACAGCTTGGTTAATGATGATCTACTTGCAGGCTGCGATATATTCCGGCCCTTCTTGCCAACTAATCCTCTCAGCCTCTGGCATTCTGATTGGAGCTGAGCTATTTTTCTGACGTTCTCCAGGTATTGCATGTGGGAAGCCTCTGCAGCTTTCATGGAGTGCTCCCTCTCTTCGCTCCGGATTTCGATTTCCTTGTTAAGCAAGTGAAGTTCATACTTTAAACGAGACTTGTCCTTCTCTGCGATCTCCAGTTTCATCTCGATGGTGCGTAATTCATCTTGGTTTCTCTTTTTGGAGTGAAGTAGATCTTGGTAGGAGGTGAAGAGGAGACTCTTCTCGGATTTCACCTTGTCGATCTCTTCTCTGGCCAGTTGAAGTTCTCTCCGGCATTCATCCAAGTTACTTTTCAGTTCAACCTTCTCTGCAATTGTGGCCTCCAACTCATGCTTTGAAGTTGCGGCTTCAGCTTGGGCATTTTCCCAGCCTATGTAGAAAACAAAAGCAAAACAATGTATATTAAAAGCTCAAAATATTGTGTTTTGCATTGGATATGTACTGTATAACAACATTGAAAACAACATTGAATGCATGAAATTATGTATGATCCCAATAATCCAATGTTGATAAAATACACCAGAGGATAATTATCAAGTCTAGAACTTTTGTATGAAAATTTTACTGAATGGAACTTTTTTTTATTATTAAAATTTGGTTTAAAATCTTAAAAATATGATGCATTTTATAGTCTATCAAGGAATTCTTTCAGTGCTTATTTTAGAGTTGAGACATATTCTTTATAAAAAATAATAAAATATTATTACAAATAATTTGTTAGGCTTAAATTAAATTTAAATTATTTAGAATTGTATTTATATAGAAAACAACATAAATTAGATAAACTAAAACCATAAACATTGAATTAGACATTTCCACTCTAGTTTGCATCTTAAGATTTGATTCCTCTCCCTACTTAATCGATCCCCTAGTTCTATACTGATTTATATTCAATTTTCTCCAATTTCTCTAAACTTTTATGGATATATAAAAGCATTCCAAAATTTAACCTAATGTTATTTTCCAGTATCCTTTGATTACATGCACACCTAACTTGTTTATTCAAGTGTGTTTCTGTCAGCCAAACAGGCGACAACCCATCCTAAAATGTTGTTACAGACTTTTACTTTTTAGGATAGGAAGGAGTGCTTTGTGGCAGGGTGCACTTTTACTTCTGTCAATGATATGGATCATCAGACTTACTTTTTGTTTGGGACTTTGAGGTTGGTATGCTATTTATTTTGTTAGATAATAATCAACTTTGAACATGATTAAGAAAATAATTTACTTATCAATGAAAATAATGAGATAACTAAAATGGGATTGAAATAAGTATGAATTATCAAAAATTAATTGTAATGGGATGTGATTATAATTTTTAATAAAAACCCGTAGGGTGTAGATTGACTGACAAGTGCTGTGTAAATGAAAGAATGTTGTAAAGGAGGTCTCAAGTTCAAATCTCACCCCAATTTATCTGTGTCCCATGCCCTTTACTTTGTTTGTACTCTTAAATAGTATTTGGTTATATAATATTTTAGAATTTAGAGTGGAATAATAAACATAATTTTCTGCAGCTAAGTTTCTAGGTAGGTAGATAGACATATAGACATAAGAGAACATACACACGACCAGAGAGATACAAAGATACACAGAAGAGAAGTACAAAGAAGGAAAAAACTCTGTGAAGAGTTTGAAGCTCAAGTTTGAATCCATATTTATTTCTAATTTCAAATAGTTTTTGGTTATATAATTATTTATTTTTAATCTTAAATAGTATTTGGTTATATAATATTGTGAGTGAATTGCAATATAGTTGTGCTGCAGCTTAAATGTGTTTTTGATATTTTTAGACTAAAAAATATATTTTTTATAAAATTAGTCTAGTTGTTCTCAACTCGTAAATTTTGTCTCAATAAAAGCTGGTCAAAGCCAAGTGAATCTCTGGAGGTAAAAGTGTGTCCAGTAAAATGTCCGTCCCAATAATTCTGTTACAGTAATTCGGTCGCACGTTCTGATGAGTGCTAAAGGAAAGTAATTGGTAAAAGCTATGTGGAAATAATCGATAAGACCTACAAACCCTCACCCTCAATTATACCTTGGATGCAATCAAGGGGTTTTGAGAAAAATAGGTTCGGGTTACCTGTGTCCTCCTATATACATCACATATAGGAGTAATGTTTTTGAAAATCGTGAGTCGGTGATTTGGTCAACCCACCAGACAAGGTACTCGTTAGAGAGGAAGATGAACCGGTTTGGTTGGGAGAGGAAGAGGTGAGGTGAAATAATTCTGAGACATCAAACATCAGTTATCTAATTACATATTCATTATGTTCCAACAATACGTGATAGGAAAGTTTTGAAGGAGATTCACAGAAGGTGCAGGTTAACCTTTTAGATTATGGCATGCTATCAGTGAAGAAGAAGATAACAGTTTGGAAGCAAGTTGGGAAGAGAGAGGGAAGGAGATTTTTAAATCCATATTTTAAACATCAGGTTAAGCTTTTATTGATATAATACATAAAAAAAACATATACATATTCATCAAACAACCATTCAACCAAAAAACTCTACTTAAAATCAGTTTATATTAAAGAAATTACACAACCAGCTGACTCAATTTGATCTTGACCAACCAATTTGACACAAGTTCTGGAACGTGCATGCTCCATACACTCATTGATCAAGTATTGAAACTGAAGATATATGCAATCCAATCCTGAAGTGTATGCTAACCCTGCCTTCAAATGGGTAGAAGATTGTTACCTGAGACCGCCTCTTCCAAAAGTTTTTCTTGCTGCTTCACCATATCTTCTTTGCTCGCTGCTGCCAATTCTTCTTCACACCGCAATTCCTGCCACACCAATAATATAGAACATTTGAAATCATATCAAAAAATGAAACCTAAATCATATGAGTTCGAATAGATAAGAAATTAATGTCCAACCTCATGAGTCTGACCAGTCGTGGAGGTACCAGCAGCCTTCTCTTCTTCGCCTTCCTCAGATTTCTTTTTCCACGGCCAAGTTTTTCGTCCCATCTGGTTATGCAAACAGTAAACACACAAAATTCTGATTCATCTACGCAATTCTTGCAGCTTTGTTACAGTGAAACTAAACATAATAAATTGAAGGCCGGCCAATTTCCTTGCAGCTTTGTCAAACAGCTAAATGCGATAAAGTCCGTCATCCATAGTTACCTGCACTGCACCCTGATCAAGTACTGTTGCAGAATGTCAAATGGCAGTACAGTATTGTTATTTTTCTTGAGAGAGATGTCATTATAGTTGGATTGGATTCATCTTCTTCGAGAAATGGGTAGACGAAAGTGCTTTATTCCCGGGATGACTAACTTCCAGAGGATCGTTCCTGCTGGCTACTGTTGTAAGAATATCATAAAACAAAAGAGAATGGAGGTCCAACGCTAAAGTTGGAAAAAGAAATCAAAGATACGCCACCCACAAAAAGAAAGCCGATGAACCAAAGAGCAGCAGTTCATCACGCATCTGCCACCTTTTTATTACTTTACTTCATTTCAAGGGACCTCGAAAACAATACACATGGATGCTTAAAACCAAAAGGAAGATCCAGGCAAATCCTTGTTACTATTTTATTGGAAAGCTTGCAAAGTCTTAACATGCAGTGAGAAGCACATTAGCAGCCAATTAGGCTTTGTATTCTGCCTTTGCCGAAAGCATATGGTGATGGCAGTTTTTCTAACAAGAAAGCCCCCACATGTTCCAAAAGCTTTTTCTTGACATGAAATTCATGTCAATATGTGATTCACAATACTTATAGCCTTTCCCATGACATATCCCATTGTATGCACTGAATACATAGCAATCACAATAATTCTTTGTCAATCATAATTCTTACAATCTTCATAGCTAGCAACGCTATCGACACTCACTTTAGTGTTTTTTTATTTATTTCACTTTTAGTTTGATGTTTAGATTCGAAGGTTGAAACTCATTTTAGTTTTTTTTATCTATTTCATTTTGGTTTTCACAGGGTTTTGAGATGTAATGTTTAGTGATAAAGTATGTTTGAGATAAAATAATATAGGATAATGGTTGATAAGTTTTATATAGACTAGCACACTCACATAATTTGTTGTTGGATCATGTCAATAGAGATCAAATAGTTGAGAGATAATTATGGAATGGAAGACATTTTGGGATCAATTATCAATTATTTTTTTATATATTCTTTTTTTCTTTTAATCTTACATTCTTCTTGTTATCTTCCATGAAATGTTAGTTATCCATTCATCAACAATGAGTTATCTATGCATTGAAATCAATTATACATTCATCAGCTAAGGGTTATTTTTTATATTCCTCTTTTTATAATTTTTTTTTTGGAATTTTGAACTACTACCATAGAATCAATCTCAACATACACTTTTGAGATACTTAGGGATCAATTATCAATCATTTTTTTATATTCTTTTTTCTTTCTACCTCACATTCTTCTAGTTATCTTCCATGAAATGTTAGTTATCCATTCATCAACAATGAGTTATCCATGCATTGCTATCAATTGTACATTCATCAGCTAGCTACCTGTTATTTTTTATATTCCTCTTTTTATAATTGTTTTTTTGGAATTTTGAACTACTACCATAGAATCAATCTCAACATACACTTGTCTCATCCTAGTTAGTAGATGGAAAAACATAGGCCCTAGTCCACACCAAATCTCAAATAAAAACTTCCATCCACTTACAAATGTAATCTTAGTTGTAAAAAATATATATAAATTTATATGTTTTATTCAATTTATGTTTTTATCTAACTTGTGCTACATTTTATATGATTAACTTTTAATTAGTAAATTATAAGGATACAATTCACTTTTAATTAGTATTATAACAATAAGTTATTAGAACAACATAACTTGAAGGATAGGAGTTATGATAATCAATGCCACTAACTTGAGTGCTTAATAAGTTAGTTTGCACCCATAATGTATGAGATTTAGTCAAAACTAAATACCTAATGCCACATCGTTTTAAGAATTTATAGGATCTTAAGGATTTATAGGATCTAATCAAAATTAAATGCCTAATGCTAATAAAAATAAAAATGACTAAATTAAATGCCTAATGCTAATAAAAATAAAAATGACTAAAAAACATTGGTCTATATTCCACAAGCCATGCAAAAATTACAATACTACCCAAATCAAAGGAAGGGTCTCTAGCATGGAATATTTGCAAGTAAGGAGAAAATTAGTTAAAGATATTTAGAGTTAAAATGTTAAAGAGAGGTAAGAACTTGTTAATTAAAGAATAAAAACTATGCTAAGAGTTCTTTATCTACGTTATAGGAATTGTAGTGAGAAGTTTGAGTCAAATATTTGACTCGATTGTGATTGTAATTAAGGAATCCAAATATTTGTCATTTGAGTCCATTGAAGAGTTTATGGAGGCACTTTAAATTGACGAGAAACAAATGAATAAGTATGTGAATCGCACTTTTCTTGAACGTTCATTTCACTAGCAAACCAATATTTTTTGCAGGTAACATTATATTAACATTTCATTGAAGTTTTACAAATATCAAAATCCCCCTTCATCCTTAGTGACTTCCCAACCACAACTACATTTTTTTGTAGGTAATATTATATTAACATTTCATTGAAGTTTTACGAATATGAAAATTCCCCTTCATCCCTAGTGACTTCCCAACCACGACTAGACAAACTCTATTCTTGACATATTACAAACTTCCAAGAAATGCTATCAAAATTTAAGAAGTACAAAGAGACAGAAGAAGGCATTGAAGCTCGAACTACAAGAATGGAAACAAGCAAATTAGTTGCTTGTTCCCTTGAACCTTGACCTTTTGGCCCAAGTAGTTCAGCAGAGTCAAGAGACCAAAACTGAGATTGAGTATTGTGGGGATGAATAGTCAAGGAGTGGGGACGATGATGTTGTGTTAGTTCAAGAGATTGTGAAGAAGAACAAGACCAAGAGGAGCGTAGGAGGGAATCCCTTGCCATATATAAAACCAAGAAGCAGAGCTATGAAGTTAGAAAAGGAAGAATCGAACCCTAAAGAGAAACATAAGGACTCAACAATTACAAAACCTCCCAAAAGGAATCATACCCATTATACTTATGGAGAACTACTAAAGTTTCGAGCATATCGGGAGAAAAAGAGAAAAGGGTTAAAGGAGTATGTTCAGGCAGTCAAGCAGGACTAAGGAGACCCAAGAAAGTTTTTTTTTCAAGATACTGTTTACATGAAGGTATGCAAAAGCTTGGGCATGGGGGAGATTTTGGGTTTTAGTTTTGTTCAATTTTGCATTGATCAAGATGGTTCCTTTTTGTCAATCGCTTTCCTACTTTACCATATTTTGTCCAATTTTCCCTACATATCCATTACCTTCATGTATTTGTCAGTATAAATCTTTACAAGGTAATTATTCCAACTTTTGTGTGATTTCTTATGTTTCCAGCATGTATTTTGAAGATGGAATTTTACTTTGGACTAATGACCTATGGATGTCAATAGCCTCTTGGTTCCATAGGTTCACAGATGCAGAGTATAGGCGAAAGAACCCAAGCATTAGATGATTGTGTACCGAATTGGTTGTGAAGTTCCTACCAGGTGTTGTTACTCTGGTAGTTTACCCATGTTGAAAAATCACGCGATAGATACCAGACTACTTAAGGGGTTTGATGCTAGAAGTTGCTACTCATGTCGTTCATCTGTGTTATAAAAAAGCCTAATCACTACCAGACTCTCTGAATTATGCAATGATGAGACAGTTGAGTTGGTTCCAGATCCTCAGCTCCATGTTGGTGATATGGATTGAGCTCCAGTCAAAATTGGGATGGTCCTCATCCTACTGGCATGATCAGAAATCCATGTTGGTTGATCTTACCTAGAATAACCAGTGATCAACTACCTGATTTGTCTTGTCGAAGATATAATCCTCCTCTAATGATTCCATTCCCTAACTCATGGAATCATCTTAGAATAGTAAATGGCGATCTAGTCATGAGAATTATCATCTTGTCAATTTAGTAGTCCGTGAAGGGATTTGGTCTTTCTTTAGATATCTCTATTCATGCATTTTGGATCTATGCTTTTGTAACCAGACATTATAAAGCATGGTATTTTAACCGCTATGAATCTATCTTGTACTTGGAAACCCTGTAATGACATTTTGAGTAATACAATTATTCTCTTGTGGGTTCCTTCATGATTTCATCTCTTCCTGCAATGTGCTCAGTTAGGAGGGTCCCTTGTTTTGAGCACACTTGTAGCAATAGAATATAGGTTTGAATTATGAATGTGTGGATTGCGATTTGAATTCTATTGCAGATTCATCTCTCTAATGCATGGGTTTATGATTTTATAATTATGTTGTATATTCATCTCAGTTGTGTGGGTTTATGATTTTATACTTATGTTCCCGATTCATCTCAAATGTGGTTTATGATTTTAGAATTATGTTGCATATTCATCTCACTTGTGGTTTATAATTTATATTCTTGTAGATTAATTGGTGTTGCGAATTTAGTTTACTGCAAGTGTAACCAATCCTGTAGACAGAGTTAATGATTGCTTTGATTTAATCTTTTCAGTAGTTTTCAATTATAGTATGTGTGGTTTGTGAGGTCCCGTAGTGTCCCTAGTTGTTGAAAATTCATTAACCCAAGAGTTATAAAGGTGTCTCGAAATATCATAGGGCGTGAATTTATTGCTTCTCAATGATCTAGTTTTATTTTCATGCATTGTATGGTTTAACTCATCTTCTTGATTAATATATAGGAACACCATTCTTTTTTCGTTACTTCAGCAATATTGACAATTATTGCACATGTCATTATTTAATCCTAAAGACTAATTGTGAGGTATATACAAATTAAGTCCATACAGTCTATCAGTGACTGATCAAGTAAGCTACTTGTGTGTTTTATTCATTTTCCTACTTGATTTTATTATAGGAGGTGTCTAGACACTTTGACAATGTTAATAGTCCCTATGCGTATCATTGTTATTGAAATTTAAAGTGTGAGTGTTTAAGCATACACAAAATGATTTCATTCAACCCACCTCATACCGTATTTAGTAGGTTTACAAGTGTGCTTATTCATAGGATCATTTCAGCCTAGTTCTACATATGTAAGGATACAACCTTACATGTTGGATATTATTTATAAATATATATAGTTGATAATTGAATGATGAATTACAAATATAGTGAGCCATGTTAAATATGGTTGATAGGGTAATAGTCACGTCTATTAATAAATAGACATGCCCTATAATAACTAATAATTAATAATTAATTAACCTATTAGTGACTAATTGGTAAATTGATATTAATTAAAAATTGTAATAACCATTTAGGTTTATTGCAAGTCATTTGGCCTTGAAAATATTCGACCATGAATCTTGTATAAAGAGTGCTCAGCTTAACTTCTTAAATGCTTGATTAGTCGTAACTTTAATAGAGGTGTTGTGCTTGATAAAATTTTATTTAAGAAAGGAATAGGTGTGATTGATGTTGACAAAGGAACTCTTGCCACGAATAATCGTACCACGGTTTAATAATTCTTGAAATAGTTGGTCACATTTCCATTCAAACTTCTTCATGCATATAATTCTGTAGATAAAACCATAATAACTATAGAAAGTATTCTTTCGTGTTTCCCATCTGATATCTTCATGATGAACTTGCGTCGACATGTTGAACCCTTTTATTTTTGCATGCTTTGGTATGGCACTGGTTTATATCTGAAACATAGATTCTGCAGTGTTGATCGATGGATCTTCAAACATGGTTGGATATTCAGTTACATTTGTTATGATCTTCTTATATGTAGTGGAAACTACTTGCAACTTACTTAATTCAATCTAATTGTTTCAAGAGTCTTCATTTGTAGTTTCGTCACATACTTTTAAGGATGAAGCGCCCTTTAATGTATATATTTCATCCATTGGGGTTTGATTAAAAATATTCAAATGATTTATATTCTTGTCTTTATCTAATGATCGTGTCTCCAATTGCTCCTTGAGAACAATTTGATCTCAAACATACTGTGTGCAACAACCTGTAAAACGTTTGTATCTTCATGTGTTGGAGATTCTTCTAAGTTTTCTTCTTCTACTTTGTCATGATTAGGATCGTTTTTAGTGATTTTATTTTTATCGTTGTATCCTTCTACAACTTCAATTTTTTCATAATTGTAATTTACACCAACCTCATATTCATTAGTATTTGGTGTTTCATTGTTACAATTTATGATATTTCCATCTTCTTTATAATTGGCCTTGGCATCAGGATTGTCATCAGATGCATCTATCTTTTTGTCATTCTTATTCTCAAGTAATTTTTCTTCGGGTTCTTTTTTATCTTCTATACTCTGGGATTTATCATTGTCCTCTACATCTTTTGTTTCATCATTTTTTTTATTGTCTTCATTATCATGTCCTTGGATTTGGTTTGGGTTATGAGTCAAGATTACAATCTGACTTTGTTTTCGAGCTTCATGATCCATTTTCACTGATTTTATGGTTGGACAATTTATAAGACTCATTTCCATTCCTTGTATGAAGATGCAACAAATTTCTAAAATTTGTGCATGATTCTGCATCTTATTTTGAGTCTTGTACTTTGAATGGTGGTTATGGTTAGGCATTTTTTTTCATGTCGTGTACTTCAAACGGTGGTTCTTATCCTTCTTTATGTATGACTCCCTGAACCTTTTGTGAGGGGGAATGTAAGGCATCAATGTATGCATTTTTTGTTTTGGCATAGGTGTAGGAGTTATTTTGAGTTTTCATTTATCAATATCATCTAAAGTTTCTTCCTTCACTCATGTGCTTGAAAATACATATGGCGTAACTACTTCTTCATCTTTCAACTGACTTAAGGAGTAGGATGTGTGTGCCTCTGATTATTCCTTGTCCACATGCTTCTTAGATTCTCCTTCTCATCGTCGTATTATCAACATTTTCATTTCTTCAACTAATTCTTTTCATGAAGAACTTGCATTTCCACCTCGATATCCGATATTTTCGCTTTAAGATCTTTGCTTTTTCTTTCTTCAATCTCCCCTTTTAATTCTTTTTTAACTTCTTGAGTTGTTTTATCTCTTTTAAAAACCTCATAAACTCCTACATTGAAGACCATTTTGTATTATACAAAATCTTCAATTTCTTTTTAATAATACTATGTATTACTATTGTTTTTATAAACTATATATATAGTTTTTTGAGGGGGTTAAAATATTATAACAATAATTATAATATTATAATTTTGTTGGAAGATGAGAATTTAGGGTTTAAACAATATTATAATAATATGTATTTTTATAAGCTATGGTTTTCGAATATAATATAGTAATAAATACTTTTACTTTGTTATTATTTTCTTTTTAAATTTCTTTTCCTTTTTTTTAAGTTTTATTTTTATTTCTTCTTCTTTTTTACATTTTTCTAAACCACATGTGGTTTGCTTTAAAACCATGCGTGGTTTTAAACTTTTTCTTTTCTTTTCTTTTGTTTGTCTTTCTTCTTTCCCTCTTCTCTCTTCTCTCCCACCAGGAGCTTCCTTACCACAGGTAAATGGTAAAATTGATCTAATACCACGTGTAACGATAAAACCTTACATGTTGGATATTATATATATGTGTGTGTGTGTGTGTGTGTGTGTGTGTGTGTGTGATAATTGAATGATGAATTACAGAGATAGTGAGTCATGTTAAATATGGTTGATAGGGTAATAGTCACGTCTATTCAATAAATAGAAATGCCCTATAATATCTAATAATTAATAATTAATCAACCTATTAGTGATTAATTCGTAAACTCATTTTAATTAACAATTGTGATGCATGAGCATCATTCTGTCCATCCAAATACAAGTCCAATGTTTGGATCAGGCCTAGAAGGGGTCCTCATTTCCTAAAGTAATAGTCCTTGAACTATTATATTGTAAATAAACTTATGTTTAAGTGTGGTTCTAGATGGATGATGAGTCATTTTAGGTGAGTCACTAGGTGAATAAATGAGTCATAGAGTTAAAGTGTGAGTCATGTAACAAATCCCTCATATAATGGAAATGATTCATAGGATAGGCCTAAGATTATGCCTTATTTAGAATTAGTTAACAGATTGTTGAGTATTTATGGATCTGGACTAGGATTGGTTTCAGAATCCTTCTGTATATATGTATGTGAGCCTACGAGGAAAAGGGAGGAGGCCAGAAGTAGCCAAAGGTAGCCAAACAATGTAAATCTAGGTAAGAAGTGGACAAATCAAGGAGAAGTCAGGCCAAGATAGTTGGTCATGTTTGTACCAGACCTAAGAGGATCAGAACATAGATTCTAGATCGATGTAAATATACATATTTCTTGTTTTGAGTGAAGGAAAGCCTATTTTGGAATATCTCTATGAAAATACAATTCTTTCTAAGTGTATGAATATATGAATTGAATGGTTGATGATCTCTGTGTAAATACAGTTCTTTCTGAGTGTATGATTATATGAATTGAATGATTGATGATCTTTGTTATTGGTTAATACATCTATGTGTATTGTATTTTGTAAATTAGGGCTTTTGAGGTTACAGAAGACGTCTAAGTAATCACTATGTATGGTTGCTTGTGTAAATGATGTGTTTGTTGTGTAAACCCTTGGAGCGATGCCCTAGATAAATGAAATTGTAGAGTTGTGTGAAGGATGAAGTTATAGAAGATATGGATAGATCCATTGAATTAATAAGATTAAGGCTGGATGAAGGTAGATTGAATTGATTGATCGATCCCCTGATCAATCAACATGGGATTACAGAAGTTGCATTCAATTCATTGGATAGATATTTGGATGATCCAGATTAAAAGCAAAAGTATGGATCAACGACAAGGAAAGGATTCGCAAAGAGAATGTGCACGAGAGATAAGACATATGCAAATTTAAGGTGAGTTTTTCACTTTATCTTAGCTCAATGGATAGGAAGGAATCTGCAAGAGATTGACGATTCTCAAGAGTTGCAGAAAGAGATTTACATAAATAAATTGTGAAACCCAGTTTGCGAAAAGTTGGAAACCAAACCTGTAATCCGCAATCTGCAATTGTAGAAAAGTTGTTGCAGAAAGGAAATTGTGGAAAAGGAAATTGCAGAAGGAATGAGAATTGTGGAAACTGAGTTGTGGAATGGAGGTTGTGGATTTGACCTTGCAGAAAGCTAGTTTTGGAATCTAAAATTGTAGAAAAATATTTTGCGTGAAGATTATTAGAGCTCATATCATAGCTAAGAGGTAAATCAAATTTTGATTTGCAATTTATGTTAAAGTTGAAAACTAATAATTGTGTTGAGAAGGTTGGTTAGGTAAGAGTATTCATAATTGACTTAAATCAAGAATTGCGGATAGTGGGGGAGATGTTTCATCCAACTATACTAGTGGGAAAGTCTTAAAGGTATGGACCGATTGATGTTTTAGTTAAATTTGGTTAAACAAACAGGAAATGTTTGATAGCAACGATGGCAGCTAGAGGAGCTGTGTCAAGGATGATTGTATTATTGAGGAAGAGTTTGTGAACTCTTAAAGAAAAGAGAAAGCAGTGGTAGAACCTAAAGATACAATAGAGGTTGGACAAATAGGGAACAAATTGAATTTTCTCAAAGAAGAAGTGGAACTATAGAAGCCGAGAGGAGAAAATGAAGTTGCTCAAGAGGTTCTATAGAAGAAGAACCAAGGATACCAAAAGGAAAAGCTCAAGGAGAGATATCTTATTGAGGTATACTAGCAAGTATGAAGACTTGTTGAGAGAAGGCTTGGGAGTAGCCCATAGGTGAACAAGCTGAATTTTACGGAGAAAGAGAAAGAGAAAAAGGAAATGTAGATGATGAATACTGGAAGTCATTGCAAAGGTTCAAAGACAAGCCACAATAGAAGAAAATATGTCAAAGCAGAAGACATCAACAAGATGAGTCAAGAGGAGTATGATAGAGAATTAGTTGACATATGATTGCAACTTATTCGTTTAGAGATGTTGCTACAGAAAAAGAACCAGAGGTATGGTTGGATAATGAGAAAGAAGAAGGTGGGATGGAATTCACTACAGCTGAAGCTAAATAAAAATATGTCTACTAGATTGAAGGAACAACTCAGGACAACTGATTCTGAGATGGAAATTTCATATTGTGAACCTGAACAGGGTCCTTTGCTTGGAGAAGATGTGAGTGAGGATGATGAAGAGTGACTAACTAAAACTCTCATGAATTCTGTAGAAAGTACAGATCAACTTATGGAGGAGATGGATGTGAGTCCAAATGAGACCAAGGGGTCTTATGTTTTTGAGATTGATGATTTGTTTGTGATTAAAGGTTTTGTTGTAGATGATAGGAAGTCTTTTGAAACTTTATTAAAAGTGGATGAAGTCAAATATGATGAAGAAGGTCTCTCAAATGAGGAAAGGTCTGAAGTATTGCAGCAAAAGGACCTCATTGATGAGTTGCTTGATGGATGAACACAGTCAATTGGGGTTGATCTGAAGATGAAGGAAGAAAAATAAATGTACAAAGACATTTATATAGGGCAGAATCAGGATTACATTCTGATGAAGGAAAAATTTGAACAGTCACCTTGGACTGTCATGAAGTCTGAAGAAGAAGAAGAAGACGTGCTTTCCAAAATCATGACAACATAATATAATTTTGTTGTAGTAGGAGATGAGATGGTATCCTATGAATATTGTATGCAACTTGTAGCTCAGACTATTGAAGAAATTGATGGTGGTGGAAGTTTGATGTTGTGTTCACACCAACACAAAAGGAGGGTTCCAAAGAAAATATCAACAGGGACTTCAAAGTCTCATGTTTTTGAAACTGATTATTGGTGTGTGTTTGTAGGTATTGAAGAAAGTGAAGGAAGACATAGGAATAAATCTATCATAACAAAAGAAGGGACCATATTGTCTCAAAAGGGTGATCAGTACCTAGAAGAACTTGTTGTTGCAGAGTTGGCTAATGAAGACAAAGTGAAACTTTCTAACCTCAAAAAGTATGATGAAGAGTTAGAAATGCTGGAAGATTAGTTGATCAATCCAAGGATTAATAAAGATGTCTGCTTAATGGGTGCAAGCATAGAAATTATTAGTTACAACATTGGAGAAGAGAAGATGGGAGGTCAAGGCATTAAAGTGTCTTGTAATGATATGATTTGTTACAACACTCAAGTTTAAGTTACTACAAGGGAATGGTTGACTCAACTGATTCAGAGGAACAATTTGGAATTCTTTATAACATAAGTATGTTTGAAGATGAGAGAAAAAAACCCTAAGATACAAGGATGCAACATCTAGTAGGCAGCAGTAGAGAGCCAAAACACAAGCAGAATAAGAAAGTGTACCAACCAAAGGATAGACTGTACATGGAGATTGAATAAATAAGGATGATGATGGTGAAGATGTCTCAGAGAAGGAATGAAGAAAGAATGAATATTTACATCAGTAGAGCAAAGAGACAAAGCATCAGCAGGAGACACATGACAACGAAAGATTGTGAAAGCAAAGCTAGTGGATCATTGCAATAGAAATTATGGAAGCTTGGAAAATTACAACCAGTAAGAAGACAACAAAACAACCATAAATAAAATGGAAAGCTTTAGCACAAAGTTTGGGATCCAGGCATATGGAATATGGAAGGATATGACCAAGAGTTCATATTTCTTTCTTCCTATGGAGTCTGATGCAAGAGCATCCTACTCTCCATCCAAATACAAGTCCAATGTTTGGATCAAACATAGAAGGGGTCCTCATTTCCTGAAATAATAGTCCTTGAACTATTATATTGTAAATAAACTTATGTTTAAGTGTGATTCTAGATGGATGATGAGTCATTTTAGGTGATTCACTAGGTGAGTGAATGAGTCAAATAGTCAAATTATGATTCATGTAAAAAAATCCCTCATCTAATGGCAGCGAGTCTTTAGATAGGCGTAAGAGTTTTCCTTATTTAGAATTAGTTAGGAGATTGTTGAGGATTTATTGGATCTGAACCAGAATTGGTTTTAGAATCCTTGTGTATATATGTATGTAAGCCTGTGAGGCAAAGGGAGGAGGCCAGAAGTAGTCAAAGGTAGCCAAACAATTTAAATATGCCTAAGAAGTGGCCAAATCAAGGAGAAATCCGGCCAAGATAGTTGGTCATGTTTCTACCAAACCTAAGAGGATTAGAACATAGATTCTAGATCAATGTAAATATACATATTTCTTGTGTTGAGTGAAGGAAATCCTATTTTGGTATATCTCTGTGTAAATGCAGTTCTTTCTAAGTGTATGAATATATGAATTAAATGATTGATGATATTTTTTTATTGGTTACTAGATCTATGTGTAATGTATTCTATAAATTAGGTCTTTTGAGGTTACATAAGACGTCTAAGTAATCCATGTGTATGGTGGCTTATGTAAATGATGTGTTTGTTGTGTAAACCCTTGGATCAATGCCATGAATGAATGAGATTGGATATTTGCATGAAGGATGAAGCTATAGAAGATATGGACAGATCCAACAAAGAAGATTAAGTCTGGATGAAGGTAGATTGAATTGATTGATCGATCCTTTGATCAATCAACGTAGGATTGCATAAGTTGCATTCAATTCATTCGACAGATATTTGGACAATCCAAATTAAAAAAGAAAGGATGGATGAACGATAGGGAAAGGATTCACAAAGAAAAAAAAACTTGGGAGATAAGAGATCCACAAAGTTAAGGTGAGTTTCACACTTGATCTTAGATAAATGGATAGGAAGGAATCCGTAAGAGATCAACAGTTCTCAAGAGTTCTAGAAAGAGATTTGCGGAAGTTAGTTCAAGAATAGTTGGAAAGCAAACCTGCAATCTGCAATCCACAATTGTGGAAATGTTGTTGCAGAAAGGAAATTGTGGAAAACGCAATTGCGGAAGGAATGAGAATTACGAAAATTTATCTTGCATAAATTAAGTTGTGGAATGGATGTTGCGGGAAAGAGATTGCGAAAAGTTGGTTGCGAAATCCGAAATTATAGAATAGGATTGGAGAAATATTTGGCGAGTATTTAAATATAGAGGTTCGCTAAATGTAGAGCAAACTATTCCTAGGAAAGCAGTTGGGATATGGAAATTTAAGGTTACCAGCTGTATCAAATTGTAATAACCATTTAGGTTTATTAGAAGTAAGCTATCAGTGACTGATCAAGTAAGATACTTGTGTGTTTTATTCATTTTCTTGCTAGATTTGATTACAGGAGGTGTCTAGACACTTTGACAATGTTAATAGTCCCTATGCTTATCATTGATATTGAAATTTAAAGTGTGTATTTAAGCATACACAGAGTGATTTCATCCAACCTACCTCGTACTGCATTGAGTAGGTTTACAAGTGTGCTTAGTCATAGGATCATTTAAGCATGGTTCTACATATATGTTGCATGATACCTCATCATTTTATTGATCCTGGTTAACAATTAATGAGTAGCAAATAAAGAAATTGTTTTTCCCAATAATGAATAATCCAAATATCTCTCTCTTCTCAAATTATAGTGGCAAGTGGTTTACCTCATGGGTTTTCTCTTGTGTACTCATTAACTTTATTCCTACTTATTTTTACATCTTATCAATGCCTTTGGACCCTGCGTTGCTACTATGAAATTATTCACTTCCAGTCCCATTGACCTATTTTAGTCACTTGTGGACATAATATAATATTTTTTTCTTCTTCTCTCATGCAAATCTAATTGGTGGATTCATCAATATAATTTATTAAAAAAAAAATTTGACAAAGACATAACTGTCTCTGCTCAAAATCTATTAATTGCAATGATTTTTCTTTGAAAACCAGCACCAAAGAGTATTTACCCTTCTATAATTACTTGTAAAATATCTATTCAACACAGTTACAGTACACTAACAATGACCAATATTGTAATAAAAAGAAATTGAGACCAATGATAAAAAAATTCAAATTTCTAGGGTACAATGGCTAGAAAGGCTTGGAAATAGCTTTTATCGCTCAGAATTACACCCTAGGTTGCAGAGGGTGAACCCCAAGGTAACAACAGAACCACTTCAGGAAAGGAGATCTGGATTCTACCTTTCCAAAGAGGGATCTCTCAACAGATTTATATCATGGCCAGATTTAAAGATAAAACAAATTCAAATCTAGTAGCAGTTGAAACAGGGCAAGCGCAATTGGGTTATGGAGTCACAAATCATAGATGGCCCTACAAAAAAATTTGCAAGTGAGGATAAACAGAGGAAAGGCAGCACTTGGTTACAGTCAAATAATTGTTTGTCTGGTGATAAAGAGAGAACATGAACAATCCATCAACGTAGAGCATCTACAGGATGAATTCTGCATCAATTTTGGAGGGAAAGCTTTGGTGAATACCTGAAAACGATAGTCAGAGCATATGAGATGAATTCTGAGCTATCATACACTTATTCCAGGCATGAAGAAAACATAATGGTGAGATTAACTAGAATACATGCACGGGGAAAAATAAAATGATAGACTGTAAGCTACGAAGCACATAGGAATCTTTGCAACAACGGCAAGCATTCGTCTCTACGACTTTATTAGAAAAGGATCTCAATAAAGCATAACATAAAATTCTTACGAGTTCCAACCTTTTTTCCTATATGGAGGGCATATTTATAACATATTAGGCCCACGAGACCAAACTAGAAACATAGCCGAAAACAGTTTCATTATAATGATGAAAATTCATAACAAACAGATGATCTGGAAGATCCGCCATGATCATTAAATCAAACAAAAACATGCACGCAAGGGCATGTATGATGAATCAATTGACGATTTTGACAACAGGGACGCCAAAAACGACCCCTAGGAAGGTTTCCTCCATGGCCTACAACATTTTCCCCTTCTCTGTGATTTTCTTGTGAAAATCGTTTTAGACGTCGAACTTCTCTTAAAGGTCATTCTGCACTGTCGATCTATGGTCGGTGGGATGCGTAAATTGGGATGACATTATTTCCAAGGTTCAATCTTGTACTTTCCTCTCCTGCACCATCCTTCCTGATCCTAAATTTTTTGGGTCGTCGATCTATATCGGATCAACTTTCAGCCATTGATCTAACGGAACGCTGAACCCAAAACTTCCACTTTCACAACAAAACCACTTAGCATATCTGATTTTTTACTTCTCCCCCTTTGCACCTTCCACACTGTTGATCTGGGTGTATGTGATCTGGACCATAGATTTAGCAGAAAACGAAAATCGTAACTCGAACCTTTTATGCCCAAAATCTTTGTTTTTCCGATTTCCAATCTCGAATAGCGGAAATCAGAACTCCGACCTTTCACAACCAAAACCTTCGTCTTTCCAATTTCCGATTCCAGATAGCGAAAATCAGAACTCCGACCTTTCACAAACAAAACCTTCGTCTTTCTAATTTTCGATTCTAGACAATGAAAATCGGAAATCGAGAATTTGGCTTTTCACACCCAAACCTTTAGACTTTTCGCTTTCTACCCTTTGACTTTGCAAAATACCCCGGACCATTGATATTCTTCAGAGATAATCTAGACTAATCGATCTCGGATAGTGGAAAAACAGAAGTTGGAACTTCAACTTTCTCGTCAAAACCATGTGACCTTTCCGACTTCCGATCTCCGCCCCGCTGATTCTTTCCACACCGTTGATCCAGGTGGAGACGTTATGGGTCATAGATCTGACGAATATCGAGAATCGAAACTTCAGTTTTTCAAGACCAAAACCTTCGTCCTTTTGGTTTCTGGTATCTGCCCTTCTTATCTATGTCCGCGTCGTTGATTTAGCTCGACTTCATCTTTGATCGTCTGATCTCGAATAGCAGAAATCAAAAATCGGGATTCTACTTTTTATGCCCAAGTCTTTTTCATCTTTCGCTCTTCCGCTCCCAGCTTTCCCTTTGTCGGAAACGCATTCTAGCCTTTGATTGTGCTCACGCTAAGCATCCTGCGTGCCCATTTTCTGTTAGTAATTCGTCTAAGGACGGATTTTTTCATTAATGAACCTCGCAAAGCTAAAAATCACGATCTCTTCAAGTTTTTCGTTTTCTTACTATGGAAATCTCCCTTCCGACACCTGCAGAACTTTTCCATCCATCTTAAAGGTCAGATAATACAAGAATTCACAACCTTACTCTTCCTTTTGATGGCCAAATTTTTCCATAAACAGTTAGCCCAAAGATGGTGCTAACAATAGGTTTCCTCATAGAAATACATTCTGAGAATTGAAAAACATAACGATGTCTATTCTATTTGGTTTCATAAGATGCATACTAATTGGATCTTCTTTTTTAAAATTGAAAACTGAACAATTAGGGAAGGAATGTAAATGGCATCATAAAAACATGATGGTTGGGAAAGGAGAAGTGCAGTAATTAAACAATTCAAACAGAAAATATTTTGAGTGCTTGCAAATGGCTCATAGGATCCCATGGAAGGAAGTATTACCACTGTCCTCAACAAGTAATTTATGATAGTTAAATGGCTTAAGTTTGAAATAAGATTTAATAGAAATAATAAAATTATAGCTGAGAGAAATTGTGTGATGGAATGAGTTTGAGATTATTATATATTATTCGACATGGTTATTTTTCCTTTTAGAGTTGTTATTTATAATTGATACTTTCATTAATAAAGTTTATAACTTAATACTATTATACGAAAATAAAAATAAGTCGCAGGGACTTAGCGCATTTGTACTATTATAAAAAATAAAAATAATTCACACGAACTTGGTGCGTTAGGACATAGATTACAATTGTTATTTAATTGTTAATTGTTGTATGTTAAGTGTTAACGACTTGGCTAAATATTATAATATTGATATGTTTATAATTGAGAGTTTATAATTCAGTTCCTATTATGCGAGAACAAGAGTAGGACACAAGGACTTCACACATTTAGTATATAGATTGTATTTGTTATTTAATTGTAATTATTACACATCATTGTGAAAGACTTGGTTAATGTTATACTTATCATTTAGATTTATAAATTGACATTTTTATTCTTAAAATTATACTAAATGTAGAATTGACATAAATTCATGAGTTAAATATGGTGTCGGATTAGAGATAATATGCCAACAAATTCAAGGCTCCCACTACTCTACAACTAGACACATGTATTTCTATGCCTAAATATGGAGGCAAAATGTAGGAAAAATTCTTGACCCTTGGATGAGTAGACTCATTTTCTACTTTAAATTATGTTGAGACATAATTGAAGATTAACCCCTAAAATTTGCAAAAGTCCATTTAAAAAAACAGTGGCCCTAATATGGTAGCAATTTCACTCTAAGCATCATCTTACTTATATGCTACTTACCACTAGGGATTCCTTATAGCAAGATCTTTGTAGCCTTTTGTACTCTCCTAGGTATATGTAGGATTTGATATCCAACAAGTAGACTGTCAAACACAATTTCACATTATATTGTATTATTAGGGAGGCTAGGAAGACGTCTTCCAAAGTTTTTGATGTTTTTCATGTGTTGGAGGTGAGATAGTTGGGTTTGGAGGCCTTGTTGTGAGCCTTATTAAGTATTGTGTGACCCCTCAAGTTGGGTTCAAGGGGGGAAGTTGAGCATGTTGCTATGTTTGTATAATCCAGTTGCATGGTGACGAAATTGATATGACATATGCATGAGTAGATTATTTGATGTGGGGATTTGAGAACCCGACTTGTCAAGGTTAGATTGTTTGGGAATTAATTGAACCATTGATGTCTAGTCAATATATTGACTATAACTTGTTGTCCTTTAGATGTGTAACACATAATTGTTTCCATTACAATGTATATGATATGTCAATAAAGTGTATTTATGGATAGTTTATCGTTAACTGACAAATGACAAATTACAAATTGAGGATATTGACATGTATGTTGATTAAGAATTGCAAAAAATGGTATTGTTGTTGTAATGAGATTTGTTGGATTTAGATATCCTTTTTTATATTCATGAGCTTATTGGAAGGTTGGGATGTGAAACCAAAATTATTGACATCATATTGATGGATCGACTGGAGTTTCGAAGACTGGTTGATTAGAGCTTATTTGGTCAACCAATGATTGTTTATAAAATAATCTATATATAAATTTCAAAGTTATAAAATACTCTATGTATACATGTTCATATTCATATAAACAAAAGAAGGGAGTTGTATAGGTAAAGGTGAACTATCAATGATTAGACATGTTTATTTATGTGTTGAAATACAAATGTGATTTGACTTATAGAATGAAGGAATGATTTATATAAAATGAGATTTTAATTTGGAATGAAAGAAAGAGGTATTATATTTATATATCTCTAAATTCATTATGTTGGAATTAATGCTTAGGTTTGGAAGACTCATTGTATTGCATATAACCTATTGGAGATGTGTTTTCTTTTAAGATATGCTTTATATTAACTTCGAAACAAAGTTTTTAAAAAGGGGAATTTTTCCACTTTTTGGGCTTAGACATAGTAAGAACGACGTCAAACATATGCATTTCACGAATTTATAAATGACGATAAATTAGCATTTTTAGCTGACAAGACGTAATAACGCATGCCAACAATTTCATCGAGTGTTGAGATGGTCAAACGGTAATGGTTTTCATCAAACAAACTACATAAACAATGCAATGAGATGAACACAATGACATTGATTTTGCAGCATGGTGATGCCACAAGAAAAATGAAAAAAAAAAAACTACTGACTTGACTCGACCATGACATGGTAATGGTGAAACGTAACTTAGTGAACATACCAAAGGGGTCAAACGTAAGCATATATGGCGAAACAAGATATGCGCACAGTCATCACTTCAAACTGGACATGATGGTGTTGACAAAATGACAAGGAGACACAATTTAATATGTTCATTTGAGTCGCTATGTCCCAACAATTTGGAACCATATCCATGTTGAGAATTGACATGAATATATTTCCGTCACATAGTGATGAGGATCATGGAAGCTCTTTATAAGTATTGAGAACTAGTAAGTTCATTATGAGGACTGATGGTATTCCAATGTGTGATAAATTATTAATGCCCCATTTGGGGATAGCCAAAGTAATTGAACGAATTCATTAGGAAATGACTCTATGATAAGGAATGATGGTGAATGTCACTGTGGGATTTATAAACTAGCATGTAGTGATTCGTATATAAGAGTTTGAATATCAACTTTAGGACGCAGTTCTTGGAAAGGGGAGAGTATGTAATTCCTATTACATATAGGCTCATATACATTGCTATGGTATTTTACCTTCAATTATATACGGAAAAAATTATGTGTCACTAGTTCACTATCTATCCTAGTTTTTCAGAACGAAGTTTCCTAAAGAGGGGGTGCATGCAGTGCCCTGCTTTTACTTAGACTTAGATTATTATCATGACATTGTTATTTGTGGGCATTCAGTTTTGAATGACCTGGTTGTCTCCGGATTTAAGACTTGTATTATTACACTATGTTATTTTTTAGGGAATTCAATGAGAAATGATTCGTCCATATGTGGAAACTAATGCTTTTATTAATAAGTGGGATGTTTTAAAGCTATATGTTTGAAATTATGAAATGATGATGATGATATGTTTATATTTTCTATAAAGTTATGAAATGATGATTTGGTGATGATCAAATTTTTATGATGTTATAAGATTATGGAATGATGATTAAATGAATAAATAAATGTTAAGTATAACATGTACTTTTGATGGGTTTTCAAGCTGTGTGACATGAAAATACAAGTACATGTGATGCAAGGTGGCGTCGATACTTCCTGGACTCTGGATTGAGTCAGGGTATCCATGACAAGTGATTTTGACCTGATATAAATTGATTTATTATGTCGTATTTAGACAAATTTGATGCACATAATCTTTCACATGTAGGTACTAGATTTTGATTTTCAATTGATCCACATCAGGTAACAGGCTTGAATGGGAAGAAGATGTAAGTCTAGCAATTACTCCATGTAGTGAGTTGAAAAGAGAGAGAGGGTTTTGCTCATCAGATGCGTGTTTCCATGGATTCTACCACTCGTGAGGCTTGGACTAGGGGGAATGAAATAAGTGCTTTGCCTTATTTCCTAGGAACCATTAGTCCCTCAACAGGGTTGGATAGACTGATTTAACGAGGTATCAGTAATCATACTAGTCCCCAACGCTTAAGGGATATTTGAAGGGAATTTGTAGAGCATGTCACCCTTAATATACCCATCGGGAATGAGAACGTGACAGTAAAAACAAATACTAAAAGGGGGTTAAAAAGTGTGTTTTAAAATAAATAGAAAAATATTTTAATTAACTTAGGAGCAAATAAAAATATCATAAATTATTACTTGCAAATAGATATGAAATTGTGAATAAAGAAAAAAGAGAAAATAAATTAACTCATGTTTTAGTGGGCACATGTACACACACACACACACAATTAGGAGAAATTGAAGGAATCATTTGATAGGAAATGTAGGAGATTAGTTGAGAGTAAATCTCAAATTAAAAAGTAGAAAAATAAGAATGAAGAGAGAAGTGACACTTGGTGGGTGAATAATAAAAGAAAAAGTAATTAAATAAATTGGGATTATGCATGGATGAGATACATGGAAAGTTCGGAAGGTTATAAAAAGAAGGAGAGAGAATGAGGTTCTCATCTCTTTTACCCTATTGTTGGATGCCATAGGTTATGTCGATTTGCACGGTGACTATTAAGGTTTTCATTCATCATTGTACAAACGAGGTTCAAAGCCTCTTAGTACCATTCATGTACCTTGGCTACTCTAGTGATTTCTTACATTCATCTCTATTTTGGCTTAGGTGTCCCAGGGGAAGAAGGGTAACTTTTGGGAGTGATAGTGTGGTTTTCGATGGACATTCTTCGATTGGGTTTTGAAAGGAGACTTCAACAACCTTCAGCATCCAACGGCAAGAGTGATTTCTCAAATTAGTAGAGTTGTTTATTGTTTGTTTCTGCTATGTGGTTTTCTATTGGAAAATGAATGGAACTAGATCCATGATTTCCAAGTTGTTATTTATATTTATTCTTTATTTTAAAAAGAATCCTATGTGTTGAGGTCAAGTAGTTACCACTGAAATTTCTTAACCAATTTGTTTTATTTTGTATTTTGTTGGAACGAAATTATATGTGTGATTATTTCAATAAAACATTTTTCTTGATAAAATTTAGATGGCATTTTGAAGATGTGTATGATATAGTGATGGGATTAGTAGGGTACCTGGAGGGTACTTACAATCTTTAACATTTCAACCTCATTTTCCATTATTCCTCATTATCATAGCACCCTATTGAGGATTTATTTGACCCCATTTTCCAACCGATAAAACGTTAGTATCCTATCTCATCTATCATATTTCTTAAGCTTATCTACTCGTTAAATAAGAACTACATATTTATTTTCACAATGGACTATTTTGCATAATATATGGTAATCCTAGTCTAGGAAATCCCCCCTTGAGGTAGAGGAGAGTTGGCCTAAAGTGTGAAAAGTGCTTGTGAGGTGACATTGAAAATCCATTTTAATTCTTCCAAGGGAGTCACTTGAGCTTAAATTAGAACTTTGGATCAAGAAGTGAGAGTTTGCCAAGGTGAAATTTTTAGTGTTTCTACTAGGGATATAGTACATTTCTTGTATTGAGAATATTCACTAAATTAATATTATTAGTACATGCATTGAATATATATTTCTCGTATGGAGACTCCACTAAAGAAACAAAGCCCTTCTTCCTTGCGAATTTTTTATTATTTTGTCATGTGTAGAGGTGAGCACACCCAACAACTTTGAATGTGCCTTAAAATATCACCTTGGTGACTCCATATCTTGGTGTGAGTTATGATAATCAAGCATATTTCAGGTTTTGTATCAACATTTCATATTTGTGGAAGGTATCCCCCCTTCATGCAAAGAGTTGGAAGCCAAGTTACCCATTCCTTTAGATGTTTAGTCCATTCATAGATATCCACATGAACGAAACTATGGAATAAGCATGGTCCAAGATTATATCGAAACAATAATGATTCTCTATCTTTCTTTTGCATATTTTATGGATTTAATTAAAAAACATATTTTTTTCCATGAAGATGTGGTTATAAAAATGTTTGCACTTTCTATAAAAAGGGACTCAAGAGAATGGTATTGTAATCTCAATCCAAAGGAGATATCCATATTTTATTATTTCCTTATAGTTTTTCAAAATAATTGGATTGATATAGCATATCAAAGGGAAGAATTAAATTATGCATTTCTTTGGGTTGACATTTGCAAAATAAAGAAAAGGAAGTTGGATGATATGATGCTTGTGTATTAGAGGGACTTCAAGGCCTCTCTTTGATAAAATAAAGAATAAAAAGGAATCATTCATTTTTTTTCTTGAGTATGCTAAATAAAAATATGATGTGATAAGGCAGGGGTAATTTGTGAATGAATTGCATAAGGTTATTTCAAAATTGTATTGTAGCACCACATGAAGAAGCACCTAATGATTCAATTGAAGGACAAGCACATAAAGAAGACTGTAATGAACAAGGAATTCAAACTTCCATGCCATCCTATCATGAAGACAAAGGTCTAGTGAGTCGTGCTCCTTTCCAAAATTTTGATTTTCTTTATGAATCATTTGATGATTTAAAAAGGGTAAAGTTTGTAGATATACCCATGTATTTGGTAAACCCCTCATCTGATGAAGAACGTGATAACCATGAGATTGAAAATGTTGGTTCTCTCTTCCATGTTAAAACATGTATATTGGATAAAAAGTGTTTGTATTTTGATGGGGATCTTGTCCATGGTGTCTTTAAAATACATTCATGATGCAAGGTTGTGAAATATCATCTCATCATGTATGAAATACTAGCTAAAATTATGTTTTTAAGTCTACCATATTTATAGGACAACAATGTTTTTCATGGGTAAACAATTGCAATGATTCTAAATTTTTAAGCAAGGGAATCAAGCCCTACAATATGATGTCGTTTTCAAATTTGATGAATTACCTTATTCATCATGTATATTTTTGGCAAATGGAAATTGGAATAGATTTGTGGAGGCACCTAATAATTTCCTATTTGAGAACATGATTGGTTTTTCTAATGTGTTTTATGTATAGATTAGTCCTATCAAACAATGGATATAATGTGTTTGCAATGGCATATGTCCTTCTTGGCATGGTTGTGATGTACTAGACCATGTTCATAAGTTTCGTCTAGATTGGATCCTTGAAGCAATGGATAATCCAACCTATGTTTGTTTGATTATGGATGTATCCTTGTTTTGGTTTGTGACCAAACAAGGATAGGGATCAAGGAATTGATGATATCATCCAATTGTTGAATTAGATTTTTTTATTTCACCTAACATGTTAAAAATATTTTATGTTAGAGCGAGGTAGGATGAATAAAATATTGAAGCACATTAGATAGGAAGAATAAGCTCAATATGTGACCATTGAATTTTATTTGTGTTCATTTTATGTCTTGTCTTATGCCCTCTTTCCATAAAAAACCACTTTTGAAATTTTGTATTGTATGTGGGGTTTTAATTAATGCATGTTACCCATCCCACCACATGTTTTTCTTGTTGTTCATGGCCTTTTCCTAATAGGTACATCAGATATTTTTTGGTTCTAATGCACATTGCACTCCCATTAAAAATACATGTTCACATATGGAACCAATTGTTACCCTTTAAAATGTCATTGCATGTTGGGGAATTTTCAGGATCATTGCTGGTCATTTTTTTAAAAGAATACTAATACCGACTTGAGCGATTTCCTTTTGGAATTGTTGCGGTATAAAAAGGACTCTTTTTGAATTTGAATGGAAAGCAAAGGAATATGAGACAATTATACATAAATATTTATGAGGGCAGTCTTCTACCCTATTACCCCTCATATTGTATGTATAATTTAATGCATCCATAACCAGTGTGCTAGTGTCATCCTTTTATCATATTCATTTATAATTTTGAGCATGAAAAAAGGTTGAAATTTACTTTCATCTACATAGAATTAGTGTTATTGAACATTACATATAAAACTAATATAGTTTCGGTAATATTAAGGAGCTAGTATAAGCCCATTCTTTATGGACTAGTATAGCATGTTTATTATCAACAAATAATGATATAATTGAGACAGTCACAAGAATATAAATGTGTAAATGGGTAGTAGAATATTGTTGTCTTAGATATGATATGCTTTATTTTAAACATATTGTTACGGAGAGAAACTTCCTATGGGTTGGGGTGTACCACAACAGACAACTTAGACGCTAGAAATCAATCTTTCCCAATATGCAAGAGAAACCAAACATCTAACAGTAAGGGATACCGAATCGCACTTTGTTCTGGATGGTTGAAGTAGAACCTCGTTGAGCTTTCCAATTCACGCTTGTATTAGCAATTCACTCTCAACAACAGCAAACAAGACAAGCATGCTCTATAATAGTGTGTCAGACCTACTCTATCATATATATTCAATGATGCATAAACAATTAAGCGCATCCATGGATTCAATATTCATATTCAATTGCACATAATTGGACAGGAAAAGACATTTCTATTAATAAAATCAGAGATTACAATAGTGACAACCTCTGTCAGCACGTCTACGAACAGGAGAAACTGAGTCCTCCACCTGAGCCTTCACCACCTCAATCCTCCATCTCTCGATAGAAAGCTCACAAGCAAGCTTGGGAAGAACACAAAGTGCTCCAAAGGGACAAAGGGATGCAGACTCAAGTATATGCAAACGGTGGCAACAATGGACTATAGTTTACTTGCTCTTCAATTCCTCCTCTTCAATGTATCCAAGGGGTTCCTTATATAGGACTCCAAAAGGGTAATGGAGGGTCGAATCCAATTGTTCTCAAGGCATTTGGAAGGCCAAGAGCCAAGTTATTCGGACTCACATGAGGAAAAATCCAAAAATATTTGGACTTATGCACACATCCCGATGTACGCGGGTTTGAGGTCAAAAGTCATGTGTACACACGAGTATGAGATTAAAAGTCACATACAACAATAAACATGGTTTTTTTAGGGACGATCCTGGAACATCAAAGGATAATATAAGTCCATGGGGTCTAAAGTGTCTGCAGAGGGACAGGGAAGACCATAAATATGTAATCAACCATGTGTGGTAAAATTAGTTAGTGTGCAAATTCACTTCAATGCTG
The DNA here is from genome assembly GCA_001517045.1 of Pseudotsuga menziesii. Classification (NCBI taxonomy): domain Eukaryota; kingdom Viridiplantae; phylum Streptophyta; class Pinopsida; order Pinales; family Pinaceae; genus Pseudotsuga; species Pseudotsuga menziesii. The sequence goes on along the minus strand of LPNX010564483.1, from coordinate 271,482 downwards.
AGTCATAACTTCATTAATTGCACGACCATTTACCCTTTGAGTAATCACAACCAACTAAAATCAACGCTTAATAAAATGAATTACACTCTTTTCTTTTTTAGGGTGCATCAACAAGAATAGTTTTTGGGGTCTTGGAATAGTTCATTGTGAGTCATTCTCCAAGACCACTAAACAAAACAAGTAGGTGTCTGTCCAGGTGAGAGTGTGAAACCCTTGATATAATTAGTGTTTCTAAGGGACGCTCCTCTTACACGGGAGTTAAGCATGAGGCAATGCACACAATTGTGATTGGGATGACCCCTGGTCACTTTCTATGAGCACTGGAGATATTTCCTGGATTGTATTCATATCTAGGGGCCTTTGAGGTATTGATTAGTGCACCCTTAGGGTACCAATTGTGCTTTCAGGCTTCGGGCTTTGTTACCCTACCCATACAGTCGATCTCACTGGAAATTGTCCACCTAAGCATTGGTTATATTGAGGTGACCTTAGTTTCCTTACCTAGGTTATCGAGGGGGTATTTGTAGAGGTTATTCTATAGGTGTTATGGCAAGGTAGGGGTCAGACAGCACAGTCGCTATTTGTGTTGAAGTTGAGGGCCACTATAATTGGTTACGAACCTCCACTTGATGTGTATGGGAGTCTCAATCCTCTCCTAAGAGAGACATACCTACTTCATTTAGGATCTCACTGATCCTATCCTTGGTTTTCTTGTGATTTGGATTTAGATTTTTTTAGGTGTATGCTCTATGCACACTAGATTGCTTAGGGTTGCATAGCTAGATCGAGTCTTTAATTTTTTATTGAGTCATTGTGGATTCGGGTGCGGCACCTCGCCATTCTCGTCATTTATCAGGAGTTTTGTCTCCTCCTCCTTTGGGAGAGAGAACCAGACAGTCCGGGTGGACTCATTCTCACTTTGATTCACATACTATGGGTGATCATGAGCATGAGATTTCGTAGATCCCTAATCTTCCTTGTCATGTATGGGAAGATGAACCTCATAGCACATACGGGACTCTGGTAGGGTCTGGTCATCATTCAGTTGAACCGTCACATGAATATTTTTCATGATTCACAGATTCCACACACCCTACTCACCAGTATTACCTTCCGGGCAATGAGACTCACCGCGCATCCGCTAACACTAGCACTATTAGGTATGGCATGCTTGATATTCTCAAGATCGGTCCAACACCTCATGACGGATCGGATGTTGACCCTGGTGCTGCACTTGGGGGCACTTCCATTCATTTACAGGCATAGAGGTTTGGTAGCTCTAGTCACATTACACCTTCCATCCTGTCGGTGGAGGTTCCTTCACACACACATCCTAGGCCTAACACTAGTGTTCCTATTCGGGGAACAAAACCTAGACATGTGAATATTGGGGGCACGAATTATATTCCTTCACATATTCCATCATCTTCTGCACCAATCCCTTCAAATGATTTTTTGACCACACATCCTCCCCCTAACTCTAGTGGGCCTTCTGGACGGAGTTCTACTACTATCCATGTATGTCCTACTTCTGCTAACACCGTAGTGTCACAGGGCCATGTGCCTCCTTCTGTGTCAGTAGGACATGTATCTTCCCATGGACCATCTTATGGATCTTCCCATGGACCATCTCATGGTCCATTTTATAGAACATCTTATGGACCTTCCTACAGACCATCTTACGGAAAAACCTACACACCTTACGGATCCGGGTATCAACCCATGTATCAGTCACCTAATTATGGATTTGTAGCACCCCAGTCTCAAGGTAATCCACATCACAATCCTTACATCCAACCCTATATGAGTCAAATGGGAGGAGGTTATTATCCCACTGGCCAAGGCCATGGTGTATATAGAAGTTAGCCTTATGCGAACTAGTCCTATCAAGGAGCATGGAACCAACCAACTCAACCTAAGGCTCTCTTTACTTGCAAATTTGAATCTACTCGATCTGTCGAGATTGATGAAAGATATTGTATCTCATGACCTGGCATGGCCGACAGTTCCTACCAACTTCCTTTGTACATTCCAAAGTTCAAGGGTAAGGCTAGTGAAGATCCTGGTGAGCACATTACGACCTTCCATCTTTGGTGTTCCTCGAACTCCATGAACGATTATTCTATTCATTTGAGACTATTTCAATGCACCCTCATGGGTCCTGCCACAAAATGGTATATAGAGTTACCTAGGGAAACATATTATTCATTTCATGACCTTGCTATGATTTTTATTAAACACTTCCAGCTACCCGTGCGTTACGAATTCGGTAATGAAATCTTGTCGACATTTCGGCAAGACAAATCCACCCATATTTCAGATCATATTCAAGAGTGGTGTAGATGGAAGAGGATGATTAAAGCCTTTATACCACCAGAATTTCTTCTAGAGTGGTTCCTCAAGTCGTTGTTACCTTATATTGCAAAGGATGTATCCACATCTGGAGTGCAAAACGAGAACCAAGCTATTTTTAGGGCCCAATAGTTGGAATTTATTTATGCTCAGTCTGGGCTCCTTTATGAGATCATACCTAATGCTCCACATTCCAATTTCAACCCCAAGTTCAAACTTGGGCCACATGCCGATGGTATTGTTGGCTCTGCAAAGTACCAAACCTATGAAATCGGTTACGAAACAAGTGAGACAGTTATCTCTTAACCAATATACATCGTGGCAAGCTACGATTTCATCCCTTCCTACCCGGTCATCAGATGTACTTTCTATGCAATCGTCGAACCCGAAAGGTAACCAGCAACCTGGAAGGAATAAAAAGAAAGGAAAAAATAGTAAAAAGGGTGGGAATAAAAATGATAATGATACTAATGACAAAAACAATAACAATAATAATGTTTGGGGGGACAAGAAGTCTAAGCAGAAGGTTAAATTTCCTTGCAAGTTGTGCGAGGATGACCACCTCACTCACTTGTGCCCTTGTATAGAAGATGCCTCGAAGTTCATAGCACAAGGCCCAACTGTGTTTACTAATCCTTTACCAAATAATCAAAATATGAACCTGAGGACTGTGGATCATGGTTGTGCATCTAGTGGAACTCAAAACCCGTCGAATGCCGCTAGTGGTCACGATTGCATCAACATGGTGAAAGCTACTAGTGTTGTGACACGTGTGAAAGACTATGGTTCGTTACAATCGGACCTTGGGAAAGAACCTACTCCACTTGAGAGCTCTTTGCGAATTGAAAAGCCTACCGATAAACCTGAATTTTTGCCTCGCATTCCTAAGGGAGTCTTCAAGCGCTCGGGGCACAATCCTAATGCTAGAGCCACCCAAAACTATTCAATGTTCGAGGATTTGGGCCAGACTCCTTATGCAATGTCCGCATTCGACGTACTTCAGACTTGTCCTTCATAGAGAAAGGCCTTGTTTTCTGCTCTTGGGGTTGGTGATGATAGCTCTCCTTCCGTGATCAAATTTGGAACTCATGGAATCCAGCCTCGCTTGCCTTACTATGTGTCTCTTTTGATTCACGTAGAGTGTTTGAATAACACCATCATGTGCATTGTGATTGATGAAGGCGTTGCCACTTCCATGATGTATTTGGCTTGTTGGAAGGGCTTAGGTTCTCCCACATTGTCTAAATCTGCGAACATATTGACTGCTTTTGATGGAAGATCATTTCAACCGCGCAGTATACTTCCTTCCCTAGAGGTCCAATTGGGGGAGAAGATTGTTGCGATCGAGGTCGAGGTGTTTGATGCACCCCTTGACTAAAATATTTTGTTGGGTAGGAACTGGATGTACAATATGCAAGTTGTAGCCTCTTCCCTATTCTGAGTGGTTTGTTTTATGTTGAATGGGAAGATCATTACTATTTATAAAAAATATTTCCAGAATCTGAGTGTGAAAGCATCATTGGGAGATTCTATCACGATTATCGATCATTCTTAGCCAACAATTGAGAATGTGGGTGTGGGTATGTATCCTTCTCTTATGGGAACCTTTAGTTGTCCTATGCCCATTCTTATTATTGGGTCTAGTATTGGTAGGGCTTCGAACTCATTGAATTTGGTCTCATTTTCCACCTCTAATATGGAGGATCCTTGGATTCTTCCTTCACCAATTACTTTGAGTGATAATTCTATACCTACCGAGATGGACGTGTCGTTGCCTACAAGATTGGTGGTGTATCAAGTGAATCTTGATCATGTTGTAGAGCCTAGTCCTTGCTCTTCGCGAACGGAGGAGGAGGATCCTTACGGGCTTTCTGCTTGGGCAATAGAGTCATCTCACTCTCAAGACTGTCTTGATGATATTTTTTTCATCTGATGAAGTTATTCTTGAGGCTATGTATGGGATAGAACAACCTTGGGGAGAGCTGCACCATAGATCATATTTCCTTCCTAAGCTTGATCATTTATGACTTTAGGGCGATTATGAGCGAGAAAGTTGGTAGCCCCGTGGTCCCATTAAGATCTCCTAGTCAAATTGTTGAAGGGAACATGGCTAACCTGTCACCAATGATACCTATCAACATTTCTCGTGATCCTAGTAAGATTGAGAATGTTTACATTGGGGCGGATTGTTCCCCCGATGATGTCAAAGAGTATACCGATCTTTTCAAATAATTTCGTGATTTTTTTAGTTGGTCATAAGAGGAAATGCAAGGAATAGACCCTTGCATTGTAGAACACAAAATAAAAACCTATCCGGATGTGTTGTGCCCCTGCTCAACAGCCTTGTAAAATCATTATTTCATCAAACAAAATTCCATTTTGTTTGATGAAATGTTTAAATTTTAAAAGGACAAGTTTAATGAGTTTTCAGCTACTGATATGATGGTTTCCATTAAGCTACTGATTTGTTGATATTTAATTTTTCTAATACCTTTGCAAATTCTATTGGATTAATGAGACTATCATATTGAAGTTATTGTTTTGGATGATTTATACTAGGGAAATTAAAACGTGACTCTTAATGATTTCTATTCCTACTTTGTAACCCTAGTCATGTATATTATCCCAAAATATTAGAGATTCATTTTATTGATTTCGTTACCATGATGATTTGCAAGGTTTTCATTACTATGGTTGTCATGCGCTGTCTAAGCAATAGTTGTCAAAGGTCTGATGTTTGTAACTCTGACGAAGCCTAGACTTATGTCTCATGGTCCTTATCCTAAGTTCGTGAGCCATTGTCGATCTTGATTGAATTTCATATGGTCGTATTTCAAGGTTCAAGTGCATGGTTTATGATTATATTATAACCTCCGCCACCTTTACAAGATATATCGAATCTATGATAGGAGTGCATATATTATGGTTATTTCCGGGTTGATTTATGGCGCAGCCTGTATCTTAACTCACATATCACGAAGACAGTGTGCTATCATGACACTGATGCTTGACCTGTCCATCATGTTTAAGCCCTGGTACGTATCTTTTGTCGTGGACGCCTGTTGATCAAACACCTGTTTTACGTACAACGTAAGGTTTCCTATCATTTAAGTCAGGGTTGAATCATGATATTATCAGCGTTCTAGGGCCTTCGACCTTCATTTGTGTTACCACTCCAAGCGTCGATGCTTTCGTTCATGTCAAACCCGCAGAGGGATAACCTGCGCTCGTGCATGGCTTACCCTGTTCATTACCTGGTGTTGCTCAGCCTTCATCCCGAGTGCTCACGACCTGGTCTTCTGTCTCTGGCTGAGTGGTGGTACGTATTTTGTGTGTGGTTACGCATTCGTGATCAACCAGTGATGGCTCCTGTCGTCAGGGTTGAACCCTGCGAGATGACCTTGTTAAACTCAAACCCTGAACTCTCGAAAAAGGTCAGGAATGTGGGGTGGATACCGTTCTTCGAGAAGTTTTCCAACTCGAACCTTGAAGTTACCATATTCTTTGCTCTGTCCCTGGTTAATTACCAAGCTGAGGTTGGTGATCTCTGCTTCTGGGTTAATGAAAGATCCATAGCAGCCGCAACAGGTTTATCTCTGTCTGGGCAGAGGTGGTTCAAATACCAGAAGATGGACATAACCGAATGGAGACGATTGTTAAAGAACCCGATTCAGGAAATTTCTTTTCGAACTGGGGTGGCACGTAAGTATTTTCTTAAAGAATGGCGTCCGGTTCTTGATTTAATTCATCGATATTTGACCTGTGAAGGCCGGCTATCTTCGGCATACGTATATCATCTTCGTCTGATGGTTGTCTTTATAGGGTTTCCTATTAATTTGCCTTATTACCTTCTGCACAGTTTATTTAAGATGTCAAATTCCATAAAGAAGGGGCCTAAACATGTCAGCCACAGTCTTTTTCATCATGGTCTGGTTCGTATGTTGATTGATCACGAGCTGTTGAAGTCGGGTCGCACATGGGAGCAGTTTATAGAGTCAAATGGTTTTTCATCCTTTTGTCATTGCATGTTTGACAGTCCCGATGACTGTAGCAAGCATAGAGATTCAGGTTCAGCTCCGTTCTTTTCCCCGCTCAAATCTCTGTCGAACCCTAGCCGTAAGGGTTCCGAACCCTGTAAAGAGCCCATGAGTAGTCCAGTGAACAGTTCTCATACCCCTATAGGTTCTGGGCGTATGAAGAAGATTTCATCTTTGTCACCTGTTACTCTGCCCATCAGTACTGATAAAATTGGTAATCGTCGTGGAAACCGACCCAAGTCCAAGCTGGTTAGAAGGCTAACCAGGAGTATGGCGAAAGCTAAGATGGAGAAAACCCTCGTAAGTAATAAGGTTCCAGTGGAAACGGTTGTGATTGATGATGAAGAAATCATTGCTCCTTCGCCTGTTATTGACAATCTGGTTCATCCTGAGTTCGTTGTTGATTTAGCTGGTGAAGGTCACCCTGTGACTAATAAAGATATGCCCGAAAAGCCTTCTTTGCCTGTGGATGTTTAGTCGGTCGAGCCGCAATTTGATGATACCCTTGATCATGTCGATCCTTCAGCAGTGGATAAAGAAGTGCAGGAAGTTTTAGTTGATCATATGACTGATTCTACATCACAGGAAAAACCTGTTAAAACAACCCCAACGATTTTTCATGGAACTGGGGAAACCATTCATCCTCTGTTCATTAGTTGTCTTTTAGACAAGGTTCGTAGAATGGAAGACAGGATGAATGAAATAGTAGCAAGTCGGGATTTAATGAAAGCTGATAATGTGGAGTTAAGGGCAAAAGTTGATAAAAGTGGTTAGCAGCTTTTACGATTGAAGAATCATAAGAACAAGCTCATAAGGAGGGTTCTCAAATTGCAAGATGAAAACGAAAAGAGTGAAGAAAAGGTCTTTGAGCTCAACGCTCAGATCGCGCTCATGCAATTCAGGGCTCCTTCACCGAGTCATTCTAATGGGGTCAATATTCAAGTTTTTAACGCACCAGTTAATTTGTGACTATACCGGATTTCTTTGTTGTTGGTTTTAATGTTCAATTTTGATGATCAGGTATTTATTTAGTCTATTTCTTGTTTGGTATTTATTATTTATTATTTCGATTTGTGTTATGTTTTAATTTTATTATTACTTGATTTGTTGCAGGTGTTAAATGTGTTGTTTGCGCCTGGATTTTGTCAACTGTTTATTTTTGCACGATCTCGCATCAATCAGAACAGACCGCACAACAAGCTTTCCAGGTGTTGTTTATTGCTGGAATCTTCGATTTCCATGGATCGTCTTGATGATTTGCTTATATTGAAAAATGACACGTTACACTTGTCATTTTTAATTAGAAATCAGTTGGATAATTCGATCTAGTTTATCTCGAGCTTTTAGGGATGTTTATTTTTGTAAAACATGTATAAAAGGGTTGAAAATTGAAGGGAAAAGGGTCGATAGTTAATGGAAGGGAAAAGGACAAGACTGGGTTTGATTTTGTTGTGACTCTGGACAGCTATCCGTCTGCAGCCCCAGTCTTTTGAACTGGTGATACTGTTATATATGTTTACTGTTTGAACACTTTGCATATGTTCTTGGTATCTGTTAGTCCTGTTATTTCCTTTTCATACTTTATTATGTTTGTTAAAAATCTCTGTAGAAGTTTACAAACATACATTTCTTGTGTAATTATCGATTTTCATGCTTTCAATTTTGCTAATATATCATGTTATGTAATTGGCAATCGACATTGTTGCTTATATGATTTGTAATTGATTACTATATGGGCCTGGTTGATGTTTATCTTATTTAAATATTACCTATGTGTATCCATGTGGTAATTCTATTAGCATTAATTGATCTCATGGTTTATTTCTCTTACTGCTCCTGATCAGGATATTAGGATTATATACTGTTTATTTTCTGCTGATTATATTTTTGAAAAAATCCTATTCGTATTAGATTCTTTCTCTATGAATTACATTCAGTTTATCCCTTTTGTAAATGATTGTACAAGATGTATATAGCAGGTTAGTGTAAAATATGTTTATATTTTACCAGCTGTTGTATTTTGTATTTATAATTCATTGATTCAAGTTGATTAAATCTGATAATCTAACATCCTGTAGCATATAACCTGAATTCACTTTTGTAAATAATAAAGATAGGTTTCGCTGACAATCAGTAGCATTAGTTTTAACCATTAGACTGTTAGAGTTCCAGGCCAACAGAGCCTTTAAACCTGTCGGGAACGGCTACCCCAAACAGCTTGGAGCCTGCCCTAAGGATCCCGGTCTGGGTCGTATCCCTCGTTGCGGGCTTTGTCAAATACGCCCGTCAACAGGATGCTAAACCAATTCGACAACATTTGCGTGCCGTGAATCCTAGGAAAGTGCCCGCTATTAAAGCAGAGATAGAGAAACTACTCAAAGCTGGTTTTATCTATCCCATTCCCTTGACGTAGTGGGTTTCAAATCTCGTTCCAGTGGATAAGAAGCAGGGAGCAATCCGTATATGCACTGATTTCCGTGATTTAAATCGAGCCTGTCCTAAAGATAATTTCCCTACACCATTTATTGATCAAATTTTGGATGAGTGTGCAAGAAGTGAGGTTTTTTATTTTATGGATGGATTTTCTGGATATAATCAGATACAGATTAAACCCAAGGACCAACATAAGACTGCATTTATTTGTCCTTGAGGAACTTTTGCATATCAAAAGATGCACTTTGGCCTTAAAAACATCGGAGCTACATTTCAATGAGCCATGACCTTTGCCTTTCATGATCTCAAAAATATTATTGAAGTGTATTTGGATGATCTAGCTTCTCACTCTCATTTGAGAGTGCATCATCCTTATCATTTGTGATTAATTTTTGAAAGATGTCGTCATTATCAAATTCGTTTAAATCCTCACAAGTGCATCTTTTGTGTGAAGGTTGGTCGTTTACTAGGATTCATTGTGTCCAAGGAAGGTATTAGGGTTGATCCCTTGAAGGTTGAGGCAATATTTCAATTGTCTCCCCCACGTAAAATTAGACATCTTCAATGTTTACAAGGTATGGCAAACTTCGTGCGAAGGTTTGTAGCCAATTTTTCCAATTTGACTAAAGGATTCATGCATTTGTTGAAGAAAGACAACCCTTTTTAGTGGGATGAGTGAGCCCAGGAGTATTTCAATGCTCTTAAGAAATCCTTGGCATCGACCCCCGTGCTTAGTCCACCAAACTATAGTCGTGACTTTTTTATTTGTGTGGTTTCGTCTAAAGAGACGATTGGTATGGTTTTGGTTCAAGAGGATGAGGAGCTCCATGAGCATGCCATATACTATCTTAGTCGAAACCTTATTGATGTGGAACTTTGTTATACCCATGTTGAGAAGCTAGCCTTGGCCACCGTCCATGCAGTTCAGTGTTTGAGGCATTACATATTCCTTTGCCAAACTTTGGTCGTAGCTCACATTAATCCATTTCAATTTGTCCTCACCAAAAGGATGATTGGGGGGAAGTATAATAAATGGATTGTGATACTGCAGGAGTTTGATCTCGAGTTCGTTTCGGCAAAATCAAAGAAATCATTAATCTTTGTTGAACTCATATCGGATTTTCCAAATTTGGATGAAGAGAGGTTCATGAGGATTCTCTTATTGATGAGCATATCTTTCTCATCTCAACCGTAGACCCTTGGTATGGAGATATTATTGTTTATTTGCAGACACTGAAGGTTCCTACTCACCTCTCATGAGATGAGCGGCGATGACAACGTCACATAACAAAGAAATACCTCATAGTGGATGATACTTTATACCTCTTTGGGGTTGTTTCCATTTTACTTCATTGCTTAACTCATGAGGAGGCTGAGTTCGTGCTTAATGATTGCCACGGAGGGGCGTGTGGTGGTCATTTACCTGGGATTTCTACAACCCAAAAATTTTGAGAGCGGGTTATTTTTGGTCATCTATATTTAAAGATTGCGTTAATCCAATCCAGAGGTTCCACCCTTGCCAAGTGTTTGCACATAATATGCATTCTCGTATGGCCCCTTTGCATCCTATTACCACCGCCGGTCCCTTCACCAAGTGGGGGTTCGATTTTATGGATTGTAACCTAGCTTCGGTTGGGGGGCACCATCATATTATTGTGGTTGTTTATTATTTCACGAAATGGGCAGAGGATATGCCCACTATCAAATCCAATGGTGAAACAGCCGTGCATTTTTTATTTATCCATATTATCACCTGATTTGACATTCTGAGGGAGCTTGTCATTGACCATGGTAGGCACTTTTAGAACAAAATGATGGAAGAGTTTTCTTCTAAGTTAGGGTATAAGCAAGAGCATTCCTCTTCTTATTATCCTCAAGCGAATGGACAAGTTTAAGCAATGAACAAGTCACTTAAGTCTGTTCTCCAATGAACCATCGTACAAAGCAAGAACAATTGGCATATCATGTTGTATCCTACTTTGTGGGACTATAGAACTGCAGTCAAGACTACCACTGGTTTTTCTCCCTATTAGCTCGTGCATGGGGTGGAGTCAGTATTACTGGTTGAATGCAAAATTCCTTCTTTAAAGCTAGTCGTGGAGCTTTTACCAGAGACTTTCACATTGGAAGAACGTTTGGTGCAATTGGAGTAGCTTGATGAGCAACATCGAGATGATTTAGTGGCTATTGAAGTTAGCAAGCGTCACGTTAAGGTCCAGTATGATAAGTCTTTCCGTCCTAGGAGGTTTAGTGAAGATGACTTGGCCATTTTGTGGGATCAAGCTAAGGAACCCTTGGGGGCAGGGAAGTTCAACCCGATGTGGAATGGTCCTTACATGGTTAAGTGTGTCTTAGAGAAAGGAACCTATGAGTTGGTGGATCATGAAGGGACAACCTTGGCGAAGCATAGAAATTGGCTCTATCTTAAAAAATACTGTGCATGATCTTCATCCAGGGCTGACTTTTTGTATATTATTGTACTTTTTTGCATTGCATAGTTAGGTCTTCTTATGGTGAACGGGTTTGTTGATTAGCTTTTGTTTGTTATGGCATATGTTGATGGAGTCTTATGTTTACATAGGATTCACTGATGGTGCTAGCCACCACATTCAGAACTCAGCTTCAGCTTCTTGGGTGATCTATACTCCTATGGGTCAAGTGATGTCTTCAGGAGGCGTATGTTTACGGCCTTCGTCGAACAATGTTGATGAATATAGTGTCGTGATTGAGTTATTGCAGGATGTCATTTCACATGGTGTTCTTTCTCTTGAGGTACGTCTTGATTCGCAGTTAGTGGTCTCACAACTTAATTGCTTGTATCGTGTTACGTATCCAACATTGTTACAAAGATTCTTGCGTGTAATATTGCTAGAATGACAATTTGAGAGTATAACATACATTCACATTCCAAGAAATTTTAATCAAGTTGTCGATCCATATGCTAACTATGTACTAGATTTGCATTTGTTTCACATACCATAAGCATTTCACAAAAACATTTTACACATGTAAATAGAATAAAAATCGATCATCATAAATATTTTTCATTAAGTCCAAAAAAGGTGGCGTCATAATACATAAGTGTCATATACAAAATTGGGGCTTCCGAGACACCAAAATATACTACACGGTCATACAAAATATACACCCAGGTCTCTAAGCTTGAGGTGGAGGAGGGTGTTGATCATGGTAGCACACCATGGCTCTAGCTAGCCAGAAAAATAATCAAACCCATGCCCGTGGTACCCCAACCACCTAGCATTGCATGGCCTCAGGCAAGTCCTCGACTTGCGCCATGGGAACCATCTATGTCAAGCGAACAAAGTTTGTGTGGATTCTTTGGAGTGTTCGCTCCGCATCCACACCCATGATCTCATCGCCTCTTCCCATTCATCGATGAAGAGGAAATCATTTTGGTCATTGTGGTCCCACATCTGCATGTACATGCAAGAGTTTCATTATGTGTCGTCACACCAAAAATATGTCTTTTGATTTCATATATCAAAAAATACAAAAAAAAATTAATAACTCAAAAAAACAAAAGTGAGTTGGGGTTCGTTATCTATGTCTCCATATGTTGATCCTGGTGGTAGGGGCATATCTGGATCTCCGCGGAAGTCTATCCCTGCTTAGGGGTAATCGTCTATGGCGATGATCTGTCTCTGCCACCAAAGGAAGAAGTCCGCTGGTTAGGAGTTGGCCACTCTTCCCCCTCCCAATCTCCACATGATGTTGGCCCAGCGTAGCTGAGATGGATCCCTAACTCCATATGGAGCAATGTCAACTCTAGGGCTTAGCCTCGGCACCCTCTCAAAAAAGAATGCATTCAGTATACTGCCAAACCCAAAGTTCTGTATCATTCCCATCTTGCAGTCACTGAGCTGTTGCTTCATGTTGCTTAGCAACGAGGTACTCCAGTCATATATCATAGGTCATGTGCACTCTACTGCATAGAACATCGTTGGCCTTGAGTCCTGGTGGAGTGACGCTAAACCTACGATTCTTCCCAATGCCAATAGTATGGATTTCAGCCCCAAGTTTTGAATGGCGTTTGTCGGTATTTGACTCCCAACCTTCTCTATATCGAGAAGGAAATATATAGCTATGTACTCCTCTATAGTCAGCCCGCCTCCTGGCCCACGGGATTGGAGGTTCACCATCTCCCCTCTGCGGGAAACCCTATGATAAAATATATGTCCTCAACCTCGATGCTAAGTGACATCCCATCCAACTGAAAGGTTTCATAATCTAGATCCCAGTATTCTACTAGCAATTGGAGTAGCCTTGGCTTGCTTCTTAAGCTGCCAAAGCGCCAAAATTTATATAACCCACAAGCCCTCAGCGCTTGTTGAGCGATCAAATCAGCCTGCACAGCCTCTTCAACATCACCATGTTCCCTCTCTCTCCATTCTAGCACCATCCTGCACAATTTTTTTTGAGTTTCATCAGTATTTTCCTTTGAAAATCACATTTGTGGCCCTGCACATGACTGTTTTCAAAAAATCCACGTATGTATGCAAGTATAGTGGTCTTTTCCGTGTATACCCAGCCCTATATGCAGAAAAAGACCTGATTTCTGTGTGGGCCGAAACGCACATTTTGGGGTGGCATATACACAAAAACATTTACCACTAAAATTAAAAAAATTTGCATGAAAATGAAAGAGAAGGGATTGGGTAATTACCTGGACCAAATACAGAGTTATTTCACCAGACGATGCTTTCGGAATCAACTCTTGAAATTCTGGATGAAAATGCACTATGGTGGGTGAATTTTCAAAATGGTATGAAAATTTTTAATTTTTCACTATTTTATAGAAAAATATTGAAATGTTTACCCACTTCCTATAGTTTTTGACCGTTTCTGACCATTTTGGACTGTTTGGAATAATATGATGTTGTAGGAGCCCGTTTTGAGGGTGTTTTGACCGAGACTTCGACCCGTTCGTTTCTATTACAGGTATCATGTCTAAACGGGCATATAGGTTAGGATTTCACATCTGCCTACATTTTGCATGACCTTATGATCATTTCATCTTAACCTTAGGTACGAACCCATTCCATGATGTCACGAAACCTTCTCGCTGCTTTTAGAAGTGGCGTCGTGTGAATGGTAGAGCTTTCCCATACATGGGTACCCTATTTAGATCCCATATTGCATTTGGTGCCCATGCTGGCATTTCTCCTTTAGGTTATGGGAGTCCTTTTAGTCTTGACATGTCTTTGAGCAAGAGCTTCATTCTCCTCTTGAACTTTATGCTGGCCATTTCCCTGGGACTCCTTGTATATATCAAGTTGTAATTGCAATTTCATGATTTTTGCTTGCCTTCTTGAGCTTTATGTCAGCTCCCTGACTTTGATTTATTGGCCATATATCCCAAGCTTGTCTCATGTCTAGCCAAGCAGAGCCTTTTTACATATCTTTTGGAACTTGATCATCCCTTTTACCGGGAGGAGACCTTCCCCCGAGTGTCGTCATCCTGCACATATATCCTTGCATTGAGCATAGGCATGTTCCACTGCTTGGAACTAGTTTACTTGTCCCCTGACACTGGGATCCTCCTAGATTTGTACTATAAAGCACTTTTATTCTTTTTCAATCTTTTCAAAATATATGAAAAAGTCCAAAAAAATAAAAATAAAAACAAAAAGTCGGACAGGAAAAGATGTTATCTTTGGAAATAATTGAGTCGTGTTACCTTCGAACAGAGACATTGTATATCATATCCATTGGTTGGGTTATTAGTTTGACTTTAGGAGTTGTACTCGTTACTCTGATTTTATCTCCGTCGACTGGTTAAGTTTCATGTCCCTATGGAGCCTCTGTTGATGCCTCCTATGTCGCAGAGATGTCCTAGTTTCCATAATGAGTCCATCTTGCCTACCTTCAGTCACCATTCGCCTTTATGCTCTTTTTTTAAGGAATTTGAAGCCTGAGTCGGCCATTCCTTAGTTATCTTGACTTTGCATGTCGATCATTCCCGGTACTGTTACTGGTTCATGCACATCTTTTTCTTCCACATTATATAGCATTGTTGAGTACCTCGTGTTGGTTGATGGGGGATGCCTTAATCCCTCCTTCCATTGGATTCCATTCCATCGACATAAGATCATTTATTCTAGAATAGGAGTTTAGAGTCATTTGAGTGCCTTGATACTTACATTCATCAATGGTAGGTTATCTCACCATCGACAGTTTTTGGGAATACATCAATGTCCCCTGATTGATGGATTCTTCCAAGTGTTCAACCTCAACACATCTATTCACACTTGTTATATTACACTCGGTACCTTGATTCCCATTTTCATTATTGGTGGATGATCTTGCGTCTGTTAACGATATACATCAATGACCGGTAATCAGATGATGGAATACTATGTTTGACCTCGACACATATATTCGCATAGTAGAACATGTAGTCGTAGCGGTTCATGTAGAAGACCTTCCAGCTTGGTGGCATTCCATACAAGCTACCTTTTTTATCATTCCAGTGTTCATGAGATTTCAGCTCTTGCGATTTGATTCTAGCATATACCAGATATCTTCAGATATTATGGAGATCTCAATCCATTGTATATCTTCAGTCATTATGGAGATCTTGATCTATTGTACATCTTCATCCACTTTGGAGATTCTGATCTATTGTATATTGTACGTAGTGATGACCACACATGTCACATTTTGTATCTCATGCCTATTCATGGCCATTGTACTCTTATGTATTCGGGACTGCTATATGTATTTGCAGTCATATGCAAAGATTGGTTATTGTATTGTACTGATGAGTGGCTGGTTTTTCCACCTAGGTCTTCATTACTCAACTTATGGGATGTATTTTCTAATGTATTTCGGCCATCATGTTACCCCTCTGACCTCACACATTAGGGGGCATCTGTTATAGCTAATTTTACCATAGATGGTTGATCACATATTTATGGCCTTCCCTGCCCCTCTGCATACTCTTTAGACCCCATGGACTTATATTATCCTTTGATGTTCTAGGATCATCCCTAAAAAACCCATGTTTATTGTTGTACATGACTTTTAATCCCATACTCACGTGTACACATGACTTTTGACCTCAAACCTACATACATTGGGATGTGTGCATAAGTCCAAATATTTTTGGAGTTTTCCTCATGTGAGTCTGAATAACTTGACTCTTGGCCTTCCAAATTCCTTGAGAATGCTCGGATTCTACCCTTCATTACCCTTTTGGAGTGATATATAAGGAACCCCTTGGAGGAATTGAAGAGCAAGTAAACTATAGTCCAGTGTTGCCACAGTTTGCATATACTTGATTCTGCATCCCTTTCTCCCTTTGGAGCACTTTGTGTAGAATGAAGAACAGGTTATGCCACTACATGAGGTGTAATATTTTTCCTTCAAACGTAAGTGAAATCATTCCTATATGAAAATCTAACTATAATAACAGTAAGCAAACCTAATGCAAGTACTGTGCCAATGAAAAATGCAAGAGATGCATAACTATGCAAAAGCAAAATATTTTTGTATGTTTTTGTAATAAATGAGTTATGGAAGCAAATAAATGACTCTACAACCCCCAGACCCTGCAACCACTCACAAACAACAGCCAAGCAAGGCACCAAGGTAAAAGAGACCTAATGCACTAATATCAAAACAAAAAATGGATAAATGGATGACAAGAACAAAACTTAAAAAACAAACTAAAAGCAGTCTCTGGTCAGAAACAAAGGGTGTATACATACTCCAGAAGCATCCAAGAAGACTCACCCATCAACACTTAATCCTCCAACTAAGGCTCAAAATCAAATCATACGCGACTGTTCTCAGTAAAAGAGTGTACATACACGACTATTCAAGGAAAACCCGCGTGTATACGCAACTGTGAAAGCAAAAATTGTGTATAGGAAGAAAAAGGAAGAAAAATAGGGCAAACAGACAAGCTAAGACAAAATTTACTTCTTCGGGACCCTACTGGAAAAAATATGCCCCCAAACCCGACACAGAAACATAGAAATCAAGAGCAATTCAAGTTCATTGAATACCAAAAAACCCCAAAGAGAAACAACTAGGAATCTCCCCAGTATGGTCGCCAATTCTGTTACGGAGAGAAAATTCCTATGGCTTGTGGTGTACCACAACATACAAATTTGACACTAGAAATCAATCTTTCCCAATATGCAAAAGAAACCAAACATATAACACTAAGGGATATCAAATCATACCTTGTTCCGAACGGTTGAAGTAGATCCTCGTTGAGATTTCCAATTCATGCTTGTATTAGCAATTCACTCTTAACAATAACAAACAAGACAAACATGCTCTATAATAGTGTGTTAGACCTACTCTAGAATATATATTCAATGATGCATAAACAATTAAACACATCCATGGATTCAATATTCATATTCAATTGCACATAATTGGGCAGGAAAAGATATTTCTATTAATAAAATCAGAGATTACAATAGTGACAACCTCTTTCGGCATGTCTACAAACCGGAGAAACCGAGTCCTCCACCTAGGCCTCCACCACCTCAATCCTCCATCTCTTGATAGAAAGCTCACAAGAAAAGGAAATCTTGGGAAGAACACAAAGTGCTCCAAAGGGAAAAAGGGATGCAGACTCAAGTATATGCAAATTGTGGCAACAATGGACTATATATTACTTGCTCTTCAATTCCTCATCTTCAATGTATCCAAGGGGTTCCTTATATGGCACTCCAAAAGGGTAATGGAGGGTCAAATCTGAGCATTCTCAAGGCATTTGGAATGCCAAGAGTCAAGTTATTCAAACTCACATGAGGAAAACTCCAAAAATATTTGGACTTATGCACACATCCCGATGTACGCGGGTTTGAGGTCAAAATTCACATGTACATGTGAGTATGGGATTAAAAGTCACATACAGCAATAAACAAGGGTTTTTTAGGGATGATCCTGGAACATCAAAGGATAATATAAGTCCATGGGGTCTAAAGAGTTTGCAGAGGGATAGGGAAGGCCATAAATATGTGATCAACCATGTGTGGTAAAATTAGCTATAACACATATTTTAATAAATGGCAGTCAATACTCTTTCATCACTATTTAGTTCCCTAGTTTTCCTCTAGTTGAAATACATCGTGACTAGTAGCAGAGGAGGATATACTTAAGAAAAGAACTCAAAAACCTATATCAACAGTCATATAAATAGTGGTTATGTTGATCAAAACACTAGGCCTAGATGAGGGTAATTAATAATAGTCATGATTCACCTACAAGTATATAATGTAGAAGGCATGGATCACTTTTTCGTTGAGGTAGTCCAATCATGGTTTACGTTACACTAATAGCATACAATATTGGCCTATAGAGTGTTGTTTCCTATGCATTTTTATTTAGGCTTTGGAATTTTCTAGGCCTAGGTGACTAGAGTCCTTATGTTCTCAATCAAACAACATTGTTATCTAAATGCATAAATTTTACTTCTTCACATAGCAACAATCATACCAAAACTAGATAGTAAATAGTAAAAGTGTAAAACAATTGCACACATACACAGGTTATTCCCATTCAAATTGTATTATCACTCAACTAATCTAAGGAAACCTCCACAAATAAAAAAACTAAGCATCTACACAGTAAGCAAATCCACTGCTACCTCAGGTGTATGGCCTATTAAAGAGAGGTATGACCTACACAAAAATGAAGAAAACAAAAGATGTTACTCTCTCTCTCTCTCTCTCAATTGATTTGAAAAAAATTATGTTTGAACACTCTAAGTTGATTTGTCTTTATACAAAATCCCTAATCTCTCAATGCGATGTACGTTTTAGATTAATCCTAACTTAAGTCATTAATGTAGTAAGTTTGAATGCTTTAAATTGATTTGTCTTTATATTTGTGTTGAAACCAAAGCCCTAATCTCTCTATGAGTTGTACGTTCTAGATTAATCCTAGTTTAAGTCATTAATGTAATAAGTACACGTTATTAGACTCAATAGATAAATATAATACCTTTACTTTTTCCTAAAATGAATTACAAGTAAACTTAATTTTTGAAATGTAGAAATGTATCGCCACAAACCTTTGAACTTCTCAATGTTATCATCTGTCACATGCTTTGTCTTGTAGAGACAATTGGAACTCACTACTTATTCCCCCCTGGCCTTGTGACAATGTAACATGAATAAGTCTTCATAATCGAGGTGTATTTCACCATGGCATCCCCCCAAACATGTTCGTAAGCTAACTCCTAAAAATTGGAAAGCTTAGAATTTATAATTTTTCTCATCAATTCCATATAGTTTGGAAACTTATTCTAAGGTCTAATCTAGTTTAATATACTTCTAGGAACACCAACATGCTCCTAAGAATCCATCATTGTTTGAGTGAACCATCAAGGTCTCCTAACGAAACTGGTAGTAGCTAGTGTCTCCTCTTATTCACCTGAAGGTTATTGTCTTGCATTGGATGTCATTGGTGACTCTACCTCAACCTTTGGAGATTCCTACTCCTCATCATGTTTCATTGTAATAGGCTCATAATACTTCTTGGATGCAAATTCTTCCTTAAAATATACATCCATGCTTACTATTATCTTTCTCTAGTCTAAAATAAAGACTTTGTAGGTCATTGTAACTAACAAACAAACCCTCCCTACTAGAGGGATACAACTTGGTCCTCTTATCTACTAGCACATGGATATAAACGAGACAACCAAAGATGCTAGAATTACTCACTTATTGCTCTACACTAGTGAATGCCTCCTCAGGTATCTTGTCCTCCAAGATCTTGCGAGGATATTTGTTCTAAATGTAAATTGTTGTGTTGCATACTTTTTCCCATAGAACCATTAAAAAGTCTTATTCATATATCATAGCCTTAGCAGCCCCTATGATGGATTGTTTCCTATGCTTTGCAACCACTTTATGTTGTGAGTTGTATGAAATCGTTATCTCCCTCTTGATTCATGCCTTATTGCAATTACCATCAAAATACTTGGACGTATGCGCATCCCCATTGTTTGATCTCAATACTTTGATCTTTTTCCTTGGCTAATATTCAACTAGAGCTTTGAATTCCTGAAACTTGCAAAATAATTTATCCTTGGCCTTTAAGAAATAGATCCAAGTGTTTTGAGAAAAATCGTCAATAAAGGAAACATAGTACATGATTCCTAGGATTGATGCTCTAACATCGATCCACATAGATCTATATGTAGTAGGTCTAAAATATTCTTAGATTTATGCTTATTGTTGGAAAATCATCCTTAGTAACTCGGATAAGCATGCATCATCTTCATACTCCCTAATGCTCAATGCTAAACTTTGCAATATAGTTGACTATCTCCTTACAAATAGGAAATTATTTATGTGTAGGTACCCCATCCTCTTATCCCACAACTTGCACAAGTTGTCACTATCATGAACTAGGGCCAAAATGGGTTCACTATGTAGCATGTATAAATTTCCTTTCTTAACCTCAATCACATGTGTTGATTATGGGATAGACGCCCTCAATCTAATAATGACTTGCAAGTTCTTGAAATCTACTACAATTTTCTATAGCCAAAATTGAAATCATTTTTTCCCTGAGACCTAAACCAAATAGAACAACATCAAGAAAGTCTAAAGAGTTACCTAATTGGCACTAAAAGGGAAGTGTAACAACTCCTACTACTAGATACTTGGCATCATCACCAAGTTCAACCTAAAATCTTGAGATGTACTCTTTTAGACTAAAAAACAACTCTCAGGTCGATATCATATTCCTAAATGACCATCGTCCACATACCAAGTAGTCCTTGTAATTTTGATTGTAGTAAAGGAAAGATATCATCGAGAAATACTTTTCAAACTTGGGGGAAAACTGATTCATCTAAGTTTCAATGGAGGTTGTTACATGATTATATTGTTCCTTCCCTTTAGCCTTCTTTTCCAAACAATGTGATGCATAATGTTATATGAACCACTTGATATTATTCAAGTCCTTCTTCCCTAGTTGTTAGGTTTAATCCTCATTGTTTCCATTCCTTTGTTGGTTCCTTTACCACTTTGCTTCTCATTTGAAAAATAGGTTATGTTTGCTATCACATGCTTGCTTGTTTTCCTTTGACTCCATCCAAGTCTCCTCCTAGATATAATCATCCCACTATCTCTCAAATTAAGAAAGATTCTCATGAGAAAAAATACCCTAGACAAACCATTCAGTGCCCTATTCACTATATCTTTGACTTCAATCTTCTCCCAAACTATTTCAAGTTGATGATAAATATGCATGACCTTCATCAGGTAATTGATAAGTATGTCTGACGAGATCATCTCTACATATTTCAAGATATTATGCAATATCATATTCTTGGTTATGTTATTTATCTAGTAAATCCTAGCGACGACATCGAACATATCCTTCGTCACATTTTATTTGGATATGTGATGGATCAAATGATCTTTTATACCATCCATGATCATTTGGTTTCCTTTCACTTCTTCCTGTGAACTGCCAAATAATGTGAATCGACTAGCGAAGTCACTAAATCCTTTAAAAAATCCCAAAAATCATTCTCTTACAATAAGAGATTTACCCTTACTTTCCAAGATAGAAAATTCATTCCACCTTCGAATTTTTCCTCAAACATGAGGCTGGTTGACTCCATCCCCAAGCTCTAACACACAAACTCCCACATCTAATAGGTAAGTAAGAACTACCTCTAAAGCCCTCTAACCATGGTCCTAGTTCTCAACAATTAATCTACTATCATAAATTTCTCCATATCGTCAATTAAAAAATCTCTAATACCATGTAAAAAAATTCAGGCCTAGGTCATTGAATTCCTTATGTTCTCAACCAAACAAATATGTTATTTAAATGAAAAAATTTAACTTCTTCACATAAAAACAATCACACAATGCCTAGAAAGTAAATAGTGGAAGCATAAAATAATTACACACATCCATAGATCATTTCTCCTTCAAATCATCTTATCATTCAAAACAATTAAAAATTACAAGGCAACATCCATGACTATTAAAACCTAGAAACTGCAGAGTAAAAAATCTCACCCCAACAGAAGGTATATATAGTTTTAGTAGAAATATAATATGATAACAATGCGCAATTGAAATATGGTACGTTAACAACCTACTGTATTGTATTGTATGACCTATTGTACAATGTTGTATGAATATGTATGGTTAGCCTATACTACCCTCCCCCCCCCCCGCTCTCTCTCTCTAAAAAATATTGTGTTTCAACACTCTAAATTGATTTCTCTGTATATTTGTGTTGAAACCAAAGCCCTAATCTCTCTATGAGATGTACGTTTTATATTAATCCTATGTTAATTAATTAATGTAGTAAGTACATGTTATTAGACTCAATAGATAAATATAAGACTTTCACTTTTTCCTGAAGTTAATTATAAGATAAAGTTAATTTTTGAAATATCTCGAACCACTTCCAACACATTCACGCTAAACCTATGCATAAGTTCCTATCACTTAGCATAAGTTCCTATTTCAAAACACTGCTACTTAGCGAGGAAGGAATTCTACACCAATCCAAGTTTCTCTCTAAATGTTTCATACTTCCCTTTTTCTAAGGGTTTGGTAGTATTAGCTACCTACTGGCCTCAGGGAATATATTGGAGCTAAAATGATCCCCTCTAAATCATATCTCATATGAAGTGCTATCCAATCTCTATGTGATTGTACATATCATGAAACATTGGATTCTTATAAAGTCTGATCCAACTATGATTATCATAGTAAATCATTGTGGGATCTAATTCATGATCAAACAGTCCTATAAGAAACTTGCAAAGCCAAATTGTCTCATAACTAGTAGTACTTGATGTCAAATACTCTACCTTCCTTGAGTTAAATTCTAAGGAATTTTTCTTCCTATTGAATTATTGATACCAAGCTAAAGCAGGACCCTGAGATACTCTTCATTCTTATTGCAGTCCCTTCCCAATATAAGTCTATATACCCTTGAAACATCACTTCACCATCTCCAAGATAACTCAAACCATACTTCAATGTATCCCTCAAGTATCTTAGCACATGTTTTGTCTCTATCCAATTATCTTTCCTTGGCTACACCATGAACTGACTCGAGGAGTCCACTACAAAACATATACTCGGTATAGCGATGACTAGATATATTAAAGGACCTATCAGTTAAATGTACAATGAATACTTCACCATATCTAAATCTAAATTTGTTACCTTCTTCATATTAGTGATGATAGGTGTGTCCATAGCTTTGCAATCCCCCATTTGAAACATCTTCATGATCTCGACTACATAGTTACGCTACCCAATAAAATTCTCCCTTTTACTCTACCAAACAGTTACACCTTGGAAGTAATGAATCATGCCCATATCCTTCATCTCAAACTCAACTAACATATCTACTTTGCACCATTCAAAGATATTCATGGAGCCTATGGGAAATAAGTCATTTACATAAAACACCGAAACAAGCAAATCAATCCTAACACATATATAGTATAAGTTAATATCTACTCACCTTTTTTGAATCCCATACTCTACAAATATCCATCAATCCTAGAATTCCATGCTCGCAAATCCTAGTTGAGTCCTGTTGTCCTGATTTTCTGACCTAGGCCAACAAGGAGATTATTCCCACACAATCATCTTAAAGCAACGTCCGGTGTGTTTGGAGTAGCAAAATGTCGTAGGTTATGGTCCTGCTACCAACTGAATTTTTCTCTTAAGGGGAAACTAAAATTCAGTGAAAATCTATCCTAAAGTTATATCTATCTAACTGAACCCTAAAATTAGTTTTAACTACCAAAGTTATCCTATACTTGCTTTCTTAAGGAAAGTCTTTGATTTTTTGAAGGTTTTTATATTTAATTTTCTAAATATAAAAGACTATAAAACTTATTCTAAAAATTACACAAATTCTATTTAACAACTGTTAAATGTAAACTATACTAGGATAATAACAACTGAACTACCTTAACTTATCCTATCTATCCTATCTCAGCTGAGAGCAATTTTAAATATTATATTAATTATTAATTAATATAAGATTAACAGAAAGATAAAGGGTAGGATCTAAATAGAAATATTTAAGCCATACACACTAAATCATTCTGCTACAAAATAACTTATCAGAAAAACTGAGCTAAACAATTATTTCAAATTTTATGAAATGTCTAATTAATTAATAACTAATAACCAACATTAGATATTTGAATAAGAGATAATGATCAGTATGAAATCACTGTAAAAATACAAATGATATCTAACAGACATAAATATATATCCTTATATCTTGAATTTACAGTAGAAACACTAGTAAATTCAGTCACAATGACATATTAATTCAAATATAATATTGGGCTGACAAAGTGAAATACTGATTAATAATCACAAGCATAACCAAGTACACTGTATTAATATTAAATAGAAGATCATATACTGAAATATAAAGAGTATCCAAAACAATACCAGTCACGATATCAACTTGGAGATTTCCAGTCACATCCCATATCCAAAGATAAAACTTCAGCCAAGAACAAGACTAGCATCAAAATAGTATTTCAAGTATTTTTACTTCAGTCACTCCCCTTTTCTCATAAAAATTACAAGCTTATATAATACTACCAATCTTTCGATTCGATTTTTCTATAAATGCTATATGCAAGATTATAGGAGTCCTATCGCTATCAAAGAGCAGCAACTCTTTTCAACTTACACCTGTCACTAGAGGATAACAATAAAAACAACTTAGCCTGAAACATTTGCTGGTTTAAAGGAACTGGCAAATTCGTGGTTGTGTCGAAATGTCAATCTTCAATACACATCCACGTCTTCCAACTAAAATCCAGAATATTAGACACGTCCTGAAACTGTGAAGAATAGCGATGACATACCCACCTGTGCTAGTTGATTTAGTTTATGCATAGATTCCTTTCCATCCTGTCTCCCATCTATACCTTCGCACCGTGGTAGTCTGAACAATCTCTTGAACACTATACTAACATGGCAGGGTAGACCCATCCACAGCCGCATAGGCGGGCTTCAACAGGCGATGGGCGCTTCAAAACACTTAGTCGTATCGGAGTCGGAAAAGTTACAACCTAAGATGTGGGCGGGAAAACTTTCAATCGGAAATCGGAAAGACATCGACATCGGAATCCAAGTGCTTTGTAGAGCCGCAACAGCGAAAGAGAAAAGGCTAAAAACATGCGACACACATCGGCGGGTAGAGCGCTTTTCATTTCGGGTAGCTAGCTGATTTGGGAGCCGTAATGGCGGAAGACAAACAGACAACAGCCTTCGAAGCGGAGCGCTTTTCATTTCGTGTAGCTAGCTGATTTGGGAGCCGCAACAGCAGAAGACGAACAGGCAACAGCCTCCGAAGCAAAGTGCTTTTCATTTCAGGTAGCTAGCTGATTTGGGAGCCGCAACGGCGAAAGACGAACAGACAACAGCCTCCGAAAAAATGCTAAGTGCTTAAAGACTTTGAAATTTAGCAACGGTTAAAACTGTTTCTCCTCCGAAACGGCGTTTTGCAAAGGACAAATGGTCTGATCCATCTTCAACTCAGCAAAAACAAACTCTAAAATCTACGACCCACAATAATTCCAAACACGAGCAATTTCTGAAAACCAAGACGAAAGGTAATCTTCAAGAAATCATCCAAAATTAAAGCATGACCCAAAAATCATGGATCAAAACGATTCAAAGCAACATTAAATCATGAGGGGGACCAAAATTTTTAAGAAATTTGAGGAAGATAGTTTCAGCCGCAACATGTTTATTGACATGACACATAGTGTTAAAACAGTAAATCCTAATGTTCTAACTAATGATCCGAATTATCATTTGAGTTATATGCATAAAATCTCATAAATATAGTTTTTAAGACTTTGCAAAATCCCATCCGTTAATATCCAAATCGAATTTGATAGGATACTAAGCTATAAAACTATAACATATTAAGATTTCCAAATGATACGCATTTATTCACTAGCTATTTATATACAATTTTACAAAGTCATGGTAAGATATTTAAGTTACATATGGGGTGTGAACTCTTAGGTTTAATAAGAATTTTAGTTTAATAATTCTCCTTTAGTTCTAGGAATTTAAGAACTTATAATATCTTGTCAATAACCATTTTAAAACAAATTCAAACTGTGTTTTGGTTGATCCTCAATTAGCATACCATCCCTTTAAGTTTCTTAACTCAACATATATAATCAGATAGATTAATAAATAAAATTGATTATATAAAAATTTATGGAACTTACAGCTGCTAATTATCAAGTTTATGAAAATGTTTTCATCAGCTTCTAATATGTTACTTGACTCTTCTACAAATGAGAGTACTTTCAGAATTGAAGATTCTGAAGGCACTCTTTATAATTTTAAATAGGTAAATCATAAAAGAGAGCTGATCCCTCTTCATCCTAATGGCAAAATGAAGGGGTTGTTGCTAACTGCCAACAAGTGCATACAAGATTTTTTTAAGCTTGCAAACATGGGACTCATTCCTAGTTACCTCAAAACACTAAGGCTTCCCTATGTACACTTATTCCTCAATTATCCCATTGAGGAAAGTTGTATTCAAATCCATTTAATGGATCTGGAATCCTGTAATTGAAACTAGAGACATGATTTCTCTAATAGAAGTGTACCTGGCTACTGGAGAAAATGTCTCCACGTAGTCCACTCCCTCTTTTTGGTAGAAACATATTGCCACAAACCTTTCAACTTCTCAATGTTGTCATCTGTCACATTCTTGATCTTGTAGAGACAATTGGAACTCACTACTTATTCCCCCTGGACTTGTCACAATGTACCATGCATGAATATTCATAATTGAGGTGTATTCCACGATGGAATCCCTCCAAACATGTTGGTATGCTAACTCCTAAAAATTGAAAATCTCATAATTTATAATGTTGCTCATCAATGCCATATAGTTTGGAAACTTCTTCTAAGGTATAATCTAGTTGAATTTGCTTCTAGGAACACCAACATGCTCCTAATAATCCATCAATGTCTGAGTGAACCATCAAGGTCTACTAATGAAAATGGTAGGATCTAGTTCCGCCTCCTATTCACTTGAAGGTTATTGTCCTGCATTGGATGTCATTGGTGACTCTACCTCAACCTTTGGATATTCCTACTCCTCATTATGTTTTATTGTAATAGGCTCATAATACTTCTTGGATGCAAATTCTTCCTCAAAATTTTCATCTATGCTTACTATTATCTTTCTCTAATATAAAATAAAGACTTTGTAGGTCATTGAAGTATCATTGTAACCAACAAACAAACCCTCCCTACTAGAGGGATACAACTTGGTCCTCTTATCTACTAGCACATGGATATAAACTAGACAACCAAAGATGCTAAAATCACTCACTTCTTGCTCCAAACCAGTGAATGCCTCTTCTGATAACTTGTCCTCCAAGATCTTGCGAGGATATTTGTTCTAAATGTAAATTGTTGTGTTGCATACTTGTTCCCATAGAACCATCAAAAAGTTTTATTCGTATATCATAGCCTTAGCAATCCCTATGATGTATTGATTCCTATTCTATGCAATCACATTATGTTGTGAGTTGTATGAAATAGTTATCTCCCTCTTGATTCGTTCCTCCTTGCAGTAACCATCAAAATACTTGGAGGTACACTCATCCCCATTTTTTGATCTCAAGACTCTAATCTTTTTCCTTTTCTAATATTCAACTAGAGCTTTGAATTCCTAAAACTTGCAAAACAATTTATCCTTGGGATTTAAGAAATAGATCCAAGTGTTCTGATAAAAATCATCAATAAAGGAAACATAGTACATGCTTCCTAGGATTGATGCTCTTAACATCAATCCACATACATCTATATGTAGTAGGTATAGAATCTTCCTATATTTATGCTCATTGTTGGAAAAGCATCCTTAGTAATCATGTTAAGCATGCATCATCTTTATACACCCTAATGGTCAATGCTAAACTCTGCAATATCGTTGACTATCTCCCTACGAATAGGAAATTATTTATGTGCGGGTACCCCATCCTCTTATGCCACAACTTACACAAGTTGTCACTATCATGAACTAGGGCCAAAATGGGTTCACTATGTAGCATGTATAAATTTCATTTCTTAACCTCGATCACATGTGTTGATTATGGGATAGACTCCCTCAATCTAATAAGGATTCGCAAGTTCTTGAACTCTACTACAATTTTCCATAGCCAAAATTGAAATCATTTTTTTCTTAAGGCCTAGAACAAATAGAACAATGTCAAAGTCTAAATAGTTACCTGACTGGCACTAAAAGGGAAGTGTACCAACTCCTACTACTAGATACTTGGCATCATCACCATGTTTAACCTAAACTCTTCAGATATACTCTTTTAGATGAGAAAACAACTCTTGTGTCGATATCATATTCCTAAATGACCATCGTCCACATACCAAGCACTCCTTGTAATTGTGATTGTAGTAAAACTCATTCATCTAAGTTTCAATGGAGGTTGTTCCATGACTATATTGTTCCTTCCCTTTACACTTCTTGTCCAAACAATGTGATGCATAATGTTTGTTGTTATTACATATGAATCACTCGATCTTATTCAAGTCCTTCTTCCCTAGTTGTGAGGTTGAATCCTCATTGTGTCCCTTCCTTTGTTGGGTCCTTTACCACTCCCCTTCTCATTTAAAAAAACAGGGTATGTTCACTATCACATGCTTACTTGTTGTCCTTTGACTCCATCCAAGTATCCTCCTAGATACAATCATCCCACGGTCTCTCAGATTAAGAAATATTCTCATAAGAAAAAATACCCTAGACAAACCATTCAGTGCCCTATACACTAGATCTTTGACTTCAATGTTCTCCCAAACTATTTCAAGTTGATGATGAATATGCATGACCTTCATTAGGAAATTGGTAAGTATGTCTGATGAGACAATCTCTACATATTTAGTCTATTATGCAATACCATCTTCTTGGTTATGTTATCTATCTAGTAAAGCCTAGCGGCAGCATCGAACATAACCTTCATCCCCTTTTATTTGGATATAAGATGGGTCAAATGATCTTGTATACCATCCATGATAATTTGGTTTCCTTTCACTTCTTCTTGTGAACTGCCAAATAATGTGAATATACTAGCGGAGTCTCTACATCCTTGAAAACATCCCAAAAATCATTCTCTTACAATAAGAGATTTACCCTAACTATCCAAGATAGAAAATTCATTCCACCTTCAAATTTGTCCTCGAACATGAGTCTAGTTGATTCCATCTCCAAGCTTTGACTGACAAACTCCCAAATCTGATAGGTAAGTAAGAACTACCTCTGAAACCCTCTAACCATGGTCCTAGTTCTCAACAATTAATCTACTATCATAAATTTCTTCATATCCTCAATTAAAAAATCTCTAATACCATGTAAAAAATTTCAGGCCTAGGTCATTGAATTCCTTATGTTCTCAACCAAACAAATATGTTATTTAAATGAAAAAATTTAACTTCTTCACATAGAAACAATCACACAATGCCTAGAAAGTAAATAATGGAAGCGTAAAATAATTACATGCGTCCATAGATCATTTCTCCTTCAAATAATCTTTTCATTCAAAAAAATAAAAAATTACGAGGCAACATCCATGACTATTAAAACCTAGAAACTGCATAGTAAAAAATCCCACCCCAACATAAGGTATATATAGTTTTAGCAAAAATATAATACGATAATAATGCACAGTTGAACCACGATATGTTAACAACCTATTGTATTGTATTGTATGATCTATTGTACAATATTGAATGAATATGTATGGTTGTATTATTCNTCTCTCTCTCTCTCTCTCTCTCTCTCTCTCTCTCTCTCTCTCTCTCTCTCTCTCTCTCTCTCTCTCTCCATTAACTTCTTTCATTCTCCTAAACTATTGGTGTCTTCTCATCGTGTCTTTAGGATGCTACCTCTACATATATTCTAGTTGCAAAATATGCACTTCTAGTAAGACAAATTGATCTAAATGGCACAAAAATTATGTCAACCTTAGTTTCGATTTGGTCTTTGTTCCTAGATTGAAAAAGATTGACCTTCAACATATTTGAAAGGGAACATTCTTTGGTCATGCATCCATCTTGAGTGAACGATTCTTTTCTAATTAGACGAGTGCTCCATAACACAAAGAGTCTAATGAAAGAATTAAGAAAAAATTAATGGGGATTGACATGTCCAAGCAATCCCTAGGTCAAACTACGTATAATAAGAGCTACAGCTTACTCACTTTGATTTTAGGGCTAACAAGTATATGTGAGAGGGAGAGAGAGGGTGTTTTTCTTTTTCATTAGGTGGTTGATTTAGAGTAAGGGCACATAATTTCATCCCATTAAACCAAAATTCAAAGCATATGCATATGAGAAGGTCATCCAATATGTGATCATGTATTTACGGTGTGACTGTCAAGCACTTTCATGGAAGTTAGGCTAAAGGATCTCTTGAGGATCGTTTCTTTTATGTGTATAAACATTTTCTTAAGCGTATATTCTACATTACTCAGCTAACAAATAAGGAAGAGCAAGTGGAAACATAACATAAATGAGCCTCACCTTTATTTTGATAATGACAACATGCATCTAGTTGTCTATCAACTATAATAGGTACTGAAACAAAGTACTTATAGGGGAATCTTTCAACAAAATTTTGCATGTTGTACCAGTGGTGGAAATGAAGAAAGGAATGGTTAATTAAACAACCAACCAAGGAAGTTTCACATGGAAATGACTTATCTTTTAAAAGAAGATCATTAGCATATAGCCTTCATTTGTAAAGGTCAAACAACCAATAGGTTCAAGGTAGATTCTCAAGTCTAAGCCACACGTGTTATATTTGTAGGTCATATGTGATCAACCATTTTGTAGGAGGGTGTCCGCCTTAGAAGGAGTTTAGCATAACGACTTATTATTATTATATTCTTTGTTTGGATTTCTAGCATAAGGTGGTTGGCTAGCAATGTCATATTGTTTTTCTTAATGAAGAAGCATAGTTCTAGGAGACTTTAGATTATGTTATTGATTCTTCCTGGGAAAGAAAAGGATTTCAATAACTTGTTGCTATTTTTAGTGGGGAAGTTAGTGAGGAGGTTTAAAATGGAATAACTTATTTTTTTTCTTAGATAAAAAAGTCATGGATGTAGTAAAACAAATCTTGTTTTATTGTTGAGGAGATAGGGCTCAAACTTATATAAGGGATTTTTTTCTCCATTTGATTTTGTGGTTGGGTTAGGGATAATATCGATTGGATCTTAGTTGAACATTTGTTGGATGTGTTTCAAGGATTTATAAAAGAATGTGGGTGAGTTTACCTTCTAAACCTTAATGCTACCCTACTTGCTAAAATTATCGTAACATGTGCTTATGGAGTAATGAATTGGGTAATGTTATTCCTTTTTTCTCTTGTGTTAATGGATTATTGTTTTTGTTACATGTTTCTCTACTCATGGGTGGCCATAAATACATTTGATTCCTAATATCTATAATCTTCATGAGTCTTGGACTTTATATGCACTAGTAATCTCCTCAACTATATTTTTATAGTTTGGGACAAAAAGTAACTGATTGTGGTAGTGTGTACATTTAAACCTCAATTGTCATTATTCCTCATTAGGATAGTCCCCCATTGAGCATTTATTTGATGTCAATTTACTAATGATAAGACACTAGTGTTGGAGTTTATATTGTCATTGATGTCAAAAGGGAGTGACTTGTATGTCGAGTGATTCACCTAACCGAATTTGATGTAAATAGAATCTATTTTGAAGAAGTATATAGAACAGAATCTAGTTTAAATATGCATGCAATTCCCACCAAGTTATGTGAATTAGTTCATGAAATATCCTCACTCGAAGATTGTCCACAATTCTGGAATAAGGGCATGTCGCGATATCATAGGAATGGGAATTGATGTCACAGTATTAAGGGAATGAAAATTATGTTGGGGAATTGTAACCCAAGAGAGAGCTCCATGAGTGGTCCATAACCCATTCATTATCAAGTCAAGTCATATTAAGGAAAATTGTAAATTAAGTAAAATCATTTTTGTCAGCCCTCTTATTAAAATGAAAAGGGAGGTCATCCTGTGTATGAATAAGAATATGTGAATCATTGTTAGCAATGGACGATGGTCTGGAATAAGGGATGTATCCCTGAAAAGGTGATAAATCTCAAGGAGAAATGAAGATCTGAAATATCTAATAGTAAATATACAGTAATTTAAGGAGATCAATGACTAGTTGATCTAAAACTGATTCCAATGCAAAGTCATTGTTTGGTGAAGTCATAGTTGCGAGGAAGGATGAAGTCAAGGAATAGCACCTAGAGCAAAGTAGTTGTTAGAAAGGAATACAAAGCTTGCAGCGAAATAAAAGAAAAGTCACAGAAAGAGGAATCATGAAGCAAAACTAAGTGCAAAGTTGCAGTTAGGATAAAGGATATATTTTGGAAGCAAAGAATTCATAGTTGGGAAAAGTCGCCATCACAAGGAAGGATGAAGTATAAAGCAAAGCCTAATGTGCAATAAAGAGCAAGTTGAGGATAGTATGTTGATTTAAGTACACATTGGTGAACAAGTTGTGGAAGGTGCACATACTCTAGTGTGCAATATGTTAAGTGCACAGTGGTGAACAAGTTGTGGAAGGTGCATAGACCCTAGTTTGCAATGTGCAAAGTGCACAGTGGTGACCGAGTTCTGGAAAGTGTGCAGATCCAAGTGTTGTGTGTGCATAACAACATGGAGTGAACAAAGTTGAGTACATTGAACAGAGCAGGTAGAACAAAGAAAACAAAAGAGAGTCTGCACTATAAATTAAAACTAAGGAAAGTGTGTAGTACATAATAAGTTGAGTGAAGTGTGTAGAACTAAGAGCGAGGTTCACAGTAAGTCATAGAAAGAGTGTAAAGGGGCTTGAAGTCTCCATTTTGTCACACAAGATAAAGAGGGTGGTATTCTACATCCTATCGAGAAAGGGGGTTGAATCCTCCATCCTTTCATAATAGAGAAAGTTCATAAAGGGGTTAAATCCTTCATCTTGTCACAACAGAGGAAGTGTGTGAGGGGGTTGTAGCCTCCTTCCAGTTGTAGTTGAAAGCTTCCAGTCAATTGAAGCTGACTAAGATAAGGAGGTTGTTACCTCTATCCAGTTGGACTTAAACAAAAGGTGTTGGATCTAAAGAAATAAGGAGGTCGAAGCCTCCCACCAATTTTGTCAGTGATCATAGGAGATTGAAATCTCCTTAACTTGGTATTGGAAACATATTTCTTTTATTAATACTATATATAATGAATTTTTTAATGTGTTCAGTGTACTCTCTTGTTATTGATGGATTCACGCATTTATTGTTTGATGAATTCAACAAAAAGTGGAATAGTAAATTTTCAAGGGATAACGATTCACCCCCCCCCCCTCAATATCCCATTGTGTTCTACAATTTGTATCAAAGTAAAACCTCCATTCAAGTCTAATCAACTTGAACGAGATTCTTGAACAAATATCATGGAGGCTCAAGTATTTATTTCCATAAATGGAGTACCACTTTTTAATGGAACCAATTATGAGACATGGAAGGTGAGAATGAAATTATGTTTGATGTCTACAGGATTTGGTGTATGGAATTTAATAATCTTTGGTTACTCTCCACTAAACAAAGTAAAAGTTGTAGCTCAAAAAGAAGGAAAAAAGAATAATTCAATGTAAATGGAGGCTATTTAGGATGGACTAATAGGCTATGTGAAATAAAAAGTGGGATAATAAATCTCAACAAATGAAATTTGGGAGAAAGTAAAGAATCTCTACTCAGCTGAAATAAAGGTTGATTGTCAAGGCATTCAAAAGGGAGACTCAATCGCAAAAATGGAAGAACCTATTGAAACTAGTGATCAAGTTGAGAGCCACTCCAATATCAAAGAAGAAATCAAGAAGATGAAGCCGAGGAATATAAATATGGAATTATAGATCTTGACATCGAACTCATAGATGCTCTGGAAGAGGTTGATGACTTAAGGAAAGAAATCAAAAATCAATCCAAAGAAAATGATATTCTCAAAATCCATTTAAAGGAATCACAACATGTGGAAGGAGGCCTAGAAAAACAATTAAAAGAAAAGGAAGATAGTTATCGATAAATTTTAAAAAAAAATCATCAGTCTAAAAGATCAAAGGAAAAAGGAAAAACAAGTAGAAGATCATCTAACAAGTCATCTAGAAGAAAAGGCCAAAATCAATGATGCTCAAGAGGCATAAATTATCCTTTTTAAAACATAACTTAGGAAGATAAGTATGACTTCTAATGAGAAGGATAAAGAGGAAATCACATAACTTAGAAAAGAGAATCATTCCCTGAAGGATGAACTATAGAAAATTCAAAGTAAAATTGATGTTGTTGGTAAGGTAATTAATGTGTAGTAGTTCCGACTCCAAAAAGTAAAAGAAGAGGTCGATAGATTGAGGGATGAAGTGGATAATGATGAAGGAAGATAAAGAAACCATTAATATTATTAGAAATCAAATAGAGGAGGTCAAAAAAGTTGCAGAAACACATCTATAGGAAAAAGAAATGGTTTGTCAAGCAAGAGAGTTGGAATTTGTCTCTCTAAAAGAAATGAAAATGGTAGTTTCTACATACTTGAAGCTTGAGAAGGGTAGATCAAATTTAGAACAAATCCTAATTTTCCAAAGACCACCTCATGATAAAACTAGCTAGGGCTATGTTAAACAAAATTCCTAGCTCCCAAAGAAAAATTTTGAAAATAAACCTAGAAGTTATACAAACATTTTGAGAGACTTCATCCATGATGAGGAGACCAACAAAAGAGAATTCTATATTCATCCAGGACATATCTCTGGAAGAAAGGACAAGCATATTTCAAAAGGATTCAAGAATGATTTCAAAAGAAATTTGGCTTCAAGGAAATCTTCCACCAAGTACCAAACTCAATACCTTGGTTATTTTTTTAATAAGTATGGTCATAAGGTAGTGAACAATACAACTCATACTAATAGATATATCAGGAACAACCATGGAAAATTTCTAGGGATCTTTCATTGTCACTGCTACACCTGCAACAATTATGGGCATAAGGCCTTACATTGCAAAATCCTTGGCAAAGATAATTCAGTAAGAAATAGAGGTATCTATATAGCATATCACAATGTTGATTGTTACAACTGTCGCACCTATGGTTATATAACACTACATTGAAGAAGTATTCCAACGAGACTTCTTTGACTATACATGCAAAAGGATGGAGAAAGAAACATGTTGATTCAATCAATATGAGGCTTGAAGATATTGTACATAAAGATACAAAAATATGGAAGAAGAAATCAATGGAAAATCCTAGTACTGAAGCAGTCTAAACTACTCAAGATAACAAAAGTGGAAATAAGGAACTAGTCTACGAAGATCATGAAAGATATTCTATCTTATTTTGATTAATTATCTTTTAATGAATGAAAAGAGAAATCCTAGGAACATCACCATGAAGAATGCCAAAAGTATGCAAACATTGTTTCTCCTCGTTGATGAATTGGAAAACCCTAAAGGTTGATGTTTCCATGGAATCAGCTCTAGTTTGATTCATAATATACCAGGGTGATATATATATATATATATATATGGAGATGACAAGGACAACACAATGAAATGGTTTAGGTGCAATTATTGTGAACATGTTGCAATAGAATGAGATGCAACGTAATGGATTAGGCAATAAAGCTCAAAATTTTTAGAACTCAAGAAGACAGTCAATAAGAAACACTTCATACATTGTCAAAAGGAAAGGTATTGAAAGATAATGAATTAAGTAAAAGCATTTCGGTCGGCCCTCTTAATCAAATGAAAAGAGAGGTCATCCTGTGTATAAATAATAATATGTTTATCATTGTTTTGTTGTCTTCCTTTCAGGTTTCAAACAGTTGATTCAAGAGGAATTTTCTATCGTATTTGGCCCCCGTTCATCAAGAAATCTTTGTTCGAACATGGTATATATCGTGATGGTGTTAGACCCTAGGTTCATAAACCATCAGTGGGAATCTATGTCCAAAGACTGGACCAACAACTTCATGCAAACATCCTCATGTTCTGCATTTAGTTCTGTAAAGACCTTCCAAAAGTGGTTGTTGTGCTCTTCAGCAGACACAGAGTTGCCACCATTAAAACATGGTAACCTCTCATGGGATTTATTAGGGATCACATTAGGGGATCCCACTATACCATTAAAATGAAAAGCTAAGCTCGGGTTCTAGCTAAATGCTCTTTGCTGAGGTTGTGGGTTTGCATTTGGATTTGGATTAGCAGCAACCATTGACATTGGTTGAGGAGTAGGATCTTTTGATTTCTTATGATTTTTAGAATACGCAATTAGTTTCTTTGATGAATTCCTAGGGTTGTAATTATGTTGGGATCGCTCACTAATGGAGTCATTTTGTGGAGTCATCAGGTGAAGGAATGAAAAACTTCACCGAAAATGGTATGTCGTTAAAATGAACTAAGGAAATCCTTGCTCAACACCAAAAATGTTGGTGGAGACGGATAGGGGTACAAGATACATCATTAATGATAAAACCATGGAACTCCTTTCTCCCCGACAGCGATACCAAAAATGTTTTTTCACAATGTGGAAGCCTTGGGATTTCAAGGATTAATTAGCTATTAAACCAACATAACCTCAAGACAATACCCCTAATTTTTGCAAGTACTTGACAGAAGATTATATCTTTCCCACAATCATTAGAGCAAATTTGAGGTCTAAACTAGACCTTGTAAGAAATCAAACCATTGAATTAAGAACCAGTATAATTTCAAACAAGGGTCAACCATAATGGTTGACTTGGCATATTTGGCATAAAAAAACTACTTTTTAAATTGTATATTTAACTTATCTCCCTGTGGGTTTACTCAAATTTCGAGTGGTAGCACTCGTTGGATGTGGAAATTCTGCATCCAATGAGTACCCACACTACATACTTTTGAGGGAACCCACCCTACAAAAAACATGAAATACATTTTAAAAATGTGTTACTTGAAAGGAACACGTTTTTTTAATGTATTTCACATTTTTCGTGGGGTCGAGTCCCTCAAAAGTATGCAATATGGGTACTCGTTAGATGCAGAATTTAATTTTGCATCCAACAAATGTTCTCACT
Source organism: Pseudotsuga menziesii (assembly GCA_001517045.1). Classification (NCBI taxonomy): domain Eukaryota; kingdom Viridiplantae; phylum Streptophyta; class Pinopsida; order Pinales; family Pinaceae; genus Pseudotsuga; species Pseudotsuga menziesii. The sequence continues at coordinate 234,486 of LPNX010564483.1, read as the reverse complement.
CGAAATTTGAGTACACTGACAAAGAGATATGTTGACAATAGAAAGGATGGTTGTTTTCTCTCTTCCTCCAAGATTCATAAATATTATTTTATTATTATAACTATTATTTTATTAGTTTCCTTAGGAGACCCATTTTAGACCTCAAAGTTTCTCTAATGACTTACTTAACTAATTTCTAAGGAAACAATGTGCTTGAGAGAATTTACAAGGGTCTAAAACATGACACATTGTGGGTGAGCAATGGGGCTCTAAGTTTGGAAGATGAAAATACCCCCTTAAATGACATATGACCAGACTAAGGTATGTCGTAAAATGAACCAAGGAAATCCTTGCTCAGAGCTAAAAATGTTGTTGGAGACAATATTTTTGGCTAGGGATGCAAGATATATTGTAAATTATGAAACCATGGAACTCCTTGCTCCCCAACAATGCCACCAAAAATGTTGTTGCACAACCTGGAAGCCTTGGGATTGTAAGGAATAATCAATTGCTAAACCAACAAAACCTCAGGACAATACCCCTAAGTGCAGTCACACGGGTAAAGTCCTCTCTCTTTAGGTTTCCCAAGTCCACCTAAGTAGACTTGGACTAACCACAGAAGGTGTCCCCAGCCAAACTTTTCCCAGTACTTTCTCGAAGATACCAACTTTCCCGCAATATTTACTTAATCGATTTCTATAAAAAAACAGTATGCCTGAGAGAAGAAACCAGGATCTAAAATATGACACATTATGGGTGAGAAAAGGCATTCTAAGTTTAAAAGATGAAAATACCCCCTTAAATGATATATGGCTAGAATTAACTCTAATTAGATGTAAAGATAAACATAAGCTATCCTGGGATATGGATTGTGACATAATTAAGATCTAGGCTCTAAAGCAAAGTGGTTGCCTCATTGGGCTAAGATGATTGAGAAAACTAAAGTCTAAGAGCAAGTAAGTTAAATATGGCTAGGAAGGTTAAAATTTATGTCACAATTGGCTTAATATGCTGAGGATTTATAGTTACCAACATTACTAAGCTATTATCTTGATAAATTTGCAATGTGGAGTTTAAATAGGAAAAAGTAAATATGGTTAATAGGTGTTGGTTTTGAGTTAAAAGTAAGCTCAACACAAGAAACAACTTGTTGGTTTTTATGGATTCTAATTTTAAAAGCATATAGCAGTTAGGAATTGAGTGCACATTAAACTAAATACATACAACCAAGCTATATGAAATGCAGAGTATTAATTTCCAGTGCCTTATCCTAGGATTTATAAGCATAAATTACTTTGGATTTAAATTATTACAATGCAAGATGTTTATGGATTGTATGCCTAGGATGCAAAATGATATAACCCATTAAATGCAAGTTTTTCCTAGTTGCTAAACAAGTTAAGAGAATCAAATATTGAAAGAATGGAGAAGACAGGATAAGAAGTTCTGACCCCAGTGCCTTGGTGTTGGGAAATGGAGTCGATTCACCTGTCCTCCCACACTGAGATGAGGATGAGACTTGCAAACTATAAAAGCCCCAGAGCAATCTGCAATCTTGACCCAACTGAGAGGCCCCTTTGAGACCACCTCTCCTCCAACCTGCAAACTGAGAAAACCCTGGTAATGCAAGCTGATTAGAAATCCTAAAACCTAAGAAAAACTAGTAAACATAAGCAAAGAAATTATGTATAAGAGGAGAGAAACAAAACCTAGAAAGGAATGGACATGCACTAGAATTTTGAATTATGTTTCTTACAGGATAAATTTAAAGCTCTAGAGCAGCTACAATTTCCAAACTTGAACAAGAAAGATATTACCCCAATTTGGATCAAATATCATAAACAAAATAGTGGAGGGAAGCAAGAGCCAAAATCCAGCCACAAATCACCATGAACACACAAGAATAACTCAAAAAATCAAAAATGTTATGTTACTCAAAAATTGTCTCCTTACAAATGAGTTGCTCCGTCTCTTTTATAGAATAAGAGACATCAAAATATTTAATCTAATGAGATGAAGGGTTAATATATTCATTTGAGCCCCCCCTTTACAATCAATGCTAGAAATTAATTCAAAATTTCAGAGAATTACATGTGGTTGAGTCGTCCTTTTTCTTGGTGGGGCGCACTTAGGCAAGATGGATAATGTGGGACAAAAAATGATGAGAGAAATCTCTAAAATGCAAAGTTGACATGTGAGCAATGATGCCAAGATAGGTTGAAGTGCTTATTTGAATGGTTGAAGTACAAACTAGGAGCTAGAAATGAGGAAGTGCATCCCCTTGGAGATGAAATGTGTCCCCCTCAAATCGACTTTATGATGTGGGCCCCCACCATTTGTGAAATCACCTCAAATTGTTGATTGGACATCCTTGTCATATTTTAAAAGGACCCCCTTCACCAAATTGGCCAATTGAGTCCTCTCATTGCTGTTTAATTTATGTTCTACCATACTTACACAACTTTTAAATCAAACCTTAGAAAATTAATTAATAATTGTCAATTAATCCAAACTTGATACAACCATGAGTGAAATGCCTGGAAATTGTCTTGGATGATGTCTTATAAATACATATCAATCATTTCCATATCAAAATATGATTTGAAAACATCATTTACAAGTTGATCCAAATTATTAAAATTGGACTTAGACATTTTTAATTTGTGACTTAAGAAAACCATTCATTTTTGTCTATTAGCCCATATAAGTTGAAAATCACATTTGGAATGATCAAAATGGCTTTCAAATTCTTCACTGAGCTAAATGTTGATGAATAGAATGCACATGTTATTGGTTGGTCTTGTTGACCAAATCAAAGCTCCCTTTGACCAGGTTAAAATGTTAAAAAATTAAATTTTGGTCAAAATTGGCTAAATTTGTACAATACATGTATGGACCCTTCTATGCCTTTGGAAGGAAGAATTCTCATCTTATATGCCTTAAAATGGTGATGTATTTGAGTTATAATACTTAAGATACAATGATTGTTTATATGATTTATCACATAGCTTCAAACATAGAACATGCTCCATAAACTTAATAATGAGGTCAGTGTTTTATAAACATGCCTATTATATCAACATCAAAATATTTACAATGATTATTTCGCCTTTTGCTGAAGTGGATGGAAAGCCCAAGGAAGCAATCAAATGAGGATTGGTCAAAGTTGACTGATTGACTCAAGATAAGGGACAGGGGAAATCTATGTGATCTTCACCTACAATGCAAACAATATGAAATTTGTCTCACTAATGGGTTTTGTGTAATGAGATACTACTCTTTTTTACCCTAGCAAGCCCCCTTTTTTATTTTTTCTTTCTCACTTTTTCTCTTTTTCTTTTGCACTTTTTTTTAATTTTCATTTGATCTTTCTCATTAATGGTTGATGTAATAGATATGGATACCTTTTGGGTACCAATAATGACATGGTCTTAGCTTTGTTTCCTACGACCGTCCACAGGCCTAACAAAATTGGATCTTTTCTTTTGCACTTTTTTTTTAATTTTCATTTGATTTTTCTCATTTAGCACTTTATTCGATTAATAGTTGATGTAACAGATATAGATACCTTTTGGGTACCAATAATGACATGGTCTTGGCTTTGTTTCCTACGACCGTCCATTAGGCCTAACAAAATTGCCACAATAATGCTTGGTTAGAGCAAATAGGCATTACCTCTTAATTCAAAAGTACCTAACCTTCCAACTACTAACCATTTTCAAGTGATACTTAGCAAATACAAGGAAGCCTGCTAAACCGTCGAAGGATTCATCACAACACAAGCATGCCCAAGACACATGGGAGAACAGGGAGGCATTCATGGCGAAAGGGCCACAGAGGGGAAGTCAAGAATCAATCTATCATTTTCTAGCCAATGGGATTTTTGCAATCAAGATAGGGTGGTGTGAAGATGGAGATAGGTCAAACTATAGAGCCAAAGGATAATCCCCATAAGACCAAAAGTTGTGACAAAGATAGTTGCATAAAACAAACATCTCTACTCAGTACTAAACTATGGAACATCTCTACGAACCATGCTTATCAAAATCAATTATTGTAAGTAAGATGAAAACATCCTACAATACAATCATCAATCCAAATCATAGGCCATAAAGTACATCATTTGGAATGACATGGCATAATATGAATACATAACATTGCATCACCACAAGTCAAAAGCATGGCATTCACTGTTGAAAACATCCTACAATACAATCATCAATCCAAATCATAGGCCATAAAGTACATCATCTGGAATGACATGGCATAATATGAATACATAACATTGCATCATCACAAGTCAAAAGCATGGCATCTACTGTTGCCATTTCATCTTTGATCCCTAAATCTCAACTTCAAACCTTGAATCTCAACCTCATCTCTGAGGCAAAAATATGGGCGACAATCCCCATACACAAAATGGTATAATAGTGCCCAGATTGAAAAAGATTCATCTTCAAAATATTCGAAAGGCGTCTTTCTTTGGCCATGCATTTATCATTAGTGAACAATCCATCATGAAATTGCAAGTCATTGCCTTAGAGGAGCACTCCAGCATGCAAAGAGTCTAACAAAAGGATAAGCCAAATTTAATGGGATCCAGCATTTTCGAGAAAAAGGTCAAGGCCAAGGCCAGCTTGTGTCTAGTAAGGCCTAGGGCGGACTCACTTTAATTTGTGTGTGTGGGTGGGCGGCTGGGTGAGGGAGTGTTTTTGTTGTTCATTAGGTACTTGATTCAGAGCAAGGGTGCATCATTTCAACCCATTAAACCAGAAGTCAAAGCATACGTCTACATGAGGGTCATCCCATATGAGTTCATGTATTTAGGGTGTAGTTGCAAACACTTTCATGAGCTAAAGGATTTCTTGAGGATCATTTCTCTACTGTGTATAAACAATTTCTTGAGCCTGTCTTCTACATTACTCGGCCAGCAAAAGAGGCAATCAATGGACATAGAGGAGATCTGAGCCTCACCTTTACTCTGATAATTACAACATGCATCCAATACTGTTATATGTACTCAGACACAATACTTATAAGGGCATTTTTCAGCAAAAACTTGCCTATTGTACCAACGTTGAAAGTGAAGAAAGGAATGGTTAATTAAACGCCCAGCCAAGGTAGCTTCACATGATGATTGTTTATGTTTTAAAGGAAGACCATTGGTAGATAACCTTTCATTCAACAAGGTTAGATAGCCGGTGGGTTCAAGGAAGCATTCTCAAGATGAACTCACAAATGCTATTTTTGGAGGCTGCACTTAGTCAAACAAACATTTTGTGGAAGGAGGGCATCCACCTTGGTAGAAGTCATTTAACATAACCGCTTATTACAATTATAATCTTGTTTCAACATGAGGTGGTTATTGGCTAGCAGTTTCATAATGTTTTCCTTAAAGAAGAAGCGCATATCTAAAAGACTTCTATCATAATTTTTATGCTTCTTGTAGAAGAAATAGGATCTCAACAACTTATTGCTAATTCTAGTGGAGAAGTTGAGGTTTGAAATGTAATATCTTATTGTTTTTCCATGGAGATACTCATGGATCTTGGAAAGCAAATCATTTTCTGGTGTTGAGCAGATGGAGTTCAAACCTATACAAGGATTTATCTATCCATTTGATTTATGGTTGGATTTGAGGCTAAACCCTCTTGGAGCTTAGTTGAATATTTGTTGGGTGTGTCTGGAGGATTGATAAAACTGTAATTGTGGACATCTTCTAAACCTTATTGCTACCCTTGCTGGAAGCGTCTCGACATATGCTTATGGAGTAATGCACTGGTAATGCCATTTCTTTTTATTTTATGTTATCAACAGAATATTGTTTATGATTGCATGTTTCTCTACCCTTCAATGGGTGCACATACATTTTATTCTGGAGATACATTTTATTGAGTCTTGGAGTTTATCTACACTAGTAATCTCCTTGGTTATAATTTTGCAATTTGGGACAGCAATGAAATGGTTGTGGTGGTTTGTACATTTCAGCCTCAATTACCATTATTCCACATTATGATAGACTCCCATTGAAACTTGATTTGATCCCATTTGCCAAATTATAAGGCACTGGCCTTCAGTCAACTCATCTAGCATATTTCTTAAACTCAATCAACTCATTTTACTGCAGTCATCTCTTCATTTTCACCTTGGACTATCTCTTCATTCACCTGCGACTTTATTGCATAAACACTAGTAAAAAGCCCTCCTTGAACTGTATGAGCTAGCCTAACATGTGCAGAAGGCTTGTGAGGTGACAGTGGCAAACCATCCCAGTTCTTCCAAGGTCTCACTTGAGCTTTAGGACTTTATCTCAAGAAATGAGATTTTGATAAATAACAGTAACATCATAATTACATAAATGAAAAATGGAACAAGGCAGCCGCCTATAACAAGATCTTTCTTTGATTGATTACATGTGCTATGTTGATCAGTGTTTTTTACTAGTTGCAAGTTCATAACGACATTGATTTGTCTTTGTTCTCAATATTTCATAGAATCTTAAAGTAGGACAGATCCTTTGGGTTGAAATCTTTACATAAGTCAAACAATTTGATGTAATTGATGAACTGGTATATATTGGACTATCTATGTGGGAACAGGTGTATTTCAACTGTAGCTCTTTCTAGGTATGCCCCATATGATCATTTTTGTTAAGCCCTATATGAAATACAAAATGTAAATTTTACTTTTGCTTGAAATAGAAACATATAATTTTTTCTTGGGAAAAAAAATATCACTATGCTCCAATACATTTCTTCTGTCAGAATGAGAATGTTCTGTTGAATATAGAGCTGGAAAAATTGTGGTCCAAGAATGTTGAGCTTCTCCTTCAAGTATAGACTAATTTAAGATTATTTACATAACAAACAAATTCAATTTTTTTAAATAACATTATTCTTGAAGATATATACACTGATCATCTGTTCCAAATATTTGGCTCTAGAAAATAAGGCATTTACAGTTTGTAAATAAGTGCTACGCTCCAAATTCACTAAACCTCATATATTCCGGATTATTTGTTTCAGTGCCTTTGCACAACCAAATGCTCATGAGTGAAATCAAGTGCTCATTAAAGTATACAATCTGAGGACAAGTTTTATGTAATAGAAATGGTCATTTAACTTAAAATTTTACTATAAATAACAACCACAATTTCCAATACAGGAAGAGCTAAGAATCTGAATAATAATACAAAATAGTTAGTAAAACTCGTCTTTATTTCAAAAGTGACAGAAAACTGTTAAAAATTCAGCAGTGTTAAGAGATACCACATAGACAAGGTAAAACAATGAAATAATCAAAACTTTGGATCGTCGACAGGGAAAAGGAAAAAAAAAAGGAAACCTCAAGTTGTCAGCCTGCCAAATATATCGATTTATAAACAAATCGAATACTCCAATACTACTACAAGTTATATATCAATCCTTTCTTCAAAAAGGCTCAGAAACTTGTATATCACTTGTATATCCTTCTGGTGTTCCTTCTACCAAAGGAAACAAAAGGCTACAAAAGGCTGTTGTCCATATTATAGAAGACTCCAATTTAACACCATGTTTGCTGTGTTGGAGCTACCAGAGTGGCATTGATACATAAAAATCCATTTGCTTAAAGTATACCCTGCTTTCTTGTTCAAGATTCTAGTAGCCGATACATTGTAATTTCTTGTTGCTTGAAGTATCTCCTGTCTTCCTCGTCCACCAGAACCAGGTTCAAGTAATATTTGACACTAAATTTATTGTTTATGTTCCGGTAAGTTGGTGTCAAGTCATATGGACTCAAGAATAATCTGATTGGAATCGATTCCCCTGCAAGAGAGAGAAACGCAGTCTCAGATTTGATTCAAAATCTGAAAATATTTCAGAAACAGAACAAGATACAGGGCCACATTAGAACTACAAACTAAAAATGAAGTTACAATTGTTGTTGAACATGGATAGTAGAATATTGCTCAATCTTTATTGTGTTGATAAATGATGTAGATACTAAATTGACAGACAGTGCATCACCATGTTCCACAGCAAAATCAAGAAATATTCAATACCCATCTGGTTGAAAAGCTAATGAGTTTTAACTAAAACGATAGTTTTAGAGTATTGTGAATGCCAAAGAAAAATACTGGAATTCAAAAGCAGTCATGAAAAACTCTTACTGAATTTAAATTAAAAAAGGTGGAAAATTTTTTAGAAGATTGGATTTAAGCACCATATATTAGTCTACAAACATATGGACAAAATGCAAGACATAAATTTGCACATAGCTAGAAGTCAGAACTTATTTTTTATAATCACCAAAACAAGTCATCAACAAGGTGCCAAAGGATAGACTTAGCAATATATTTTTCAAATGATTGAACTTCAAAGGAAAAATCCGTTGTAAAAAGGGATGTTCCTAAGATATTGGTAGCATGTCAAGCCAAAAATTATATTGCCTCTCGCACTACAAGTGAAATTATACCTAAGATTTGTTTGATGACAAACAATCATCTTGGAATAGAACTGTATGAAAAACAGAATGATTAAACTGCAGTATTAGGATAATCATGTTTCATTAAAGGAAATATGAGTGGATCTACATCCTTAAATACTTTAAAAATGTTTGCTGTCCAATTTAGAGTTGAAGCATTCTCATTTTAAGAAATTCGAGTAGCTGTACTGAGGCACAATCAGACCTGAAGGCCTTTCTTTTAGCTTTCGTAATAATTGTGCCTGCTTGCACCCTTCTTGTATTATATTTTTTGCAAGTACAAGAAGCATTTTTCAAACAAAAAAAAAGTAGTTACATGACAAAGGAATAAACAATTTGAACCCTCTCATCTATTTGCAGATTATTAAACCACAAACTACAGATAAAACCACTGCATACACTGTAAATTAACCTTTGCAATTAATTCTTTCTTTCAGGGCTGATTTAATAAACTGAAATGTGTATTGATGTTCAACACGTGAGGGTTATTAGGATTCAGGAATATGGAATCAGCAAGATATATAAAAAGGGAGTCCATGCTAGAGAGGTAGCAAATCTAACAAGTCACATTCGACCATGCCAGATGATTTTAATAGAGGAATCACCGGGTCCATAAGGCATGTAGACACAAAATAGGAAAAAAGGGCAATCCTAGAAACAAGAAAAGAGGAGAGCGGATATTTTTTCTTCCTTGGAATGAATGAATTTCAGACAATATAAATGATCAGCAGTTTAAAAAGGAAGAATATACTAAATTAGTATAGTTGAAAAACATTAACAAAATGTCAAAAACCAAAGTTCCACTGAAAATGAAATATACCTCTTACAGGAGCACCATCCATGAGTTCAAATTTTGCAAGGGTCTCTGTTTCAACATATGTATTCGGCCCTGATCCTGTAGACTCTCTCCGTCTAATCTCAAGCTCCATGTTCTTGATCTTTATTCTGACAAGAAGAAAGTATATCTTGCCAATGACTACATCTTTCAAGTGATACCTGGGCAGAATATTGAAGCAGTTAGAAAATTTTATTCTTCTGCATTATAAAACCATGAAGTAGAATTCAGCATATGACTCACTTGCTTTTGCTATATTCGAACTCAATATGTAGGCAATCCTCAATTCCAACCTCCATCTGAATAACAACCAATCTCAATGAATAATGGACAAAAGCAGCCTTTCAATCAATAACCAGGAAACCCTTTCTAAAAAACAAAAGAGAAAAACTATCCATACAGGTCTACCCCTATTACTGTTCTACTTGCAAAAGATGACAGGCAAAATGGACAAACCTTGATGCTGTTGTTAACTGTTGGAAGTGGTGTATAATTCCGTACCTATTTCAAGCACGTAAAGTAATAAATATCAGATACAACAGTTTCAAACTACATGATTATACTCTCCCTCTAATACTATACATGTAATGTACTTCTACAGTACAAGTGTGTAGAGATATGCTAGACATCAAGTATGAATATATTTAAATTTAAATGATTAGATTATTAACAATGCATACTAAACCATCTTTTTTCTCAAGGAAAATCTCATGGGGAAGCCCAAGCGATGCTTCCCCATTTTCATGGATGGTATCCCTATTAAACCCGTTGGCGTAGACTATTGCACCTCATCCAGGGATTTGAAACCGGCACCTACTGGCACGGGACTAACCAAATGCCCAGTAACATTGGCGACAACTAGTTGAGCTAACACGTAGAGCTATAATAAACCATATTATCTTTGTGTTTCCAATGTTTATGCCTGTAGAATCTTTGATAGATACTGCTCTTCATACAACTCTTAAGAGTCGAGAGTTAGCTACAAAATATCAGTGAAGCAGAACATATTTTAGTCTTGTGTGTTGTATTTTATTTTGAAGCTCTTCTCAACAGTAAAGATCCCCCAGAGACATCCCCAAAGGAAAAGAAAAGTAGCAGGTGAGGCATTCAAAGAAATGATAGAAAGAACTAAAAAATTAAACAATTTAACAACCAACTATTAACAAATCTATGGAAAACCGTATACCCAAAAAGTCAAGACTCAAAACCATTGCAATAATTATAACTCTCCCTTTAATTAATTCTTAGCAATAAAATAGAAAAATGGGTTTCTTGTTCCAGATAACTAAACATTTAACACTTAGCAGACAACTTTTGAGTGGTGCATATTAAATAATCTTAGTGCTAAAGGATCCAAAAGATTTACCCAGAAGTCTTGATACTCGACAATGTTACTGACATAGTTACGGCTGATTGTAACCTTCAAAATGTATCTGCAAAAGGAAAAAGAAACACTCTACAGAGCATTGGTCATTCAATACTAAATGGAGATGATAAATCTAGGTTAAATTTAGGCTTAAGCAAATAAACATCATACATGAATAAAAATAAACTATTGAAATTGACTTTCCACTTACATTAAACCTAGAATATTACTATTACATATAATCAATGATATGATCTGTCCCGCTATATTATGGCAGGGTGTGAAACTGAAAACTGAAGAAAGAAGGCAAACAAGAAGATCATCCAAAGCAACACTTGTTGTGAAAAGGCTTCAATTTTCACATTATAAATGAAGTTAGAAACTCCATAATCTATCGATCAAAAAGATGTGCACCAAAATAGGAAGATTGCATATTTAAAACAATAAAATTTTCATTCAAAGTCCCTATTGCATGATTTCCATACAAGGGTATCTACGTCCTTATGTAGGTGTGGAGTGTCAATCATATAATAAATGCTATCACATTCAAAATATTTCTTATTACTATTAGTTAATCACCACCTACCAACCCTTCACCACTCTTCCATCTACATAAATATTTACCCTTGTGCCTAACAGTATCCAGCTAGGACTAGCATGATTAACATTTGGACAAAAAACATGACTAACATTATTTAGCTAGGACAAGCCTGCTTAACATTAGGGCACAAACAGGTCTACCAGTGCATGCTTTAATGATACGTGGAACTTTCCAGAAGCCATGCTGAACAGTGAAGACATTCAAAGTATCACCCCATTTACTTGAGGTTTCCCAGATCTATTCCTGTGAACTTACCATCTTCTGGCAGATTCTGAAATATAATTACAGCAGCTTATATTTCACTTCTGTCCAAACAAAAATGTAAAGAAGCCCAAGGAAAAAATCATGAAAACAATGTACTTCAAGGGAACTAGATTTTCTGCCCTAAAGGCACAATCCCCAACATATAACAGATCTGAAAATAACTTATAAACATCAGATTTTCTATAGCCACAAATATGCCCTCTTAGCTTCTATTTGTGAATCAAATCACTCAACAAAATCTGCAAACAATTGCGTTATATCAGCACACAAAGCCAGCACTAGAAATTACTCAATCACCATGAGAAGATACCCTGAAAATCAGATCTGCAAGTCCACAAAGTTTGGACAGCAAAGTACAATTCAAATATACAACAGATGAAATTACAAGTACATACCAAAAACATATCACAAGCTGGTACAAGATGTCCTTCAAGCTTAACATAAGTTGGGACTCTAACATGCATCCAAATCCTACCTAGGGTATCCACCATCAACAGCAAACCATAACCAGTGAATATTGCCTAGCAAGGCATCACACCAAGCTACTCCAAGCGACTCCAGAGTCTCAACAACAAACTAGCATCAACACCAACAACACCAACAAGAACAGTGTCCACCCTTGATCTTTCTACAAGCTTGCCTTGCTAAGCTCTCCAAGCAAAGCACTCCAAGTCTCCTCTAGGGTTTATTTGCCACAAACCCTAGGTCATTATTACACAAGGACTCCAACCTGAGCACATCAGGTCTTCTCTAGGTTTTGCTACTCACGAAATCTAGCACCTTCCTCCCATTAAGACAAGTACAAAGACTAAAGACAAGTTCATTGTCAAAACACAATTATCTAATGAACTCTTTCAACTCTATTGCTACAACTAAGGACTCTCTCCTCCCTTTATATAAAATAGGTGAGAGAGGCCAACAATAGGAGAGATGGAATGCATCCACAAGCAACCTAACCTAATCCTCATGATAAGGTCTCCAAGTGAAGCAGTCTCTTTCCAAGATGTACGCATGTCAAGAGATTACTCCTCAAGTGGTTCCTTCTCTAAGCATGGCTCCAAGTGTCGAGCACTTCTTATCATAAGGCTCCTTGCTCTCCAAGATGAGCATCCAATGCTCGAATGCTCCACAACATGTGTCCTACCAGCGTTCTTCCTAATGCCCAATGCAAGATCCACTTCCCATGCAAGAAACACCACATAAGAGAACCACTTCCTCAAGTAGTGTGCTACTCTAGCACTAAGTACAAGGTCAAGCAACTGTAATTTTCATTAAGCAAAAGGTCTCCAATTGTCATTAACCAAAAGGTCTAAAGATACAACCAGGGGGGGCTATGGTTCCACCATACACCCCCCATCACATGAAGGCACCACAAGCATGGTATAAACACTTTCAAAGCAGCCCAAAAGATAACACTCTTCCCTTTGTGAGGAAGTGTTTTCGCCTACACCAATCTTCTCCCTCTAAATCTCCACTGAACCTACTAACTGCAAATCTGAATCTGCAGCAATCACAAAATCAATCCCTGACCCCATCAAAGGTTCTTCGGCACACCAAGATACCATCGTTGCATCTCGAACCTCCCCTTTACTAGGGGATTGACCCCTTGTAAATCTAAAAAGGAGCACAACCCTGGACCATCAACAACCTATCAAAGTCCACCATCCTTCATATTAACTTCACACGCCAAAATCTTTAAAAACACATCATGACTTGTTCAAGGCTTCCTCCAAAGATGATCACAGATTCACATCCTCTATACAAGACCAAGACAAGTGGATCAGATCTATCGAAATCACGAGGATACAAATCTGCACATATCTCACCCATCCTAAAATACCAAACTCATAGTAAATAACAGCACACACAAGGCCTCCACAAACTATAAACATGGGTATCTTGCCCACGCACCTCAAAACCTCTAACAATTGAAGCAAAACCCTTAATAGGGTCAACTCTCTCTTCAAAGGGAATCCTCCAGTAAGTGGAGCAAGAGTCTCACCAAAGTCAACTCTCTCTTATAAAAACCAACAAACCTATGTTGGTACTCTTTAATACTCCCATCAACTACAAACCTAGAATCAATTATTGATTCCACAAAAAGGTTTTAAAAATATCTACATGTCATTTTGCCATATATGCTCTACATTTGTGTTATCAAAACCGGACCGAAACTGGCAAAATTGGTCGGTCCAACCGGTTTTGGATGTTTTCCAATCCAATTCAATGTTTACAACCGGTTCTCTACTTGAACTGGACGGTTCAGTCTAGAAATGGCCTTAAATGCCCAAACCAGCCGGTTTTGTATGAAATAGGCTGATTTTGTACAACATTGTAGGCCATGGTTTAGAACAAGAAGTTTAAAAAGAAAAAAAGGTAAACCCTATACCCTAGTAATCATCAGTAATATTAAATTCTTAAGGTAAAAGTGGCATTCTCCTTATCTTTCATTTTCTATCTTTTTGCTTACATTTTTAACATTACTATTAATTGTTTCAAGATGTTTGAGAGTGGTTCCAACCTCATTGGACTTCATATGAAAAAAGTAGAATTTTAGATCCCATTCATAATTACAAACTTAAAAGCTTCAAGGATTTCAGGATTGCAACGTTTTCATTAGATTCTATCATGTATGAGGGTATAAGATTGCCATTTAATCAAGCACATCAACTCCTCTATGTACCCAGATGTTGGTGATGTTGATTGTTGAACTTCTTTGCCATGACCTTCACAAAAATGTACCCTTCACTCAAGCAAAAACACTTGTTAAGCATGGGAATATTTTTCTAGCTTATTTTAAGGCTTGGATTAGGAAGTTTCATCAAAATTATATGGTATTGACTAATGCCCTTGGAGGATCAACTTTGAGACTTCCTCTATGTACCTCGATGTTGGTGATGTTGATTGTTGAACTCCTTTGTCATGACCTTAACAAAAATGTACCCTTCACTCAAGCAAAATCACTTGTTAAGCATAAGAATATTTTTCTAGATTATTTTAAGGCTTGGATTAGGAAGTTTCATCAAAATTATAGGATATTGACTAATGTCCTTGGTGTAAATTTTCCTTTAGAATTCAAACTAGGGCTAAACAGTCTATTTAATTTGTTACTGAAAACCACACATGAATTTCTTTTTACTAGTATTGCAACGAAAAGTAAATACTGAGAAACATCCACAACATCACATAAATATAGACACAGTGTTTTGGGTATGGAAACCCCCGGATAAAACCCAAGATGGGAAAACCAATGCCGTAGTCAGATATGAAATTTATATTAAGAAAATATGGAACAGTTACAATCCAGCAGTTAATCCACCCAACTTGGCAAATTGATCCTCTGTAAAATCACTAGACAACCCCAACAACACTGTACAATCCCTGCGCAGTTGTACGGCCCCTGTGTCAACAGTACGGCCCAGTTGTACAGATCTGTACGAGTATGACATCAGCAGTACATAATCCGTACAACAATTGTACGGTCCTCCTCTATTGTGTACAGTCCTCCCTCTGCATGATTTGTATGGTCCGATGCTCTGCCTAGTAGCTCGACGAATCTCCCGAATGAGTTTTCCTCTGTCTTCTCAGCAAATTTCTCCTTCTGACTTTTCTCTGTCTGTATTTCTCCTGTATGTGTCCTCTCCATCAAATCTCCTTTTAACTCAATGGTTAAGTGAAAACCCTAACCCTCACTATGAATCAATGGATGTGATCCTCCGGTGAGATCAATGGCCAAGATTAGATTAGCCATCACTTAAATTATTTCACTTTTCACTTTATAAAAGTGATTCCATTAAGTCAAAATCAAATTAGAATAATTAATGTATTTTCCTAAGCCTAAACTTAGGAAAATAACATTAAATACATTTGGCTTCCCATTTAATGTCTTCCTAGCATGCAAGGACACATGCAATGCTAGAAGACCTTCCTTGTTGCCACTTTCTAACACTCCCTCTCAACAAGGAAGGGATTCGGTAGCAACCCCAACTTGTCTCTAAACTTCACAAAACTCTATCTGCAAAGTGCCTTAGTGAAAATGTTCGCCACCTGCTCATATATATGTATGTACTCCAACCAAATGGTTCCTCTCTGCACACAATCACTCAGGAAGTGGTATAGATCTCTATGTGTTTGCTACGGTCATGCAACACTAGATTTTCAAATAGCCTGATGCCACTTTGATTGTCACAAGGAACCACTATAGTCTCTAGCTCACACTCAAACAACCCTGAAAGCAACTTCCTCAACCACATTCCCTCACAACCATCCAAACTGGCTTCCATGTACTCAGCCTCTACCAAGCTCAATGCAACTAACTTTTGATTGCTGCTGAACCAAAAGACAACCCCTGATCCAATGTTGAAGCAGCAACCTGAAGTGCTCTTCCGGTCCTCTACACATCTTGCACAGTCAGCTTCTATGAAGCCTGCTAACCGTATACTCCCCTTGTGCTCATAAACCAACCCATACTCCACTGTACCTCTAATGTAACAAATCACGTGCTTTGCAGTCGTCCAATGCACTCTCCGAGGGTCCACCATGAACTGGCTCAAAGAGTTGACTGCAAAGCTAACGTCTGGCCGTGTGTTGACTAAATACATGAGCGATCCGATAAGCTGGCGATCCAAGGTAGGATCAAATCCGTCTGACCCTGATGCATCAATCTTCCTCCAATTGGAAACTAAAGGTATGGCCATAGGCTTGCAATCCACCATCCTGAATCTCTTCAAAATCTCCGCTGCATACTTCCCCTGTCCAATGAAGAAAAACTCGTCTCTCTGCCAAACCTCTAAGCCTAAGAAGTAATGCATCAACCCAAGGTCTTTCATCTCAAACTCAACTGCAAGGTTGGACTTGAAGTCGTCAGTCATCCTCTCATTTCCTTGAAGAAAGAGATCATCTACATATAGTACTAGTATGAGAGGCACCTCACCTATCAAGAAGTACAGGTTGTGGTCCGCCTCACTCTGTTGCAATCCGATCTCCCATAGATAATTGTCTATCCTCGAGTACCATGCTCGAGGTGCTTGCTTCAGCCCATAAAGACCTCTTTGCAACCTGCATACATGTGTTTCCCTGCTCTCCACATCAAACCCCTCTGGATGCTCAATGAATACATCCTCCTCTATAACCCTGTTGAGGAAGGCAATCTTGACATCCATCTGATGAACACGCCAACCCATCTCTGCTGCTAATGAGATAATGGTTTGAATGGAAGAATACTTTGAAACCGAGGTGAAGGTCTCCTCATAGTCAATACCCTCCTTCTGTGAAAACCCCTTAGCCACAAAACGCAACTTGTACTTCTCCACGCTTTCGTCTGTTGCATGCTTCACCTTGTAGATCCATCTGGATCCCACCACCATTTTACCTTGTGGCCTCAACACAACCTCCCATACCTGTTTTTTATGACTCAAAATGTATAGTCTATACACCTTCTCGCTCTTGATCCAAATCACCCGATCCAAAATCCTATCCGATCCCTTTGGCTTGATGTACACCCTATGGTATCAGAACTTCACCTAAAATCCCTTGTCCTCCAAGGTGGAAACAGATATGAGGTTTTTAGTGAACCCCAGAACATACAATACATCAGCAAAACAGAGGGGTTTGCCAGACTCCCTCTAAGATGAAACAGTGCCAACTCCCCTCGCTCGATATTGCGCATCATCACCCAGCTCTATGTGGACGTTTAATCCACCCTCCTGCAAGTCCTTGAAGAATCTCTTTTGTCTTTTCATATGACAAGATGCTCCATTGTCCACATACCAAACGTTGTTTCCTGTGGTGCTTTCCATGCAAGCAATCAAACAAAAATCTTCATCGAAGTTCTTGCTGAATTCCTCCACCTCTGTAGATCCTGCCATCTGGGTATTGCTCTTCTTCTTCATGTTTGGGCACTGTGAGGCAAAGTATCCTTACTTGTGGCAGATAAAACAGTTGACCTTTGACATGTCAAGGTTATTCTTACCACCCTTCTTTTTATTTTCCTTACCCTTGCTCTTCCATGTCAAGGCTAGAGCCTCTTCATCCACAATCTATGGGGCACTGCTAGATGAACCTGATCCTTGACCCAAGTGGGTCTCCTCCTGCACAAAATCATCCCACAACCTCTACCAATCAAGGAGCTTCTCCCTAGCCACAACACCTTTGACAAAGATGTCCCATGGCTTAGAAAAGCCATTAAGGGCTATTTGAACTAGCTCCTCATCCTCACTCTTATACCCAACTACTCCAAGCTCGCTTCTGATCTGTGTGAGCCTTGTGAAAAAAGGCACCACTCTTTCAACCTTCGCCATCTTAATACTGTGCATCCTCTTTTGCAGCATCATCTTCCGGTTTTCATTCTTACTCTGATACATACTTTTCAAGGCCCTCCACATCTCTGATGCGGTCTTCTTCCGGAAAAGATGAGGGATTATTTGGTCCTTCACTCCATCTAAGATGATCAACATGGCACTGGAATCCATCTTCTTCCAAGGTACCAACTCTGTCGGATTTGTGGGTGCAACCTTCGTGGAGTCAATGTGCTCCTCTGCATCCCTGACGTCCAGGATCCTTGTGATCCTTTCTTTCCATGTAGGAAAGTTATGAGCCCCTTGGAGTCTATCCTCGACTCTCAACTGCACGACCATACTGAAGTGTACGTGTCAAACCCTAGATCTGAACTCTAGGTTTGTGTCTTCAATAGATCTTCCCCCGATCTATCAATGTTGTTGCAAGTTTCTCAGATTTAGCTCAACTGAGTTCTGATATCATGTAAATTTTCCTTTAAAATTCAACTAGGGCAAAACAGTTTATATAATTTGTTACTGGAAACTGTTGTCGCCTTACACACACCTGGGTCACGTGGCAGAAATGTTCAAGCCACTCGGTGTGTCCTTGGGGGCAAGTCTCGAGTCAAGACTGTCACCTTGTTCTTGACTCCTCCGTTTAGGCTCAACTCCTAACGAAGCCAAGGGGGGTAGACTCTATTAAGTTACTAATGCTAAATTACTTAGTATGGTGATGTTGAACTGAATGAGTTACTTAGGAGTTTGAAATTTAACCATAAACAACCATAGATGACAAGATACAAAAATGAGCGCACAAAAGCACAATGCTGAGACACAATATAAATATATAGCAAGAAAATAACTAGTGCCTTAAAAATGGAGTCAAAAAGAAATCAATATACTTGCATGTGCTTGGAGTGAATGTTTTGCAATTGCCTCTTGGTACGTTTTAAGTTAATGTGAAAATATGAGTTGATTAAAATTAGGCGAAGGGGTGGACTCCAGATATACCCGAGTACTCGGAGTATGTCCAAAACTAAACCTTCACGGCTACCCGCAAGGAATATGTGGGCTGAACGGAGTCTCTGGGGCTATCATTCATAACGCACCCGTTAGGGTGTGACAGAGATCGACGCCCCGAGATCACTTTTCAGAAGTTCCCGCTTCCTTTGGGTATTTTGCCACCGTAATGGTTTGATCTAGGTGTTGGATTTTCCCCTAATGGCTTGTCAATTTAGGAAAGTGAATCCTAATTATACTAGTCACTCAAATGCTTTTGATACAGCTTGACTGATCGAACGAACCGCAACCAAGTGCAGAGCATACACATTGGAGTCTTGCCAATTTTAGTAAATTTTGAGATGGATGTTCTTGTTAAAAATAAAACCCTCCAGGAACCTCTTTCGGTCCAAGTGGACCTCAATCGGGGAATTAAGGAGGGGTTGATTTTATTATGGTTACTGAAACAAATGATGATAGCAAATGAAACGTAAAAAAGAAGAGCAAACCACAATTTTCTAATTAGACTACCACGAACCTTTCTTCACCTTTCGACTCAAAAGGAGGCTCGTGGGGTAAGTATTAAAGTTACTTTGAAAACAATAGAAATGGAAAATAGAATTGATTTTATATCAAAATATACTACCCTGCAAATTAATACTACGCTAGATTGAAAAAGATGAACAAAAAGCAAAAAATGACACGGACACAAATCCCCCCAGGGGGGATGGCAAATGGGCTCGAAAGAGCCTATTCAAAATTTATTTTTATTACCAGCGGTTACAATATCAGCAAACTGATATGATGCCTCTTGATTCTTATATAGAATGAAATCAAGAGCTTACAAAGTACGAAAATTAAAAATTTCAGTCAAAAAGGGAGACCCCTAGGGGGATTCAGAGGCCCAAAAGTCATTTTCGAGCAGCAGCTCCTCCTTTTTCCTGTTATTCCTGCTAAAAACCAGCAAGCTTATTAGACTGAAAGATGCCCAAAAGCACCCTGAAAGTACCTTTGGGTCAGCTTACTTTTAACCAAAAAATGCTAAGTAAAAACTAGTTAAAAAGGGTAAAAGAAAGGAACCAAGGAAAGCAAGCTTTCCTTGGGATCTTGGCTTTCCTTTTAGGAAGCCAATATGATGTGCACTGATTGCTAGATTTATCTTTTATAACAGCAAACAGAAATCTAATGCATGCAAGCTACCAATTTTCTTTAAAATTCCATGCAAAAAGGACGATTTCCCTAAAGCTAGATCTAGAATGCTTAGGAAACCTTTTAAGAGCAAGATCTAGACTATGGGCTTTGAGAAGATAGATCTATGTTGAATTTACTTTTAAGATGATAGATCTAAACAATATCAAAGCTATGAACAAAGTAAACGGGTAAAAGAGTTGAGTTTGAGGGAGGAAGAGGAGGAGAGAAATGCTGGTAGCCTTGAAGATCCACGGTGGAGCTTTCACGTGGAATGTCGAGGGACTATGCCTTTGGAAGTTTTTGGAGAGAGTGAAGAAGCAAACTAGATCAGCATCCTCTCCAATCTAGGAACCTACAGCTCAGCTGAAATCAAAAAACTTGCCGAAAAACTTGTGAGATCCGATTAGTACATACACAGAGATTCAAAATAACATGCATATAAGTTTATAGAACATGCTGAATCTAGATCTCTAAACATGCATCAAAGGAAAGAGATGGCCAATAAACTTATTGAAAAGCACCTTTCCTATCAAGATTATAATAAGCTTATTATCAATCTTAGCAACGAATCCACAAGCAATTAGCAAATTATGAACACAGATACAGGTTACCTCAGTAAAAAGATGGCAATGATCATCCACACATACAATGGCACAACATCATCTTGCCTCCAAAGCTTTTCTTTATTTCAAATGAACAATAACAGCAATACAATAGCAGCAGCACCTCAACCCCAGTTCTAACTAGCTTGGAAGAGGCTATTGTGCTTGGATATATACAAAAACTAAGAGATCCAGCCCAGAGGGGGTGCAAATCCCAAGGAGACAGATCAAATCAGCTAATGGAGAGTCAATCAATGCAGATCTGAAGCTGAACTGAGCCTACTTGTCAATCAGGGGCCTGATTGAGCTGACACATCAACCCATAAACCGACACATCAGTCCACAGAGCATCCAGGAGAGTCCACACGTGTGGAGGAGAGAGAGAGGGCGCAATTCCCCATAAAGAATGCTGAAGATCAACTCTGGATCTGATTTGATCACCTCGTTTAGTCAAGGATTTGTCAGATCCATTCAATCTACTTCAAATCTAACTGATTTCAATCAAATCGGCTGAGAATCCACTGATCTATGATTTTGGATTTGCTCCATTATTCATTAATTTATTAATTAAAATAATCAACAATTGATTTTTGGGGCTTTCTGACCTGAGTGATGGAAAATCACTCAAAACTAGGAAATAGTGGGTCCATGGGTTTACATGGTGCTCTTAGCTTGAAAATGAGCACCTACATGACTGAAACTGAGTATTTGGCCCACTTTTATTACAAAATCAATTTTTCCAATTAAACTATTAAAAAATAGCCTAAGTTTTGGAAAAATTAAATTTTAATAAAAAACACTGAAAAAACTAAAAAATTGAAAAATTTGAAAAAACCTAGGGGGACTTAGACATGTTCATATGACTCGACCATGATGTCTAGCATGTTTATACATTGACACATAGACTCTAATAACCTCAATAGGCCTAAATGCCAAGCCGACCACCCCAACTTTGGAGGTATGGAGTGAAAAACTCAGAAATTATCAGTCGTTTATTCAACAACCAATAATGACCAAGAGAAAAAACACCCTGGGCTGATCGGATTGACAAATAAAGTCTAAGAGAGCGAGTCTTTTACAGACACTATCATGCTAGAACATTTATTACAATTCCCCCATGGGGTATGAACATGTGATATAGTACAACAAGCACTTCCCAGAAGTACTTCTAAAGGTCTTCTGAAGTCCGAACAAGTTATCCTTGTCCGGTTCCCAAGGCTCACTTGATAAAAAACCACTAAGTACAACTTAGGTGGTAACAGAAACCACACATGAATTTCTTTTACTAGTATTGCAGCAAAAAGTAAATACTGAGAAACATTCACAACGTCACATAAAATATAGACACAGTATTTTGGGTATGGAAACCCCCGGATAAAACCCAAGATGGGAAAACCGATGCAGCAGTCAGATATGAAATTTATATAATGAAGATATGGAACTTTTACAACCAACAGATGAATTCACCCAACCTGGCGAAATGAAACCTCTGCGGAAACAATGGACAAATCCAGCAACCCAGCTAACCCCCAGCGCAGTTGTACAGCCCCTAACTCAGCCTAGAACTTAGGTGAATCTATCAGGTAGGTGCTCCTCCGTCTTTTAAGCAAATTCCTCCGTTTGACTTCTCTCTGTTTGTGTCTCACCTGTGTGTGTGTCCTCTCCACCAAATCTCCTTTTAACTCAATGGCTAAACGAAAACCCTAACCCTCACTATGGATCAATGGATGTGATCCTCTAGTGAGATCAATGGCCAAGATTAGATTAGCCATCACCTAAGTTTATTTCACTTTTCACTTTATAAAAGTGATTCCATTAAGTCAAAATCAAATTATAATTATTAATGTATTTTACTAAGTCCAAACTTAGGAAAATCACATTAAATACATTTGGCTTCCAGTTTAATGTCTTCCTAGCATGTAAGGACACATGCTATGCTAGAAGACCTTCCTTGTTGTCAATTTCTAACAGAGAGGAATCAAATCTCTGGAGGTGCAAACCCCTTTTTAGAGTGGAAATGTTGAGGAAGTGTGTAATGCAATTTTTATGATTTTAATTTATTTAATGTGTACTTTTATATATATGCAGTTTAAATATTTAAAATTTAATTTGAGCCGACATGTTATTTTTTATAATATTTTATAATTTAAAATTTAATTTGAGCATGGAAGGAGTTACACATATCCCCCCTACTGGGCTATAGAATGCGCCTCTTCGGCGCAATTACATAAGATTTATTTTATACTCTAAGTTCTACATTCCTCTATATATATATATATATATATGTTATTTTATATTGATAACAAATGTGGAGGAGAGGAAAGAGTAGAACACAGGAAAGTCAAGAGAGAAGGGGAGTCACTGAGACAAGGTCAGAGTCACGAGATAGGGATGTGGCCACAAAATGAACAGAGCACTAACATGAAGAACTAATATAGGGGTTATACTTGAGGGCCTAACGTCGATACCTCAACATGGGCATTGTGGATGCATCAGTTGGATCGAGATGGAGTCGGGTAAAGTCATGGCAGTCCTTCACAGTGGTGGCATTATGTTGATTTTTCTTAAGCAACATCAAGAGCCATTCTCTTGGAGACTGGAGGCACCTGGTCAGTTACTAGGGAGAGAAACCAGTCCAACGCTGGGGAACTCAACCTAGAGTTGAGTGGCCATTCTTTGAATGGAGACACCTGGTCAGTTACCAGGATGTGGAACCAGTCCAGCACTGGGGGAACTCAACCTAGAGCTGAGTGGCCATTCTTTCAATGGAGACACCTGGTCAGTTACCAGGATGTGGAACCAGTCCAGCACTAGGGGAGCTTGGCCTAGAGCTGAATGGCCATTCTTTGAATGGAGGCACCTGGTCAATTACCATTAAGATGAACTAGTCTAGGACTAGGGGAGACACCTGGTCAGTTACCAAGTATTTGACACTGAGTTACCAGGACATCACTATAAGTCCTAGACTGGGTCTCGGCATGTGAGGCACTCCTACCCTCGATCTGTGGGCTTTGTGATCTTCTCCAGGGATTAGCTACCCTTGGTTAAAACACCTAGTACTCGATCTTGGTGGCACATGAAGTTCAAGATAAAAGCATTAGTAATTCTCCCTATTGATGATGATGTACTTTGAGTGGGTATCAAGGACCCTTATGACCACTTGCATTGATCACAGGGCACTTGAAGAAGGCTAAAAGGTAAAAGTCAAAATACATAAAGACCATTGTACCACTAAGAAGTCAAAGTGAAAATACAAAAAGGTCTTTAGTACCGTAAAGATAAAAGTCAAAAAGGTAAAAGAATAAAGCCCTATTATTTTATTCTTATTCGAAAGGTCCACATCCAAGTGACTAAAAGGCTATTAAAGAAGGTCACTTGCAAGTTGCAATTCATTTAGACACACTTCATCTTCAATAAGTGACTATTCCACTGAAGACTTGCGGTCAAAATACATAAAGACCATTGTACCACTAAGAAGTCAAAGTGAAAAATACAAAAAGGTCTTTAGTACCGTAAAAATAAAAGTCAAAAGGGTAAAAGAATAAAGCCCTATTATTTTATTCTTATTCGAAAGGTCCACATCCAAGTGACTAAAAGGCTATTAAAGAAGGTCACTTGCAAGTTGCAATTCATTTAGACACACTTCATCTTCAACAAGTGACTATTCCACTGAAGACTTGCGCTAGGTTTCTGGAAATGTGAATACTTCTTGTTTTACTCCTAGCATGGTGGTTTGCTAGCTAGGGCATCATCATCACTCTCATGAGTTAGGGCATCGCTCTTCTCCTCATGGTGAACAGCAAAACAGAACCAAGGATGCCTACTTCCATTCCGTGCAGCCACCTTCCGTTCACAGGCAGTCTATCCTACTCTCGGGTAGGTCTTCTCTTCATCCCGGGCAGCCACAAGATTTCCGGGACGCAGCACAAGCAGCTCGGGCAGGGATAAACCAGATCGGGCAGCTCTGTTTTGGATCCGGGAAGCCCTATATTAGTTTAGGGCAGTCACATCTTGGACAGACTGATTCTGGGCAGGCACAGAATCACCACAGGCAGGCTCAGGAAGATCCAGGCAGAACTCGGGAAGACAGAGCAGATCTCGGGGCAGATCTGACCTCGGGCAGGCAGAACAAAGGCTCGGGCATCTGCAGACAGTTCCAGGCAGGGAGAACAGACCCTCGGGCAGCCGTACAGAAATCTGGGCAGCAGGAAATGTTGAAAACGTTCACGGGCAGCAGTCTGTCAGTCTCGGGCAGCAGCAGAAGGAATTCTGGCAGCTGGGCTGCTGAGAAAAACATCTTCAGGCAGCTGAGAGAAAATATGCGCATAAAGCCCTAATTCAGTGTTTTTCTGTAAAATTTGTCTTGTTGACAAATTGTTGGTCAAATTGTGCTAGGGTTTGAAATTGCCCTAACCAACTAGGGTTTTACAAATCCTGAAGAACATTCATCTCAGAATTCTAAAATTCTTTTACAAACTCAGTCATCTCATTTAAGGGATGAATTACTAATGCTTTTGGGGTTTTTGTCCTTTAAAGGTTTCCCCGTGAAAACATCTGGTCTTCATGTGTATTGATATTTTGTTTATCTACTGCACTTGTCCTTTGTTATCTATCTTACAGTGTGCAAAATTAAATAACATATGCAAATGCTAAAATTCAACAATTAGCACATGGGCAGCTTGGCGGCAGCTTTAGCACACAGTAGCATAGTGATGGTTTCAGCACATGGAAAATTTAGAAAGCAGCCCTTGACTGATGCACTAGTAAGCCAATACATGAAGAGAAATAATAGAGCTTATCATTGTTTGCTATGACCCTAATTGCAACACAATTTTACTTCTCGAACAAATGAATCAATCCCCATACATTTCAAAGATGGGTTGACAGAAATGTGAAACGTGAAATGATGAATGAAATGCAAACCAAGAAGTTTCAAACAAAAAGAACACAGAGGACATATTTCAAATAAAAGCATAAAAGTATACATAAACATAACCATAAATAATCAGCGACAAGTCATAAATACCATTTGGACACTGGCATCAATCATCTTATATTATGATTCGCCATTAAGCTTAAAGGAAATGTGGAGAATTGAAAAAATGCATAGGTACATAAAAGGTGGGGCCCAGACCACATATATGGTAACATAGTTCAAAGAGCCTAGCTACCCACTGTCAAATTATTTTCCAAGTTGCAGGGAGAAAGATATGGCCAATGTTTGGAAAATATTGGAGACAGTATCGCTGGGATACCTGTACAGGTAATAATTATAGCATATACTATATAGTGCCCAAACTGTCTTCTAAAAATTTTCTGAATTTTGAAACTAAAAAGTATATTTTATCATCGATCTGGTTAAAATGCTAATCTATGTTACTGGATTCGCCTAGGGAGGATATGGGATCCACAGTCCTGCAAATCCGGATTCGGGTCCACTTGGGAGATATATTTTTAACTTGTCGGAAAGATTAATACAGCAGATTCTCCATGAAAACCATTTTTTAAAAGCGTGTAAAAAAACAAAATATAAAACAAAAGAGAGAAAAGTGTGGGGCCCTAATACCCTAAGTTTTGCTTATAAAATAGCCCCTCCCAGAGCCCTGACATCCTAAAACACACAAATCTGTGTTTTTCATAGCATCCTGCATTTCTGATGAGAGCAAGTTGGAGGGAAATATTTCAAAGATCTGAATTTCGTATGCTTCTGGTCCAAGGTTTTGCAGAATATGTGTGTCTGTGTGGTCGTTTCCCCATATTTGGATCCTGTATTTTTGAAAAATCTGGTGGATTCGGATCTGGATACAGATCCATTTCCATGCAACCTAGAAACTAGTTACTAAACAAAAGTTAAACAAAAAGGTGGAAAAGATAACTTGACCATACCTTAGCCTCACATTTACACCATTGTATGACTCATATGGCATCTCGACTGTGGAGAATTCGAAGGGATAGGTTTTGCGATCATGAAGTTCACCAGGTACATCTAGCTCCCGAACTGTAAAACAAACTTATATCAGCTACAAATGAGAACTAGCTAAGTTTAACGGAAGATGGAACAATAACATTAAAGTTTGTATGGCAACACATGCCATGAAAATTCAGCTCAGAGTTCTAAAAAATACAGGAAGTAAAATAAAGGCAGCATTTAAGCTTTTGCAACAAGTAAAGTGTATTTCATTTCCCTAACTGTTGTCAAAGTGGCAAATTCTTGGTCTCTTCCAATGTGTTGGAAAATGTTCCAAATCTTATGGACAATAACACATACTGCAGTGAATATTTGTCTACTGAATCTAAATGCAAGTCACTTCTCTATTTTGATTAGCATGACTAGGCATTTTTAAGATTGAATTATCAATATTAACATTGTGGAATATACACAGGAAATAGCAAATGGATGGCACTTTAAGTAACATAGAGTAGTATTGCTGCTTGAGAAGCTATAATACTTGAAGGAAATAAATATCTCCTTAAGCTTTCTAATGGAAAAAGTTTAGCATAAGTAACACCTTAACTTACCAAGGGAAGTAAAATCGTAGAAGTTACCCCTGTCGAAATACAACTCTGCAGAAAATTGATGAAAATGATTTCAATGATATTATAAAAACTAATGCAAAAATAAATATGTATACTCGTACTAAACTATGATGATAAGAAGACTAATAATCACAACTAACAAGAGGAAAACAATGCAAATAACATACCAAAAACTTAAAATGAGTCCAGAACAAGAACATGCTTTCAAGTTTCAACCCTTACGTCTCAAATAGAAATATACCAGTTTAATGTAATCCCAATGATGACAAAAGTTAGAATATGCAAGTTCAAAGAAAATTGCATTGGTTTTCCCATGCCCACCTTGAATTGGCCAGAAGCCATTGGTTGGTTGGATTGAAAGAGCAGGGTTTAGCATCGTTAGCTGGTTGCTCACTACAGCAACCTTTGAATATTTGGAAATAGCTAAAACTTCTCAAGCCACTGTCACAAATAGCTAGCCTTATCTTTCATTAGATGGGAACAGTGACACTTATCCTCCTATTTTTCTGTATCTGAGATATTGCTAAAGTCTGCCCCAAACTGGGAAAAAAAAAAATTTGCTCCACCTGGCCACTGTGCTACAGATGTAGAAAACTGCCTTCAGAAGCTCTCCATCTAAAGTCAATTAAGCATGGCCATTCTTATTTTGGATAGCCAATATCAGGCCAGGGATGAGCCATTGCAATGGGAAGTTAAACAATGGTAATCCAAAAGATAAGTCAAAAGATGCTTAAACCTTGATCCACCCAACCAGGCAAGGTAGTATTATACATGGAACTATATCTAACAGCTTATAAGTTATAAACCTGTGAAGGAAAGCTGAAGATGATAGGAGCACAGTCAACAGTAACGCAGATACAAAAAACACAAGGATGCAAGTACTCAAAAGGAGATTGCCGAACCATGCATCCTGTACACTAATTTTTATTAGGTATTTATAGGATTACAAAAATGGTGAAAAGTGATCATTGATGACCATGTCTCCTAGGGTGATCACCTTGGTCAAAAATACAGTGTTAGGCGAATGACCATCCTGGTCAAAAATACAGATTTAGGTGAGTTATCATCCTTGACCAGATGAACGATGAGATATTTACAGCGAGGTAGGTAGTACACAAAATAGAAAAATACAAAAAGATAAAATACCAATATAATACATCTTTGGACTAAGTGCACAAAGAACTACCATGGAAATAAAAAAGTTGACTAGGAAAAAAGTCTCATCAATTCTTCGTTGCTGAGAGAGGAAATTATCCCCAATTTCTGTTGCCACACTACTTTTTCATGTCCACACTTGTAGCAAACACATCTGAGCATTGGCATGGATCGGCAATTCAACAAGTATTTGTGTGAGGAAATCTACCAGTCATAACTAATCATCTTCCCCTCTCTCTCTCCATCTTCCCTAAGTTTGTACACATAAATTGGGATACGGCCAGACAAAAACAAATTGTTTGGTATTCCCTTTGTAGATTGTTCAAACTTCATACCCCATCCACAAATTGTGAAGTGATTCATTTGACGCTTCGTTGTTGTTGTAAAGCTTCATGTTGTTCTTATCTTGATGTACAAATTTAATTCATTAATGAGAAATCAGAGTGGAGTTATTGCTTGCTTCATCACACAAATATGTATGATAAATAAATTTGTTTCTATTTCTATCAAGTTAATGTCCTTATCATTGTACCATAATCAAGTTACTATGTATATAAGTTGAGCTCATTTGCAATTGTTGATGTGAATGCAATAATTATTTATTGCACATTTGAATCAAATTGATATCAAAGCATAGTTTTGCATTTAGTTGTTGGAGTTTGTAAATAGTTTATGGTAAAGACTTGTTCTTAAATATAGAACAAAAGGAGAAAAGATTTGTAGAGTTGAATGGTACCACTCAAGGAAAAAGTTGTAAATATTAATAGCAAGGTCAGGACTATGGATGAACAATTAACCAATATCTCCCCTTAGTTGCAAAGGTTACATCTTTGGTCACAACATTACAAATTGTTAATCACAAAAATCTCTCTAGAAGCAAAATCAATCCAAAATCAAATCATATTGGAGAAGGTTCATCATCAAAACAGGGCTCTCTCAAAGCTGGAACCAGGGTGAAAAGTTTGGCTTACAATGGCCAAATAGATGCTCTACATGTTAGATTTTTTAATGGTTATACAAGATCTAAAACATTTAGCATCATAACATCATAACCATAATCAAAGGATCACTGAAAGAAAGACAAATGCAGCAACACAAAGATTTTCCTCGGGGAAACCACAAGGGAGAAAACCACGCAAAACTTCCTCGGTATAGATTTCGACCAAGACAATGTAAAACCCCAGCAACAAGAATAGTTGCTCATCTTCCACAGTAGACTCTTTCTCTCTCTCTCTCCAGCGCAATACTTGAGTGTAAGATCTGTGTGAATGAGAGAGGTGCCTCACCTATTTATATTCTTCAGTTGACTTGCCCTCTAACTTAACAGGGCCGACTTCTCTAACTAACTGGGCCAACTTGTCCAATTGGACACCACAAATAACGTTTATTATTTTGACACTTGGGTAGTATTGCCCCGACTTACAATGGAGGGTTTACCTCATGACTTTTACATGACCAATTACATCAAGGACATCTCCAAATGGAGGAATAACATATATGAAGAAGAATACAACAAAAGTACAATAGAATATCTTCCGCAGTTACAATATTTTAACACTCCCTCTTAACTAGGAAGGTATTCTACATCAACAACAACCATCATTACCACTGTACAACTAACTGGTGAATCTCTATATGTCATAGGAAGTTTGGAACATCATCATACATCTTCAGCATCGATCTCAGTTGGATCATTCTTTGCAATCTCAATAAGTAAATATTGAATCATCTTCTGTACGTGTTGAATCATCTTCTATCACGTTAGTATATGAATATTGAATCATCTTCTATCACGTTAGTATATGAATACTGAATCATCTTCTGAACCTTCTTCTGTAGCATCAGTATGTGAATACTGAATCTTCTTTTGCCACATCAGTATGTGAATACTGAATCATCTACTTGCCAGCATCAGTGTGTAAACACCGAACCATCATCTGTAACATCAACATCTGAACCATCATCAGTTGCATCTTCAGTATGTGAATACTGAACTATCATCATCTGTATCTCCAGTATGTGAATACTGAAAGCATCATCATCTACATCATAAGTATCATCATCTATATCTTCAGTATGTAAACACTGAAATATCATCTATATCTTCAGTATGGGAATACTGAAACATCAACATCTATATATTCAGTATAGAAATACTGAAACATTGTCATCTGCATCAACAGTATATAAATACTGAAACAATCAATAACATCATTAGCATGTTAGTGCTAAAAACCAAATCATCTGTAGTGCTAGGATCATCATCTGCATTACCAGCATAGAGATGCCGGAACATCGTCATCATCATCAACATAAAAATGTTGAAACAACTTCAACATCATCAACACAAAGTGTGTTGTGACCACAACTACATCAACATCATCAACACAAAGTGTGTTGTGACCACAACCACATCAACATCATCAACACAAGGTGTTGGGACCATAACCACATCATCAGCATCATCATACAAATGTTGAAGCAACATCATCATCAATATCAGTATAGAAATATTGAAATTACCTCACCATCATCAGTATAGAAATGTTGAAACTATCTAATCAACATCCCTATAGAAATACTGAAACTACCTCATCATCATCAGTATAGAAATACTGAATCTGCCATATCATCATCAGTATAAAAATATTGAACTTGCTACATCAACATCAGTATAAAAATACTAAGNCCTATAAAATAGGGATTTTTGGCTGGCAGTCTGTAAGCCCAGTTATATCCGCATAATTGTTCAGAAATAGAAAATATCAGTATTTGGGATATTTCATAAGCTTGCTACATCAGTAGAAGAATACTGATACCATCAATCAACAATCATCAATATGAGAATACTAGACCTGCTACATCAGTATAAGAATACTGAACTTGCTACATCAGTATAGGAATACTAAAACTATCTCAGCAATCATCTTAACAATCATCAACACTGAGAACATCTCAACAATCATCTCAATAATCACCAATCATCAATGTAGCAACACTGAAACTATCTCAATCAAACATCTCAACAATCATCAATCATCAATGTGATAACACTGAAACAATCATCTCAACAATCAATGTAAGGACACTGAAACTATCATCTCAACAATCAATGTAACGACACTGAAACTATCATCTCAACTATCAGTATAACAATACTGAAGCACACATCTCATCAATCATCAGTATAACAATACTGGAGCAACCATCTCAACAATCATCAGTATAACAATATTGAAGCATACATCTCAATATAACAATACTGAATCAACCATCTCAACAATCAGCATATCAATGTTGAACCAATCATCTCAGCAGCCATCAGTATAACAATATTGAGCTAAACATCTCAACAGTCCTCGGACCTCAGTGTAACAATACTGAACTACAGTCATCAGTATAACACTACTGAAAGCAAACATCTCTACAATATAGCAATACTGTAACAACAATCCTTCCCTCTAACTATCTCGGAGCAGCATCACGGTGAGTTCTCTGGTAGATCCACCCGGGCATTTTGTCTAACTTACTAACCCTTTCGAGCCAACAAGCCTAGTCAGACAGACGGATCTTCCTGGGGACCAACAATCCTTGTCCTGGCTTTACAAACCCACTTGGGTTAAACTGATCTAGCCAGACATACTAATCCCCCTACGATCAACAAGTCTCGTCTGACTAACCCTTTCGAGCAAAACAGTGCTAGCCAGACTTACCCTACTCTAGACTGAGCTACTCACCACTGCATCCTTCTTTCATCTACCGTCACTCCCTCTTACGAGAGATGTCCTTTCGGACTACACCAAGCGTGTCTCAAAAGTATTCAAACTTTACACGAGCCAGAGGCTTAGTCAACACATCTACCACTTGTTCCTCTGTAGGAACATACTTGAGCTTTATAGCTTCTTTCTCCAACTTCTTCTTTAACATTCTCTTCCTGTACATCTGCGACTGCATCATACATATACAACTTGCATCATTCTTCTTTTGTGTATCTGTAACTGCATCATTCTTCTCTTGTACATCCGCAAGGGTGTCACACATTCACAACTTGCATCATTCTTCTTTTGTGCATCTATAACTGCATCATTCTTATTTGCAACTGTATCATGCATCCGCAACTTCATCATTTCTTCTCTTGTAGGTGATTGAATACAATCCTTCCTACAAGTCAAATACAATTGTATGATTAGAAACATTTCGTAACATATTCATAATCTCAAATTCTCATGCATAAAGATATATATAATTATGCAACTATTTCCTCTAACGCATCAATCATCTATATCCGGTAACTATCTATATTTCTTCCGTCTTGCCAAGACATTATTTCATAAGTAGCAATGGAATGTTGTACAACAACATAAGCCACTTACCCATCACCTGCATATTAGTAGTATATTGTAAATATTCTAATATCCATAATACATTTCCTGAATCTAGAAACATATCTTGAACAACTAGATATATAGGAAATGACCATTCAAATACTTATCTTTGCTTGTTTGGTATACTCCATATTGATCTCTGTCTTCTTGAATTACTAGAGTCTCTGCCAAATGTGTTCAACTTCATCGTCTGATTCTAAGGACCTGTTCCTATCTTGCTCATGATCGAAAATGTTGAGCAAGTCTTCTTACACCACATATCACATAGGACTGTGTCTGTGTGTCCTACCAGTGCATCCCTTCTTATCCAATGATGAAATGGATACGAGTATAATCTTCATCTTTATTAGTATAATTCTTCTGAATCATATACCTCATTACTTGAGGAATCTTTACTTGCTTTCTTCTCATCTACAATATATTCATCCATTATTGTACTGAGAGAAATACTCTGCTACATGCCAAATGTTGGAGTACGTAGTACTACCAACTCAATCAAAGTCATCATACCTTTGTAGTACCCTTTAGGTACCACACCATTTTCTCTGCATATTTTACTTGGATAAGTAAAATGTCTTTTGGACTTCATCATACCTCTAATCTCAAGATTCTTGAACTTTGAGATCTACCGTAGTCACTCCCTCTGAGGTGGAGCACTATCCTCCCTCTGCATCTCTATTAGGACATTGGGGTGACAGCTAGCCTCCTCTGTTGTTAGTCTTCTTTCTATCCATCTATGCCACTTGTCGAGGTCACTAGACATCAGGATCCTTCATCTCGAACTTTGTTGCAAGTTTTCTTTTGTCATTTATAGGATTCTATCTTCAACATTGTAGTAAAGGTTGGGATCTCCATCCCTCTAGTTGATCCTCAAGTTTCTCATGTGATTGTATGTGCTATCCCATGGGTGCCTATTGAGCTTGTACAAATCCTTCTTTGCGTAGGTGGTTCTCTGTAGAGAGTTTCAAACCATATAGGTTGTTTGATCTGTTCTTCTACTTTGATTACACCAATTGATTAGTGTAATATCCACTACTGGAGGTTTGTCTAGTTCCTAGAGCACTGTCTTTCCATAGTCGACTCTCTCTATTGATAGAAACCACGAACCTTACTTATATCTTTTGATACTACGATCGGCGGTATACTCGATCTTATAGATCTACTTGGAAGACTTCATAAAATTTCCCTAAATGTCTTGAGCTCATATCCAAACATAATTCTTTATGATCGACTGGTACTTCTAGAACATATCATCCTTCCATTCTTCCTTCTTGGGACATTCTTTCGCAAAGTGTCCTTTTATTCTTGGTGGGAATGTTCTTACTTTTTGTTCTTTCTCTTCTTAGCCTGAGTTCTTAGGGCTTGATTGTCATCTCTTCTTCAATCAATCGTGCATTTATCCATATGTGATCTTCCTACTAGAACAACTCTCTTGACTGAATTTGGAACACCATTCAGAGTTGTAATTTATGCTTCTGCTTCTCTGACATTGTCTTCAATAGCTTCTAATTGCTCCTTGAGATGAGATCTTCTTGTGAAGTAATCATTGAATGTTTTTCTGACATTGCACCTTCACATTCTTGGGTTCTCAAGGTCATCTTCGTACTAACTGTTCATTGCATTGAACATATCCTTGGGAGTCTTCAAGGATGATACACGTGAGATCCAATGGAGACAGAAATACTCATCATTGTTTTGACTAGGTCCTTCTTTTGCTTTGCTTTTGACTTTATCTATGTCTGGATCTGCAGCTTCTTCTTTGACATAGTTCTTCATGGCATGCTTCTTCAAGTATGGTAAGCACTCCATAATTCCATGCTTGGAAGTTCTCGACTCTTTCAAGCTTGTCCTCAAGCTTGGTACTGCTTTGTCATTATGAAAAAAATGAAAACCTCAAATGGAAATAGAGAGGATGAAACTTACCAGTGAGGATGCTTGCTTGAAGGATCTTTTGAAAGACTGCTTCTCGTGGACCTAGAGTTTGACAAAGAAACCCTAATTTTTCAACTTAGCTATCTTTCATATCTGATTGGATAGAAAGATGCGCCTCCTCAAGGAAAGCTGAGCAGCATACTTATTTTCCCAAAACTGTGGACAGAACTACAAAATATCTGATGCCCTAATTTTCTCCGGCAGTAGCATTAGGTCAAAAAATGAAAGTCCACAGAAGGAGAAACTTCTTACATAGAGATATGTGCCCTTCCAAGGGCGAATTTTATGGTCCTCCTTCAACTGATTGGTGGAGGGAAGTGCCCAGAATAGGAAACCCTAGTTTTTCTCTAGTCTCTTCTGCAGAAATGACTGATCTTGTTTCTACGATATTTCTGAAAGTACTGCTCCTATGTGTCTGAAACTTCACAATGAGGAAGCCTCACCTGTCCTCTTTCCAACACCGTAGGTTAGAGCAGAATTGGATTCACCATCTGGGACTTATGTGAGGTTTACCAAGGTGACTTATTTCAAGACTGTTCAGCATAGCGAACTTGTACGGACTGCCACGTGTCATTGTTTCACCTTCGGAGCCTGAAACTTTTACCACAGAAACTACAGTTCGTGCCCTATCCAGAACATCTTGCGAAATTGCATTTGGACCTTCCTAGCCCGAGATATAGCGAATCTCCCTAGGCCACCTGTTTAAGGCTGAATTCTGGGAGAGGTTGGAACCCTGAGTTAGAGGAATCGTATCTTCTAGATTATAATTTATAGCAAATCTGAGGTTGAAACTTTTACACAGGGTAGAGTGCAAACTTTTCTGACCTGTAAAAGTTTCAGCTCCTGAGCCTTCTCCAATCTCGAGATATAACGAATGTCCCAAAATGACTAGTTTTAGTCTTTTAGGGTTTTCAAGCATGAAACCCTAATCTTCAATAATTGTAGTTGTAGCACTGTTTCAGTTGCACAAAGACTTATTTCAGGGTGGCTCTGATATGATGTTAGATTTTTTAATGGTTATACAAGATCTAAAACATTTAGCATCATAACCATAATTATAGGATCGTTGAAAGAAAGACAAATGCAGCAACACAAGAGAGCACAAGAGAACATAGATTTTCCTCGGGGAAACCACAAGGGAGAAAACCCTGCAAAACTTCCTCAGTATAGAATTCAACCAAGACAGTGTAAAACCCCAACAACAAGAATAATTGCTCATCTTCCACAGTAGACTCTTTCTCTCTCTCTCTCTCTCTAGCGCAATACTTGAGTGTAAGATCTATGTGAATGACAGAGGCGCCTCACCTATTTATATCCTTCAGTTCACTTGCCCTCTAACTCAACAGGGTCGACTTCTCTAACTGACTGGGCCCAGTTGTCCAATTGGACACCACAAATAACAATTATTATATTGACCCTTGGGTACTATTGCCCTGACTTACAATGGAGGGTTTACCTCATGACTTTTACATAACCAATTACATCAAGGACATCTCCGAATGGAGGAATAACATCTCCGAAGGAGAATACAACAAAAGTACAATAGAACATCTTCCGCATTTACAATACTTTAACACTACAACCTGATGATTAGCAAAGGCAACTCTATTCCTAACAATTATTATTGCAATACACGAATGGAGGCAAACTTACCTTCGCAAACCTAAGCATGTCATGCTTTGATGTGGTGAAGGAATTTATGTGAACACAGATTGACCTTCAATGCCATACAAACCATTACACGGGATGATTCAAAGTCATTGTCAAGGATAAATTCTATTCTGTGAACCATTGGAAGGAATAACAACAACACTGGAAGTGCCAACAATAGAGGTCCAACTAAATGATAGATGCCTACATCTAGGAGTTCAACCATTATATAATGTAATTCAAAGGAATGGACGAAGAAGCAAAGTCAGTGACCAAGTTCAATGGTGCATTGATTACACCATCTCAAATGAACTTTATTGATTTTTCCTAAGCAGCATCGAGAGCCATCCTCTGGGAGAATGGAGGCACCTGGTTAGTTACCAGGAATTCAACCCAGTCTGGGACTAGGGCCTCAGCTTGGGGCTAAGGGGGTGTTGAAAAAACTGAGTTTTACTCCTTGCTGGTTTAAATGAACAATTTGTGTTTTTCACTTCAGCCGGTTTTGCATAGGCTTGAAGATACTTAAAAATTTTGCCGAACAATTTTAAACACACAGTAAAATCAAATTACTAACAGGCTGAAACAAATACACATTCACACCATAAATTTAACTCAGAGATTTTTGGCTAATCAGCCCTGGAAAAACCCCCACGGGGAAAACCAGTCAGAGAGAGGAGAGATTTTTATTATTCTTCAGCAAAATAAAAGGACAGAAATGCAGGAGAAATACAACTTATCTCCACCCAGAATTTATCCCAAAGTCTGGACACTGTGCTCAGCAAACTAGCCGTACACCCTTTCTCGATTTCTGTGCCAAGTTAAATGTAGACCGTACAACCCAGAAAAGTTCGTACCAACAACAATAAATGCACCGTACAGTCTCGATTTTTGTGCTGTAATAAATGCCCGGTT
>LPNX010564483.1:174544-191660 GCA_001517045.1 Pseudotsuga menziesii | reverse complement strand
ACCAAGTGGCACAAGACAAACACCAAGAAGACCTTTGAACCACACAACATAAAAGTCAAGGGTCAAAGATAAAAAAAGAAAGGAAGGCCTAATGTCAACTTCCTAATTATGTGAAACCAACTTATAATGTTTGATGGACTATAAATGAAGATCAATTGCAAAACATATCATCATCTTTCATCACTTGACTACTCCAGTATACAACTCGTTGATTGAGGTCTTCTCCATCGCAGCTGTTTGACTGAGGAAAATTCGTGGCAGGTTTTTTTTTTATTCTTATTCTCTTCCCTAGTGTTGCAGCACCAAGCCTTCTAGGGTGGAACAGTAAAATATTGTTTTTATGGGAAAACCCAATGTAAGTAACGTAAGTGGTCCATAAATGGATCAATAGTAATGTAAAAATGTATTGTATGATAAATGATCAATAGGTACATAGGTTTGGGCTTTACATAAGCCCGTCATGCATCTTTTCGTAAAAGGCATGACTATAGACTTTAGATAGTATTTAGTTAATAATAATATTAATTTATTATTTTATTGTTACATTGTTTTCCCCTTAAGGGAAGCTGTGTCCTCAAAGCTTATTTGACGACAATGAGTACGTCTGATTTCTTTTGTAATGTTATCTTTCGATCTTTTGTGTTTAGTCATTGCGACATTTGATGAAACGAGGCAATACGAGCTACGAATTCCCCAGAAAAACTGGCGCATCGTCTCTAATGTGGTCCATCCCAAATCTATTTTTATCGAAGCTATTTGCTCACTTTGTGGGATAGGTCTTCTTGTTTGTTGTTTTGTATTTTGATTTGTTGTTCTTACTCGTTTGACATCATCTCTCCTCTGTGTGTTCATTTTGACCCTGTCATTGGTCAAAATAACGTTTATAATTGGGGTGTCGAAAGGAGTTTTTGTTGCTTGTTCTTCAGATGTATTGACTTCTTTTTTATCTGTGATGATGACTGAATTTACTTCCTTAACTTAAATTTGTTTTTCGGAGAGTCTGGATGCTTCTTTTTGAATTTGCGCTATTTTGTTCTCCAATAGATTGTTTTTACTCTGAATCTTCTCGAACCTTTCATCTTGCGACTTTTTGTCCTCTTTTAACTTCTCGACTTGTTTCTCTATTTGTTTATTAAGATTTAGAAGGCAATGGTTTTCTTCTTGCTTTTCTATGACTTTTCCTTCGATGTCTTCATTCGAGTTGTCTGCCTTGTTGGTACTCTTTAACTTCTTGATGTTCGTAACTAATATTTTATTATGATTTCTGAATCGATATATTTCTTCAGTATTACTTATTAATATGTTATTGACTTTTGTAATTTTCAACTTGTGCCCTTTTTTGAGTCGTCCTCTTTCTGCTGGAGTTCCTCAATCTGTTGTTGATGGCGGCAATTCTCTGCTTCTTGGCATCTTACTTTTGTCTGAATTTGCGTGATTTTGTCATCTTTGTCCTTGATGATTTTGTTTAATCGTTTTATTTCTTCTTTATTCTCGACTGCATATTTGATGATTTTTTGGTTTTGTAGATTCTGATCAATATATTTTTGACTCGTTAATTCCTCAATTTGAGTAGATAATCTCTCAATACGACCTTTTAGATAATGATTCTCCTGCTCTATTAATCCCTTAGAAATATCCAGCTTCGTCATGTCAAATGTTTTGTCCAATGCTCCCTATAGTTGGGACTACAATTCTAATTTCGAATTCGCCATAATTCCTGACTTCTGGTGTTCTTTGACGATAATTGGTTTTCCTTTTGACTTTTGAATTCTTCTTTGTTTTTGTCTTCTTTCAATTTGTTTTCTTCTTCTTTTTTTCCAAAAGTAATTATTATTTTAATAAAATTATAATTACTATATTTGTTTTTATAATAATAATTATTTATTAATTAATAATAATATTATTATTAATGCTTTTCTATATATAGTTTTAATATATAGTTTTTTTTTCAAAATTGAAATATTAAAACTAATAGAATTTAATATTGTTTTAATATATTTAATCTTTTTGAAAAACAAGTTAGGGTTTTTTATCCTTTGGGATGGTAGGTGGGAGTATGGGGTTGAATAAGAATGGAATCCGAGCAAGGATACGGGAGAGATTTTTTAAATGGAGTTGGAAAGCAAAACCATGTGTTGGTTTGGCTTTTTTTTTTCTTTTTTTACTTTCTTTTTCCTTTCTTTTGTTTTTCACTTTTTTTTCTTTTATCTTTTCTTTTTAACTTTTTTCTTTCTTTTCTTTTCTTTACCTTTTTTTTTTCTTTTCTTTTTTTACTTTCCCCCTTTGGGCCATGGGCCTGGAGGTAGAGATTTTTTTGTTCTTCTTAATTTTCTTTTAAAGATTTTGGGTCACAAACCCAAGGTAATTAAAATTGGCCCACAACCTTCCAATATAAACAAAATAAACCACAGGTCAGCCGAAAAGAACAGCTCTGATACCAAATGGAACAGTAAAACACTGTTTTTACGGGAAAACCCAATGTAAGTAACGTAAGTGGTCCATAAATGGATCAATAGTAATATAAAAATGTATTGTATGATAGATGATGAATAGTTACATAGATTTGGGCTTTATATAAGCCCATCATGCACCTTTTCGTAAAAGGCATGACTACTGACTTTAGATAGTATTTAATTAATAATAAATTAATATTAATATTATTTTATTATTTTATTGTTACATAGGGCTTCTTCCTTCACAGCTCAAGGTGAAGGATAGTCTCAGTGGTAAGGAGCAGTAGCAGCAGAGCTGCTGCAGCTCACAGTGAAGGCATAACAGCTCACAGGGTTAGCAGCAAAAGGTAACAGCTCATGGTGGTGGTCACGGGGTTAGCAACAGAAGGTGACAGCAGTCACGGTGGTAAGAAACAGCAGCAGCAGAGCTGCCATAACAGTCACGGTGAAGTGTTAAAGGGAAGCAGCAGTCACAGTGGCAGTAACAGTCCATGTGGCAGCAGCTGCTGGCATCTGTGTGGCAGCTACAGACCCTTGCTGAGGTGGCTACAGGATTCACTGAGTTGGCAGCAGAAGGATAGCAGCAGTAAGCCTGCTAGGACTTTCTTGGTTTTGGAAATTTTTATACATTCATCTCAGAGTTCTGGGAACAAGATTTCTCTGTTCATGTACAAACTCAGTCATCTCATTTAGAGGATGAATTATTAATGCTTTGGGGGTTTTGTCTTTAAAAGGTTTCCCCATGAAAAATCGTGTGTTCAATTGTGTGATGCTTGTTTTACTACTGAAATTGTCTTACTGATGTTAATATCTCAAGTACTATCTCTATTACAGTCTGCAATTTTTTTAAAATATCATACACATGTCAAAATT
Organism: Pseudotsuga menziesii; assembly: GCA_001517045.1. NCBI lineage: Eukaryota > Viridiplantae > Streptophyta > Pinopsida > Pinales > Pinaceae > Pseudotsuga > Pseudotsuga menziesii. The sequence goes on along the minus strand of LPNX010564483.1, from coordinate 188,334 downwards.
CAACAAACTTGATATGTTCCAAATCCGCACTCTTGAAGATGCCTGTCAAAAGCCAAAGTTAGCAAAGAGTAAGAACAATTGGCAAAAGTCTAACAATATTACTATTGTTAATTCTAGTTAAGGGAAGAAGATTGTTTCCAAATATGGCACAACCAAGAAGCCACTCGACGAGCCAATGCAACAAAAGATGAAATCTGGGTCATCAAAAGGTTATCAATGAAGTGGAGTTTGATCTCGTGTCATTGGGATGTGTGTGGAGTGAATTTCAGCAATCCATATCTATGGGATCAAGATGTAATCTATCAACACTACCTAAACTGGTACAAAGTTGTTGAAGATGACCAAGCTGACTTAACGACAACACTAAGGAAGATCCAACATCATTGGCACTTGTTTCCGTTGTTGAAGCCTGGAGACCAGTCAAACCCTCAAGACAATTTTCTTTGTTAATTTCCCGATCAGAGGATACTGTGGCAATTTCCAATTAATGACTGTAGAAATTTCTATGTTTATGACTTTTATTGCGAATTCAGAAATTCCACCTCACACCGGAGGTTTCCCAGATTTAGTCCCTGTGAACTTCAGCCTTTCAACTGATCTAAAATATAAATTCACAGCAGAAAACAGCGGACAATATTTCATTTCACTTCAATCCAAAACACTAGGAAGCCCAAGAGAAAAGGTACCAAACCTATGCCAACAAGTTTCAGCCTTTAGTGCACACTTTTTCAAGCATAAACCAGATCTGAAATCACTTATAGCAGTAAATATGCCCTATTATCTTCAAGATGTTTATCAAATCACTCAACAATTGGAGCCCTTATATATATCAAATTAGCATGAATAATGATGCTGAAAATTACCCAATCAAGAAAACAATGAAAGCTGAAAATCAAATTTGCAATTACACAAGTATTGGACAGCTGGAAACTTCATAGATATGTATAAGAATTAAGTACATGTATATACTGCAACTTTATCACAAAGCTGGTACAATAATTCAAGCTCTCCAAAACCCTAGCTAGGGAAAACAAGAAAACCCTAGCCACCAACAAAGATCTCCAACAAGCAAGGATCAACACCGACAAGTCCTCTTTGGTTCCAATAACAAGCTTGTATAACACAAGCTCTCCACATTGGCACAGTTATCTTCCATAGGGTTTGCAAACCCTAGACATGTTGCATCATATAAGTATATGGAAAGAACTCCAACGCTAGGCTCTAAATCTACATATCCATCCTAGGGTTTGAATCCCCAAATCCTAGGTCTTCCACTCTTTAATCATCACAAACTCCAAGAACTCCATGGATCATCAAGAATACAAGAGCTGGATCATCTTGCCCTAGCTTTACATCTGAAAAGAACAAGGCTCCAAAATCATGCGAGGTGTTAACTCTACTTTCCATCTCATCTATTGGGGCAAAACCCTAGTGCTACAACAAGAACCATAAGAACCATCATCATATTAAACGTCATCTTCTCTAGGGTTTTTAATGTATAGCACAAACCCTAGCCATCACAAGAGAAAACCCTAGCATCACATAAGAGCAACCACTCTCAGAACATCCAAGTCAATCTCTCCTTCCCCTTGTCTTCTCCTAGGGTTCCATCGTGTATCGTAGCATCTAGCTCCTAAGTCTTAGGATTTCTTCATGAACCCTAACTTCTCCAAGACAAGTACGAAGGAGTAAAAAAATGATGAATGAATACAAGATCTATATTCTACCTTATATATACATGTAGGAGGGAGGCTAACAAAAAATAAGGACATGTGTCCATACAAGTAACCAACAAGGCAACTCGACATGGAGCGCTCTACAATACAAGGATACACATGTATGAAACTAGGGTTTATCCAACGCCTAAAGTGAAACACCTTCCAAGTCGTGATCTTGGGCTCAAGGCCCCTCCTCCAAGATGGTGTGTACTCTAACAACAGTGAAAAAGTCGGCATCGGCAAAAAGTCAGCAAGGGTCCCGAATACAACTTCTTGGCAACATCGGTGAAAAAATCAAGAAAAATCGGCAAAAGTCGGCAAACATTAAAAAATACAAAATCATTCATTTTTTCAGAATTTCAAACATTTAAAGTAACAATAACATCAAATAAACACATTGGAACAAAAATATGGAGAAAGCATTGATATATACCATCATCATGTAGTCATGCCAAATGTAAAATTATACATCAAAGTCGATATTGTATCATGAAACATCATAGTTGTCTAATCAAGGACTCAAAAGTGGATAACCAATACAACATGACATCACATATATAAATGTATCCGAGGAAAACTAGCATCTAGCTATCTAATATCAATGCTCTCTTCCCGAGTTTTCCATTCATACTTCATATTTTTCCCTACTCCAATTATTAGGTTTATATTAGGTTTTCATAAATGTTTTTTATTTGTCCCTCCATCTTATGAGTTAAACCTAATTTTTGAAAGGTATATTTTATTGATTTGGTTGTCGGCTATTAAACCTATTTCTTGTTTTGTATTGGTGATAAATCATAGATGTATTTTTCACTCCTCCCAAATTGAATTTCTGACATGAGCCTCACATTTAGCCCTAACTCATCTACCACTTGAAACATTGCTCTCTTTTTCCTACAATGTGCTATGATGATCACTTAAAATATGTTTGCTCAAAAAATTCCCTAATAGTGAAAAAAGTAATTCAATTACCATTGTGATCTTTGATAAACGGATACATCTTTTGTATAGATTATCCTTGCATGGTTTGATATTCAAATACAACAAAGTTTTGAAATATTTATACGATAGAGGAAAGGTGTTAGTATACAACAAAATGGCAAAAATGGCAATTTTTTGGATAATTAGCCATTTTAGCAAAAATTGAGACTTTTTGGAAAAAGTCGAGAAAAGTAGGGACTCTTTGGAAAAAGTTGAGACTTTTTGGAAAATGTCGGAACTTGCAATTTTAGCCATTGCGACTTTTTGACTTTTTCGAAAAAGTTGCGATTTTTTGGAAAAAGTCGCGATTTTTTTCAACTGATTTTTCGGCTTAGGGAAAAAGTCGGCAATTTTTTGGAGAGTTTTTCAACACTGATCTATTGTCCAAGTATCCTCATGCAAGGCACTCCTCTCGCCATGTGCCACATGCCCTCACATGTGCAATATGCTACTCTCATGTGTACCAATGTGGTCACAAAGCTCCAATGCTCCTCCTCAACATATGTGTCTTGGTCCATCACCAACCTCCATGAAGTATGCTCCTCAACCCAAGCATCCTCAAGTCAAGTGTCTATCCTCCTCCATCCCAAACTCCAACAGTTAAATACCCTCTAAGTGACCAACACTCCCCCTAGGTAGGTAGGTACCTCTCCTAGTCGAGCAACTAACTCCCCCATTGTGTGCACCCAATGGGTTAGTTAACAAGTTGAGTAGTCAACAACCTTAGTAAGAGTGCCATCCTAGCACTCTAACAAAGGGCAAGCATCCCACCCAAACTGAGCCATCGATATGTCCATGAAGCATTGTCAAGGTGCTAGGAGACATAACGCTCTCACTCTAACACCCAGCAACTTCCTTTGAAACTGCAACTTGCAACCAGTGTTCCACCAAGTTTCCGGGACCGGGGGGCGTGGGAGCAGGGAAACGCACAATGGGGACGTGTAGAGACACCCCAAAATTTTGGGGTATTTTGGGGGACAGAGGGGCGGGGAGGCGTCAGGGTCCCTAACATAGGGGGGTCGGTCTCTAAAATTATGAAAAAGAAAAAAAAATGAATAAAAATATGAACCCCAACATATAAACATATCAATTCCTCATCCCATCACCATTTGCATACAGGATGCTTATGTTCTCAAATACTTTAGTGTAATTTAATGTAATCGTTATAGCCAAGCATATCATATCGATGTTTGTTTCTTTTTATTTGTTTCTATTTCATTTTAAAATGACCATTTAGTGTAAAAGCCTAAAATTTAAGATGAACCATTTATTTTTGAAGTAAAAAAATTTAAAAAATCGAGGGCAGTGGGGGCCTGTCAGAGCCCCCCATTTTCAGGAGGGGGCGTGTGGGAGCCCCCCAATCCGGGAAACTCCTGGACCCGCGTTTCCCCAAGTTTCGCAGAAAGGGGGGCGCTGGGAAACGTTTCCCATGGAGCCCCCCCCATCCCCCAGGGCATGGGAAGCGTAGGGGCGAGCCCCCAACCCTAGGAGGCGCGTCCCCGTGGAACACTGCTTGCAACTCAAATGCCTCCACGAAGCTGAAAGAAAACTCATCCATCATCATAATACATCATACATATTCTACAAGAGTCATACCCACAAGTATAGGTCGCCACTCTTCGGCATCCAAGCAATCACTACTCACAAGGTTGTGTTTCTCTCCAATCAATCAACCAAGAAATCTATAGCTCGGCCTCTAGAAGCTGAACATGCAAGAAGAATGCAACAAGGTAACTTGGTTTACACCATCAAACCAAGCTACTTCCTCTTCCCCTCTGCTAGGGGCTCCAAAATAACAATGACAATCTGTGAAAAGGAAAGAACATAACCTTGGGTCATTGCTTCCTACTGAACTCTGAAATCACTCTAGAACAAAGAGAACATTAGTAACCTGTTAAAACTCAAGCATCTCATTATGAGCTGAAATCCTCTAGCACCACATCAAAAGTTGCTCAAAGCATCTATAAGGATAATCACATCTCCATATAAGAGTAAGACAACTGGATCAAATCCATCAAAGTACAAGATGAAATCTTCATACACCTCAACTCATTGATCCTGAAATATCAAGCTCAAGGGAAAAAGCAACAAACCAAGAGTCACCATCAAACATGAGAATTCAACATTGAAATTTAAGTACTAGAAAGGAAGAAGGAATTAAGTAGCATATTTCCTATCACTCTCATTAGAAGTTGCATTAACAGTGTTTTTCGCAGTTTCAATGATTTTGTTTCAATGCTTGCAGAGGTCAACTTCAGCAGTATTAGGTTCTCAACTTGGTGTTGTGTCACAAATTCTAAGTTTTCCTTCTAGTTCAAGTGGTGTGACTTAATCAAACTTGCACATAGTCTGATCACGATTATAGAGTATTGTACTACCTTGACTCACTCACCACTCTAGGAAACAGACAATCCAACTTAAGGCGACAATGCTTGCATAGATAGATAACTCAACAAGCAATTTCCTCCATACCAATAGTTAAGACAAATCGTCTTCCTCTCCTTGCGTCTTCAACTTCCTAAAATTTGTACACACATAATATAGAACACGGATAAATTGGAAACAAATTGTTTCAAAGTTCTAGTATATTGTTTATACCCAGTCCTAAAATAACAAAAGGGTTCACTTAGTTCTTATTATAATGATTCATGTTTATATCGTGAAATTTTATGTTTAAAGTTTAAACCTTTGATTTACAGCTTCTTTAATGTTTTCTTTAGTTACAACTTAGCAAATAACTATATTGCATAGCTGAATATTAAAACTAAAAATACATTGTCTACACAACCATATAAATGCACAGCAGAAACAAATAACATCCACACAAGATACAAAAGGATTTGCCTTGAAACCCCAATCCTTCAAGGAAAACCAGCAAATGTCTGTCTTCTTCTTATAACAGGATTTGTTTACAATAGCACTACAGCAGTCCTCTGGATAAACCCTTCAGATCTGGAACAAAAATCTTCGAAAAAAACTTTAAACACAACCTCTGGCTTTTTGAGACAAGACCACATTAAAGATGCCCCAAATTCTCTCTACAAACTGGATAAACAAACTCTAGATCCACCCTAGATCCAATAGACAGCAGAGAAGTAACCCTCCCCTGGAAAAACTGTGATGTCAAGCTTCGATCTAGACTGCTCACTACAAGAGGAAACTAGTCTCTTGCAACTGTGATAATGAACTCATACTCTTAGGCTTCTTTCATAATCTCACGCTCATGCAAATACCATGTCTTGAGAAGTTACCTAGGAAGTGTTTGTCCACCTAGACTTGCCTTGGGGTGGACAAAGACACTTAAATGTTGTGACTCCTAGTCTTGTGCATTTAATAAAGTGAGAAGCACTTTATAATTTTAAAGTGACTCTATTAAAANTCACATTTAAATAAAGTTAAGTGAGTGATTAAATAGAAAGGGGTTGCTCTACTTTATTAAATGACATGAGGTGCACTAAATGTCATTTAATTATTATTTAATGAAGCATTCAATGTGAACCCTCCATCTAATTTAATCTTGACCGTTAGATTGACAGAGAAGTTACCATTAACAAAAAGGACTAGGGCAAGGCAAAAGTTCATTCATTGTGATCATTTCCAAAAGAGATTTTTGGAGAGAGGAAGAGAAACAGAGAGAGTGAGGGTTTTGAAGAGATTTCTTAACCAGCAGAAGAGAGAGAGAAAATAATTTGCAGGCACAAATTTCGAGAAGGAATCCGTACACTTGCACAGAAATCGAGGAGGGTTTTTATGCTGCACAAATTTCGATGAGTTTCGTACAGCCTATACGGCCAGCACAAAATTTGAGAGAAGGTACGGTCTGAAAGTACGACACAGATTTCCATACAGCAATACGGCCTGTATTAAATTTCTGAATCCGTACAATACGGATTTGCACAGAAATCAAGGCATTTCAGTGAGCACATTTTTCGAGGTAAAGAACAGAAAATTAATTGTTGTCCATACAGCAATTAATTGGCACGAATTTCGAGGTCGAGTCTGGCATGTTTTTCAAGGAAGGAATTTCAACAGTGGGTTCAAACTTCGAGGCAAAAAATTGATAAGTACTGCTGATTTTTATTTCTCTAATTTTACTAAAGAAAATAAAATCTCACTCAGAAAACAGGTTTTCCCTTAGGGGTTTTATCCTGGACCATTGGTCAACAACAAGCGTGTTAAATTTCATGTGTTTGACTGTCTGAATTTTTCTGAGTTTTAATTTCTTGGTAGAAAAGAAAATTTCTGAATTGTTTAAAATTGAGAAAAAGAACCTCATGTGTTTCGGTCAAGTTAAATTTTGTTAAAAATTTGTGCATTGAAGGGTTGGGCATTAAACCATGCAAAAAAGCCAAAAGGCTTGAAACCAGGTTGGGGTTTCTTTGAAAAATTTGCACCATGGACCCAATACCATGGGACACATAAGACCATGGACCCAGTACCATGGGACACATAATAGCATGGACCCTCTAATAATATTTACATAAGGTGTTATAATAAATCCACCTTTACAATATTTGTCTAGGAAGCACCTTGGCTCCTTCTATGTTGCTAAACACCCCCAACATAGAAGTATTTGCCAAGCAACAATAACTAACACTCCCTCTTAGCAAGGGAGGTACTTCTGCTAGAGGCACCTCCTTCATGATCCACGTCCTCTACTACTGCAACTACTCCCTCTAAGATGGAAGACTCTGCTCCCTCTGTGCTGGAACACTTTGTTGCAACCTAGACTGTTGAATTATGCTTTGGATCTTGGTGCTCCTCATCCATCGATGACATCTCAAACCAAGTAGGCCTATTGAAAACGAACCTATGCTCTCTCATTGACACTGATCCAAGTTTCAGCCTTCCTTTGGAACTCAACTCCAAACTTCCTTTAACTATTGGTTGTCCCAACAATCGATATAATGTGCCCTCCCTGATGCCAATCATCACTGCATCATGTAAACCTGCTCTCTCAGAGCAAATAAACACGGCTTCATCTCGAAACAGCACTGCATAGCCCTCATCCTCAAGCGCTAAAATTGAGAGCACACTGTCTCTCATCTCTAGAACATGCAATACTCTAGTTGCCTCTGGAGTATAATCTGGCTTGAGCAAGAAGGTGACTGCTCCCACCCTCTTCACTCCTAATCTGATGTGAGCCCCACGTCTCACATAACATGTAGAGTCTACTTCTGAAGCATCTTGAAGCATTGAACCCTCCCTAGTTGTGTGGCATGAAGCTCCATTATTTATGTACCAGCCACAGTTGACCATACACCCAAACAAAGTAAAGAGTGAAAATTCATCTACAAAATGTGGAGTGAACTCATCCACCACATCTTTTACTTATGTTGTTGTTCCCATTTGCTTCTTCTTCCCTTCTTTACCCTTCTTCATAGTAGGACATTGGCTAGCATAACGGCCACGCTCTTAACAAGCAAAGCATTGGATCTTACTCATATCCTTCTTTTTGTTGCCACTAGAAGACTCCTCTACCTTATTTCTTGTGTTATTAAAACCACCCATACCGGAACCGAAACCGGTCAGTCAGACCATCCAACACCGTCAGTAGTTTGAACCGGGCCTAAAACCGAACCGAAGACTGATTCGGTAACGGACCAACCGGCCTGCGGACTGAACCGGTCGGTTCGTTAGCAAACCAGTCTTAGCCGATCGGGCCCGTAAATAACCGATTGACCAGCTGAAAACACCTCCACGGATGCAAAAAAAAACATTTAAAAAACGATTTTTTATTAGAATAAAAAAACTAAGTTAATACCTAACCCTAAATCCATGCTAAGGCTATAAAAAACAACCCCCCTCCCTCCCATTTCACTCATCGATTACCTTTGTGTCGTGATTGTTTGTCTTTTGCAGCCGCTAGCGTGGAGTTTGTTGATTTCTCAGTCATCTTTGGAGTCGATTATTTGGAGTCTTTGGACTGTTTATGGATTGAAAGTTGCAGCCGTCGATGTGGAGTTTGCTTAGACTATTTGTGGATTGAAAGTTGCAGCCGCCAGCGTGGAGGAGTTTGCTCAGTCAACTTTGGAGTTTGGATTGTGCCAAGGGTCAAGACTGGTGGGGTTGGAAACTTGGAGAGTTCAACTGTTCAAGCCTGATAGTGTTAAAACTTAAGTTGTTAACATAAGGTGGACCGTGGACACCACAGAACACTAGTGGGGTTGGAACTTGGAAACTTGGACGCTGGAGTTCAAGATTGTGGCCCTGTTCAAGCCTCAAATTTTCCTTCAAGGACCAAGGTATGCTACTATGTTCATGCTAGGTTGCTAACTGTATTATGCTCATGCTAAATTAAATTAAAATCTGCTTTTTTATCCCCAAAAAAATCTTGAAATGCTAAATTGCAAATGATATTTTTTGTCGCATTTAGTATTTACATTTTAATTTTTCAACTTGCATTTTCTCAATGGCTCCAAGAGCCACAGACGCTGCATGGGCCCATGTTGAGACTGTTGATGGTAAAGTCTTTTGCAAATATTGCAACAAACATATACATGGGGGGTAATTCATAGGGTGAAGCAACACTTGGCTGGAATAAGAGGCCGAGTTCTCCCCTGTGAGGCGCCAAATGAAGTAATTGGAGGGATAAGAGCCTATTTGTTAAATCAGTTTAAAAGGTTTGAAGAAGATAAGGCTAGGCAAAAAGAGATAGAAGTTGAGATAAGGAGGAAGAGAGAGCTTGCCAATGCCACTATGAGGAGATCCAGATTAAATGAGTTTGAAGGATCTTCCTCTGCCCCTTCTTCTGTTGGTAAGGACCCCTTCCATTATGTTATTCCATCTGATCCAAACATTAGTGATATTCATCCTAAAAAGAAGAAGACCCATCAACACTATTTTTCAACACCTTCCCCTTCCTTTGCAAGTGTCGATGCCTCTCGATCTCAGGTTCAACCGACCCAAATTCAATCCACCTTAGATGAGCATTGGAAAAAGCAATGCAAAGAAGTTGCTTATGAATACATTGCTAGATGGTGGTACAATTCAAATATCCCCTTTAATGTTGCCCGCTCACTTTATTATCAACCCATGTGGGATTCCATTTTTGTTGTTGGTAAGGGCTTCAAAGGCCCTAGTATGCATGAATTGAGGGGATCACTTTTGAAGAAGGAAGTTATATCCATAAATGAATACTTGCAAGGTTTTAGGGAGTCATAGGCCACTACAGGATGTACCATCATGTTAAATGGATGGAGTGATACAAGGAACTGTACAATAATCAATTTCCTTGTCTCTTTCCCTCAAGGAACCATGTTTCTGAAATCAGTTGATGCATCTGATAGGGTGAAAGATGCAAATCTGCTATTTCAGTTGTTGGATGAAGTTATTATGCAGGTGGGGGCGGCAAATGTTGTTCAAGTCATCACAGATAATGCCTCTAACTATGCCCTTGCTGGTAAGATCTTAGAGAGCAAACACAAAACCATACTTTGGACCCCATGTGTTGCACACAACATAGACCTCATGCTTGAGGATATAAGCAAACAGGACTGGGTCAAGGGTGTAATAGAGCAGGCAAGAGCATTACAAAATATATCTACAACCATTCATGGGTCTTGAATCTGATGAGGAAAAACACTGGGAACAAGGAACTTGTTAGGCTTGCCATCACGAGATTTGCAACTCACTTCGTGACACTGCAATCTCTCGTTTCCCAAGAGGAGAACTTGCAAAAGATGTTTTCATGTGATGAATGGATTTTATCTAAGTGGGGTCATAGGCAAGATGCAAAAGAAACCAAAAGGAAAGTTAATTATAGTGCATTTTGGAAAAAAGCAGCAAAGGTTGTGAAAATTGTTGAGCCCCTTGTGAAGGTGTTGCGGTTGGTGGATGGAGAAAGATTGGCCATGGGTTACATTAATGAGGCTATGGGTCAGGCAAAGGAGCAAACGAAGGCAGCATACAAAGACAGAGTGGCCAAGTATGGCCCTATTTGGAACAATAAACTCCATCGCCCTATACATGCAGCTAGGTATTTCTCGAACTCAACGTATCATTAAAAAGTTCAGTTAGGAGATGGTGTAACAGGGGAGGTCATGGTCCCTAATGAGAGTGAGCAGATCAAGATACATAGACAGATCAGCTCTTTCAATCAAGCCACGGGCACCTTTGGAAAAACCCTAGCAAAGAAGGAAAGAAATGAGGACCAAACAGGTAAACAATTTCAAAGTTCCAGCAATCAAAAGTTTGATTAAGTTCAAGTTCAATTGTTTTAGTTTAAGCTTTAATTTTAAATCTTTAAGTTCAATTGTTTAAGATTTAGCCTTTAAGTTGTTTAAGTTCAATTTGCAATCTAATTTGTTAAACTAACTTTGTCTCTACAGCCAGTTGGTGGGAATCATTTGGTAGCCAAAGTTCTCAATTGCAAAAGTTTGCAATTCGAATCCTTAGTCAACCTTGCAATGCTTCCAGGTCGGAGCGCAATTGGTCTATCTTTGAGCGGATCCACACGAAGAAGAGAAACTGTTTGGAACAAAAACGATTAAATGATCTCTTCTTTGTGCAGTACAACCTTTGGCTAAGGCGCAACCAGTTGCTAAACAAAAGACCTGATACAGATCCCATTATGTTGGAGGATATTGATCCAAACCCAGAATGGGTAGTGGAGATTCAACCAATAGAGTTTGAATTTGATTTTGATATTGAAGTTGAAGATGAGATGAGGTGGGATGCTTTGGATGCAAATCCACTAGTACCAAGTCCAAGGGATACAAGTGCAGATCCAGACATTGCAAACAGTAGCAGTACTAGTACTAGTGGCATTAGACCACCTAGCTATGCAACCCATGCTTCTACTAGGGTCATAGATGTCCCTAAGGGGGGTTCCTCAAAGGAGTCTAAGCCAGATGTTGATGTTGATGTTGAGCATTGCATTTCCAACAGTGGTGCTGAGTTTGATGATTGATTAGCCATGAGTCGTGACTCATGACTCATCATTGATCATGTTTTTTGGATTGTAGAGGCTATTTTGATGATAGAACCTCATTAATATTGTATTTTGTTTCAGACTCTGATATATGTGCTATAAGATTTTGCTATGTACTACGATACTATCTTGTATCATCTATGTACTGCACTTGGTGCCATTTTGTGACCCATACATGGTTTAACTTTATGGTATATACTATATATATGAGTAGACTTTGCATATTATGTCTCTAATCATCTAATGGCTTGAAATCATATTTTGGAATGTTAAATATAATTTGTCATTAAAATTGTAATTTTCTTTGTATTATTTAATAGGTCGATTCATTGAACTCAAATCGCTCCGGTGAACTCAAACCACTCCGGTTCGGTCCAAGTTGACCCGCAACCGATTCGACTCCCGGTTCCGAGTTTTAAAACCTTGCTTCTTTCCTTTTCCCTTGGATCTAGATTCTAGAGGACAAGGCAATATTCTCCTCTTCTTCCCCAACCTCCTCGTGTTTCTAAAAACCTCTCTGGATCTCCTCTTGAGTGAAGTCATTCCAGAACTTTCTCCAATCTAGGAGCTTTTCTCTGCCAACCAGACATGTGACGAAAACCTCCCGAAAACCTCCCAAATCTTGGTGAAGCCCTTCAAAGCTATGCACACCATCTCTAGGTCTAGGATATTGCCCCCCAACTACATGAAACTCAATCTTCACCTGCTTGATCCAGGTGAGATAGGAGGTCAGTGTTTCCCCCTTGACCATCCTAATGCTATGTCCTAATGCTATGGAGCATATCTCATAAGGCCATCTTCATGTTTTCATTCTTGGCCTCAAAAAGGCCTCTCAATGTATCCCACATCTCTTTGGCAGTATCCTTCTCACCAAGGTGTGAGAACAAGTGGTTGTTTACCCCATCAAGGAATGTAACCTCTATGCTTTGAAGTCATTCAACTCATGAGCTTCCTTTTCCTTGGCATCTATTGGTATTTCCAATGGTTTTGTTAAGTTTACCAAATACCATAAACCACTCTCTTTAAGGATGGCACCCATCCTTATATTCCACTGTACAAAGTTGGAGACCCCCTCCAACCTGTCCTCATATTATAGACTAGAGGCCATCTCTACTGCACCACTGTAAACACTACTGAAAATCTGCAAAACTGGTGGTACCTTCTTGGACCTGGAACAAAAACCCTAGTTTACTTGTAATACCTTGAGTCTTCTTACTGTGGGATACTCAAAGACCCTGCTCTGATACCATGTGAAATTTTTATGTTTAAACCCTTGATTTACAGCTTCTTTAATGTTTTCTTCAATTACAACTTAGCAAATAGCTATATTGCAAAATTGAACATTAAAACTAAAAATACATTGTCTAAACAACCATATAAATGCACAGTAGAAACAAATAGCATCCACACAAGATACACAAGGATTCACCTTGGAAACTCCAATCCTTCGAGGAAAACCAGAAAATGTTTGTCTTCTTCTTATTGGAGGATTTGTTTACAACAGCGTTGCAGTAGCCCTTTGAATAAACCCTCCAAATCTGGACCAAAACTCCTCGGAAAGACCTCTAGACACAGCCTATGGATTTCATAGACCAAACCACACTGAAGATGCCCTGAATCCTCTCTGCAAACTGGATAGACAAACTCTAGATCCACCCTAGCTCCAATATATAGCAAAGAAGTAACCTTCCCTTGGAAAAAATGTAATCTCAAACTTAGATCTAGACTACTCACTACAAGAGGAAACCCGTCTCTTGCAACTGTGATAATGAACTCATACTCTAAGGCTTTTTTTATAATCTCACGCTCATGCAAATACCATGGACCCAATACCATAGGACACATAACACCATGGACCCAATATCATGGGACACAAAATACCATGGACCCTCTAATACCATTTACATGAGGTGTTATAAATCCACCCTTACAATATATGTCTAGGAATTACCTTGGCTCCTTCTATGTTGCTAGACACCCCCAACATAGAAGTACCTGTCGAGCTACAAAAAACTAACACATATCTCATTGATTTACTTCGTTAACAACAAATCAGAGTATTGCTCACTTTATTGCAACAATGGGTATGATTGACGAACGCATTTATGTTTTTCTAATTAGCTTCCTTATTGCCTAGCCATAATCTAGTGATTTTGTAT
>LPNX010564483.1:114326-166369 GCA_001517045.1 Pseudotsuga menziesii | reverse complement strand
AGTCAAATAACTCTCATTTCCAGATCTGAATATTTAAGTAAAAGATGAAGTTTTCCCAATAGTCATCTACAGCACATTTCAGATCTCAGCCATTATAAGAATTTCTCACTGCTATCACATTGTATGGCCACATTACTTGGGTATCTCAATGTTCATTTCCAGATCTGTCAACGGGCTGCTACAGGCATGTAAAAAGCACCTTCTTACTATGTTTTTGGGTGTCTGTTTAGTAGCCATTTAAATCATTGTTAATGTTATTTCCTTGCTATAATTTATGAGCATGTTATGTGAAGAATTGCCATTAAAATCTATGTTCAAGCAGTGATACATTATTCAAACAAAAATTCAAATCAAAACAGCAGTGAGGCATTATCCGTGTTGAGTTAAAAAGCTCCTACAACCTTTCCATGTAAATCTTGGGGTTGAAAATTCCCACCAATCCTATCATAGCTCCTACATATTTGTTTGAAGAAGGATAAATCGCTAGAACTAGACTTCAACTGTGGGAACAAATTGTATTAGTTTGGTTTAGTTTTATATACTGGCCATACCATAGCCGTACCCAAAATCAAGGTACGCCGTACCATTTTCACCAAACGTACCCAATTTTTTTTTATGAAGTACCCGGTACGGCAACACTGTTCATGGTACGTGAGGGTACGTCTGGGTACATACCATTGCCGTACCCGGTACCGGTACGTGTACCCAACCCCTGGGTACGGGTACCCATGCACACAGGAAAAAACTAAGTGCTTATGAAAGACTATCTGTTAATGCATTCAAGAAATATAAAATCCTAGCATCCTTGCCTCCTTCAATAATTGACGAAGGTAATCCAGCGTCTTATCTTTCATAAGTTGATCCCTCTGGAGTCTAGTTTAATGAATAATACTCAGGAAGTAAGGTCCAATTTCACAATAATGAAGTGGGACAGATTCAAGGAATGAGTCCCCTATGTGCAAAATATTGGTTGCCTAAACTGAAGAGGTTAAGGCTATATTTCTTCAAGGAATGATTGGCCATAAAAACCACCCGTATATCCCAGAAAGGGACTATCATCTTATAGCATCAAATTAATACATTGCTTGCAAGATTATTTATAGGCAAAAGGAACCGCGAAAAGAAATGGTGAGTACATGGCATTAAGATTGCCAGTCATATGGAACAAGAAATGGTGTTCATCTTTACTGAATCATTTTTCACTTAATAGGTGTGTAATTCTTGAGTAAAGAAAGTATGCAAGAATATTTTAAATGCAAAAAATATTGTGGATACCAGTTCTGGAAGAAAGATGATTTTGTCAGCAAATAATATTCTGGAGGGAAAGTGATACTGCAGTAGAAACAAATATTGCTTTGCCAATCTCTTTAGAGTAGTTTCGGTCAGATGTACCATCTCATAGCCATGCATTTGACTTGCATATGGACAAATGTATTTCTCTTCATTGACATTAAAAACACTGTCAATAAATCCGTCCTGCACATAGTAATACAGTGTATTTGGTTTGGTCTCTGTTATCAACCAGAAATTCCACCTGCAAAACTAAGAAGGATTCCAGCTAAGTACTAGGTAAAAAGCCAATGTCGACACTAAACCGGTCTCACTTCGGGTTGGTGCGTTTCCAACCACTGAAGGGATTCCCTAAATTATTCAAAGTATTGAATGAATGAATTCTAGGGGTAAATAATGACCTATAAGGGACGAAGTACGCTGCTGTCCTAAAAAGTCAGATGCAGATCAGCAAGCAAAATATGTGAGCAGCAAGCAGATATGCCTAGAAAAGGGACCTAGATGCAAAAATCACTAAGTACATTCCTAAGTGAAAAATAATCTCCTGCTGTTCTGCTTTTTTAAAGTGAAGATCAGCAAGAAAAAATCACTCAAAAATGCTAGAAAACACAATAAAAGGATGAGAACTAAAAGTTATAGGCAAGTACAAATGGAAATCAGTGAAAATGACTATAATAACCTCCTATTTCTATGTAAAATAGTGAATATCAGCAAACTAACCTGGATGATTTTGATGATATAACACTATATGCAAGATACTAACGTAAGATGATTTGAAGTATGAGTGAAAGAATTCTAGGGGTAAATAATGACCTAGAGGTGACTAAGTACACAGCTGTCCTAAAAAGTCAGATGCAGATAAGCATGCAAAATATGCAGGCAGCAAGCAGATATCCCTAGCAAAGGGGCCTGATGCAAAAACCTCTAAGTACACACCTAAGTGAGCAATAATCTCCCACTGTTGTTTTCTAAAGTGCAGAGCAGTCAGCAAAAATCACCCAAAAACACTAGAAAACATAATAAAAGTATAAGAACTAACTGTGATATGCAAGTACACATGCAAATCAGTAAAAAAAACTATAATAACTTCCCATTTTGGTATAAAATAATGAAGATCAGAAAACTAACCTTGCCGATTTTGATGATAAAACACTAGAAGGATGCAAGATACTAGCCTAAGTTCATGCCCAATTACACACACATCGTAAAAACACAGATTCCCTCACTTCTGTATATAAAGTTAAAAAGAAGCAAGCAAAATTCCTTTAATGACCTCAGAACAGTGAAAAATGACTCTAATAACCTCCTATCTCTGCGTAAAATAATGAAGATCAGCAAACTAACCTCACTGATTTTGATGATAAAAGACTATAAAGATGCAAGATACTCACCTAAGATGATTCCTAAGTACACATACATTGAAAAAAACACTATAGATTCCCCTTACTTCCGAGTGAAAAGTAAAAAATCCTCAAGCAAAACTTGTTTTATGACCTCAGCGAAAAATGACTAATAAACTCCTATTTCTGCGTAAAATAAAGAAGATCAGCAAACTAAATTTGATGATTTTGATGATAAAGCACTATAATTATGCAAGATACTAAATATGATGCCTAAGTATACAAACAGAAAAACACTATAGAACCCCCTTATTTCTGCGTAAAAAGTCAAAAATCAGCATGCAAAATTTGTTTTTTCACAAAAAACACAAAAGAAAATGCAACCAACAATCCTATGTGATTCAAAATGCACATAAACCACTAAACAACTATAGTAACTTTCTAAATTTGCGCAAAAACAACCAGACCAGCAAAGGTTGTTTGTGCTAAAAAGTGCAGAAAATGCTTAGGAACAACTTCGAAAGTTGAGCCCAAGTAATCCCTTTGCAATCTAGCGACCCTAAATGGATGGCACATCATTTGTTGATGAGAAAGTGGGAAGTACATCTAGCATTCCAAAGTCTAAGGATTATTTCAAAACAAGTGGATTTTAGACTCTATTGATTGTCATGAAAACAAGATGGAGATTACATCCATATCTGTCCTAACCACCAAGTCCAAGGGAAGAAGGAAGAAACCGATGATGTCCCCATTGAGACCTTCCTTAAAGTAGGCTCAAACAAGTGGTTTCGGTAAAACAGTCATAACTGAAGCTTGCAAGGTCCAAATTGATTTCCAGCTGTAGCATTGAAAGGAACAGAGATCAGGGTGTTTCAGGTCCAAATTTCAGGATTTGAGATGAAAAATTAAATGCATGGCATACCATACAAGTTCACCCTCCTAAAAAGTGCCAAAATCAAAAAGTTTTCAGGAAGTCATCATAATTTTTTTCTTGACACATCAAAATTCAGTAACACCTGTGGCATTACAGAGAAGACATACCAGACTGTTACAGAACTAAATTTCAGGCTTGGAGCATACAGAATTCAGAGATACAACAGTTACAAGGTTGACTTACAAATCTTTTGTCAAAGTAGGGCCTCAAAGTAAATCAAATCAATATTTTCATGAGTTCTGATTGAAAATTCCATGTGTTGATTTGAAATCTATTAGACAGAATATGTAAATCGCTTGTAAGGTGTAACCATTAATATTAATCATAGTGAATATTCCTTTGGGTAACACTTATACCATGGTTGAAAAGGATCAATCATCACAATCAAACACTGCATAAACAACCTGATGAAAATAAATTGAGAAAGGAAGCAAGGAAGTTAGCTATTGCCATTGCACACGAAATTTGTGAAAAGTTTAAAGATGATATGGATCAAAAAAATTCTAGAATGCATAGATCCCTTAATCAATTTTTTGCAAAAATAGAAAGTTCAATTCCCCAAGGTGACCAACCAAAATCAACTATGAATACTCTAGGCAAATCCGCTTGTGGAGAGACTAATAATCATGGATGGATTCCTGTCCACATTCCCATTGTTGAAGTAACAAAGTTTGATGGAACAGATGTCTTTACTTGGGTGAACCAAATAGTTCAGTACTTCAAACTACATAATATCACTGATGATAAGCAAAAGAATTCCATAGCCACTCTGTATTTTGAGATAAAACCATATCAATAGTAACAATGGGTAGTGAAAAGTCAATCTCCTTTTCATAATTAAGGGACGAGATAAGATAATTTTATTAATGTCCAACAAATGACCACAAATGTAGGTAAATGGAACTGTTCAGACTACTTTAGGTATAAGACTACTTTAGTCTATTGACAAGAATCAAGAACTTTAGGTCTATTGAGGATTATAATTCAGAACTTCAAATATCAGTCACAAGGGGGGATAACGTGAGCGATGAACATCTATTGGAAGCTTATATGGGCAGATTAATTGAAAGCATTAAACATGGTCTTATGCTAAAATTTTGGGGAATGTTGTTGAATCCATGCAATGTGCTTGTCATATTCAAGCCAAGAACACAGATACATGCAAGGCTGTCATAAGAACATATGTAGGAAGCAGAGATAGAATCATTCCTCACAGGGATACAACACGGCAATCCACCAGAAAATCACAAAAGGAAATGAACAAAAGATGAGAAAAAGGACTATGTGTCAATTGTAATAGCCAATGGTCTGTATGGCATAAATGTCAAGAAACAAAATTGTTCACAATGGAAAATAACGAAGATGAGGTAATATAGCCAGTCACACAAATTCTTGAGGAAGAAACTATGAATCTAAAAAAGCATGAAATACATGTAGAAATTCTACACAACATAGAACAAGAAAACAAGCAAGAAATCTCAGTTCATGCATTGGCAAATATCGCAGCACCTCAAACTCACGAGATAGAAGGATAAATTAAGATATTCCCTTTCCAAGAAAATCCCAAAGCTCTACCTCCCAGGAATAATGAGCACCAAATTGAATTCTTACCAGGTAGCACGCCTCCCAACATAAGACCTTACAGATATCCATATCAGCCAAAATGTAAGAATGAGAAAATGGTACAAGAGATTTTGGATGCAGGTATCATTAGACAAAGCAAAAGCTCTTTTTCAGCTCCAATAGTAATGGTAAGAAGGAAGTATAATTCTTGGAGAATATGACTTGATTATTAAGAATTTAAAAAAAATCACCATCAAGGATAAATTTCCCATTCCTAATATTGATGAGATTTTGGATAGGCTTCATGGATCAACCCATTTCACAGAATTGGATCTTAAATCTTGTTATAATCAAATCAGGTGAATGGAAGGGGACATCTCCAAAACATGAAGAGCACTATGAGCTCTTGACCATGCCTATTGGATTAACTAATTCTCCTGATTTCTGAAGAATCATAAATAATATTTTCAGAACTTTCCTTGGAAAATTCATTCTTGTCATCTTTGATGACATTCTCATCTAGAGCAAGAATTAAGAAGAACACATCAAACATGTCAATAGAGTACGTCAAATTTTGGAGCACAACCAACTCTATGCAAAAAGCTCTAAATGTGCTTTGAGTAGACAAGAAGTGGAATAATTTGGTCATATTGTGCCACATGAAGGGGTTAAGGTTAATCCTCAAAAGATTCAAGCTATCACAAAGTGGCCTAATCCCAAAAACATCAAAACACTCGGGATTTTGGTCTTACAGGATGTATAGAATATTTATCAAGAATTATGCATGTGTTGCTGCCCCATTCACATCTCCCTTGAAATTGAATTCATTGTCTGGAGTAAAGGATGCTATGACCTCTACCCTAGTTTTCGCAGCACCAGGATTTAGTAAAACCTTCCTAGTGGAATATGATGCATCCAAGCAAGGAATAGGATCTATATTGATGTGGAAAAATAGACCATTAGCTTTTGAAAGAAAACAACTACAGGAAAAAGATCTGGTGAAATCTACATATCAAATATAAACGTCAGTGATTCTAGTATCTGCATCCAATCAAGAGATTGCAGCAGTATCTCATGGTAAGGCATTTTAAAGTCAAGACCATCATGACAGCCTAAAGTACTGTAATATCCCAACTGATATTCTGACCCTATTCTGGCTTAAGAGCCAACCTGTTTATGGCATGCAATACTTCTTTCTGCCCGTTAGCTAGGTCATTTAATGCACTAACTAAGTTACAAAATTCCAACCTGTCTTCCTCTTCCCCTGTTCCCTTTCCTCTGTCAGAGTGTACTCTTGTTGCATCCATGTCTGAATTTGTATCCTCTAACTGAATATCTTCAAATTCCAGATCCTCTGTGGATCTACCCTTCCTCCTTCTAAAAGTTACAAAAGTATCTTCTTTCGGATTCATTTACTTTTCATGTTTAAGCCCACACGTAGCAAGGAACATGCTCTGATACCACTGTAATATCCCAACTGATATTCTATTGTATTTTGGTAATATGTTTGTTGTTCAAATGCTCAAATTGTACTAGAAAGATAAATAAAATGTGCATGCAAAAAGTGTCGTGCCAAATGGCCCTAAAAAATAGCAGATCTGGAGAGATAATAGGGCAAAGACTTTTAGTAAGAAGATATACACATACCACTAATAATCATGCTAGTAGTCCACCAATAGATAGGATGCATGCATGTTATGCCGGAAAGATAAGATAATAGTGCTCCTCTCCTGAAGTTGACGCCCAACTAAAAGAGTGCCCTCCTTCTGATGATCTTGACGTTTTTTAGGGTGGAACTGTCCGATGCTGCTGAAACTTTCTAGGACTGATGGTCTAGGCCTCCCTAAGAGATAAGAAGACACATGCACAGGTTTTGCCTCCCTTAAGCCACCTAGCGAATTGTTCTGCCACAGAGAGGGTGACGTCCCTCTAACTCACGTTTTCTGCTGGAGGAGGTTAGAATGTGCTCGGAATGGAATAAGAATCACTCAATATGCTGATGTATCCCTGCTAAGGAGAATGGAGGTAGCATGCAGAAACTTTACAGGAATCCTGAAGGCTAGTGAATAGATCTGGGATTTCCAGCTGTATTCCCAGCAGCAAAAGGTGCACCTGCAATAAACTCTCTCTCTGATATCTGAATGACTGAACCAAGATTAAGAAGATGATGAATACCAATGATAGATTTGGATGATCTATCCCGAAGTGATTAGGGCAAATAGATTTCGCTGCTGAAACCCCTTGATAGCTGAAGACCTTCGTCTCCAACCCCAACTTGTTGCCGCTCCAGAAATCAAACTCAATAATAATAATCATAAATAATCCCTTTGGTTCAATGACCCTTCTTATATAGCTTTAGCATGTATTTTTAGGGTTTGCATGTCACTTTTAGGGTTTGCGCTTTACTTTTGCATGCATGCAATTCTAATTTCTCGTTGACTTCAAGACTGAAGAAATAAGGCCTGCATGCTCCGCATGCTTTATGATATTAACTCTAATTGCCTTCTTTAATATACCAATGACTTAATAATATTGAATTGATGTTCCTTTCTGCTCCTAGTGATATTAGTCCTGAGCTATTCCCTTTTCTTTAAAACCCGCTCGAACCTATGGGAAGAAAATAGATAAATGGGTGTCTCTGGTGATTTCATTAAAAGAGGACATTACAAGTACTTTTTGGGGCAAGGGTTATCTTTAGAAGAGCAACAGAAATGGGTAGCTAAAATCAAATGTTTTCATTTTTAAATCATATACAAGAAAGCTTAAGATAATGCAGTACCAAATGCCATTTCAAGAATAATAGAAGAATTTACCTTATATGTTGCTGGATATACCTTTCCTATGTGGTTGGAAGAAGCATGCCAAAAATTGCAAGAAATCATAACACTAGACAGAAAATACAATGGCTAAAAGAAGGAAAGAACCCTGTAGAACATTGGGACTGAGATAGAGACACCGATTGGTACATGGATAGAATACTTCTATGTTCTTAATCAAAATTGAAACAACAAATATCAAAGCAGTCTTATAACACTCCCACGGTGGGACATTCACAATTCCTTAAAACATATGAAAGGATTAAAAAATATTTTTGGTGGTAGGGAATGAAGAAGGATATTCACAAATTTGTCAGAGAATGTCAGGTCTACCAAAAAATAGAGAGATTGTCAAGAGTCCACTGTTATCTCAACCCTTACACATACCCAATCAAAGATGGAAAGAAATATCAATAAATTCCATTACATGACAACCAAACCGGAAGGTAAGGATGTCATTTGTGTAGTAGTGGATGGACTTACAAAATATGCACATTTTTGCGGAAGTCAAAGTACATATATTGCAAGACAAGTGGCAGAAGTTTTTATGAAATAAACTCATAGGATGCATGGCTTTCCTAAGGTAATAGTAAATGATAGAGATCCAAAGAATACAAGCAATTTTCGGAGGAATTGTGGAAGATAACAGGCAGAACCTTAAAAATGAGTACAGCATATTATCCACAAACATAGGGCCAAACAGAAATAGTGAACAAATGTCTGGAGGGATATCTTCTTTGTTATTGTTTAGATAAACCAATGGGTTAAGTGGCTTCCTCTCACAGAATGGTACAATACAACCTATCACTCGGCTACTTAGATGTCTCCATTCCAAGCTCTTTATGGATACCCACCTCATACTACAATATGTTAATTGCAAGACCATTCCAAAGTGTAGGAAATGGAACACATTGAGAGGCCTCCAGAAACATTGGAAATACTTAAAGCAAACCTTCAAACGGCCCAAAATAGGATGAGGCAACAAGCAAATCAACATCACAGATAGAAAATTTGATGTGGGAGATTGGGTATATCTAATACTCCAACCCTATAGGCAACAAGCAAGCCAACATCACAGATAGAAAATTTGATAGGGAAGATTGGGTATATCTAACACTCCAACCCTATAAGCAAGCCACTATCAAACAAAAGACGAATAAAAAATTAGCTCCAAAACTTGATGGACCCTACAAGCTCACTCAGATGATTGAACATCTTATGAATTAGAGTTTCCTTCTACCTATTCATAAAGATTTCCATTTCTCATGCCTAAAAAATATATTGGACTACAGATTGAACTTCCAAAGTTGGATGAACAAGGGAAAGTGATTCTTGAACCAAAAGCAATTATTGATCATCACTCTCTTTCTCTTTGGAACAAAATCATTACTGAGTACCTAAGTAAATGGAAGAAAATTTCTCCAGAGGAAGCCACATGGGAAGATGAGCAATTCATGAAGCAAAACCTTCAATTAAAAGCTTTGGGGAAAAATCTTTTTAAAGTGGGAAACTATGCTATGATCCTGATTCCTAACCCTCATTCAATATTGATATAATATAATAGGTATGCCTAATAGTATAGAATGTCTCAGAAACCCTCTTTATCTCCTATATATAAATTAAGGAGAGCCATTTGATTAATCATCTCATTATGTGTTGTGCAGTTGGATATCTGGTAATAGGAGTTTGCCAAATCGAAGAGGCTTATTATTCACTCCTTTACTTGAATGAGGAGTATAATGAATTTGGTATTTCTTATGCTCATACTGTGATTTGGCTGATAACAAAATCTAGTACCAACATCCTACACAATTGCTTTCAATCATCATCCCTGGCTGAGCAACCGCACAAAAGGAAGCACCATACTTGCATGGAAAATGCTAAGGTTATTGCTAAAAAACTAAGTCACAGGACACGTCCTAAATGCCTCCGTGTCCCGTATTCTGCGTGTCGGACACGAAAACGGCCCTAATACGTGTCGGACACGAAAATTTGCGTGTCCAAAAATCAGGACACGATCTGGCACGTGTCGGACACGTGCCCTGAACGTGTCCCGATTTTTGGACACGTGTCCTATAAAAAAATGCATTTCGGGCATATAAAAAATGAATTTCGGGCATATAGTTTGTGGTTTGTCGCCGTGGTGTGAAAGACTATCGTGCAGGACTGTGCATTTGAGAAGCATATAAGTCTGAGATATGCTACAGACCACTCAGAAATCTCCAGAACAGTCCCAGATCAGCTGTAGCTTAAATTGCTGCCACACTAATAAAGCTATTCTGCTGTTGCTGGTTGGAAGTAACATTTTCTGATAGAATTACAAAAGAGCAGGACAAGAATTCTGCTGTAGATTCATAGGTCAAAACATCAATGGACTGCTCTGGGATTCTTTTTCCGCTGTCTACTTGTTTGATATTACACAAGAAATTTCCACACTTCAAAACAACAGTCTTCACTGCTCATTGGTGCCCAGAAGCTAGAGACTTTTGATTACTTCAACTCACAGATCTTCCTCGAAAATGCTTAGAAATCCTCATGAGAATTGCCCATGCAAATAGGGGGGTAACACCTTCCAGTCTGCCTCCAATGATTTTTAGCATTGATCTAGAAGGGTTCAATTCATGTGTAAAAGCTATCTCTGCATTTAAATGCCATGGCTTCACCCTATTTAAGAGCCTTAACCTCTCAAATACTCCCACTAGTCAATCTAAGTTCAAATTTCATAGTTGTCAATAATGAGTTAATTTGACCTCTCATCTTTATGTGGTAAGAATAAATATTCACACCTTGCTCAATCACAAGTCATACCATAATCTACAGGTGTTGGTTGATTATCCTTCTTGGATTTCTTTCTATCCCTTTTATCTTCAAAGTCAGCTACCATCTTTATAGAGCCAAGTCAGCTACGACAAGTAGAGAAATATATAAAAATATTTTTATAATAAAGTTGGAAAAACAGAGTGAAGCATCAAGATTCAAAACTATTCACGAAACACAAGAGTAGAACATTGCAAAAAAGAGAGTTTTCATGCATATTACTATTAGGCATTCATGTATTCTGATAATTTGATAAGTTATAAACTTATAAATTTATATATATATAAATTTAAAATTTTATATATATATATGAAACGTGTCCTTCGTGTCCTGTTTCCGGGGTCGTCGTGTCCCGTGTCGAATACTCGTATTTTCGTGTCCTCCGTGTCCCGTGTCCTCGTGTCATGTGACTTAGCTAAAAAATGGTTAAGAGAAACCATCAAGATCGAAAAAACACCATGAGAACTTTAATAGAGATGATCGGTTGAAATTAAGCCAGAAGTAGTGTTATTGGGAACAAACTGGTTTCTATTCATACTGGTCTAGAAAAAAATTGAATCAGTACCAGCTTTTGTCTGAATCGACTGAACTGGACAAACAATTCGATGTGATTTGAACCCACCTAGAAAAAACTGATCCACGCTACAGCCCCAAAACAAAAGAGAAGACAAGACCGAAAACATATAGAGAGAGGAATAAAAAACAAGAAACAAACGTGCCCTTCCTACTAAACTCTAATCTAACACCATGTAACGATGCCCCCACCCTCTATTTCCTATTTGTCAGGAAATTCTTTCTTGCTTGATTTTCTATTAAAACTTTTACCATTAAATTATTAAAAATAAAAGAATATACGGTGAAGTGAATTATAAGTATAACTCAACATTATCTTGAATATTTAACGTTAAAATTTAAAAGTGTGACCCCCATTTCAGGCAGCCCCAAAAAAAGAGTCGGGAAAAAATATATAAATAAACAGGAAAAAAGGGTAGCTCACCTCCTAAAATCTCATCTAACGCTATATAATGATGCCCCTGCCCTCTATTTGCTTGTCGTCAGTTGAGAATCTTTCTCATTTGATTTTATATTTAACGTTTACCATTGAATTCTTACAAATAAAAGAGAAAAAATTATAAGATAATGTGAATTACAAGTACAAGGTAAACATCAACATTAACTACAATATTTAACATTAAAGTTAAAAGTAGGACCCCCAATTCAAGATGTTTGTTAATGGTTTCAAACTCCTAGGACCTCACATGGAAGAAGTACAAAATATGGTGATTTCTAGTTTTAGCAGACTTAAAACTGTTTTTCAGCATTTCAGCAATATATAAAATAAAACAATGCAACCTTGGTCTTCTGCATATCTTCGGATGAGGGATTGTAGGATTGGAGCATGGTAAATGCTTGTGTGCATCAGATCGATGATCTAAAAGTTGTTGAGTAATCCCTATCATAAGTAGTATCAACACCCAATACAAAAGTTTTCCTAGTTCCCCATAGATTTTCATCTACAAGTGGCTGAAGTTGGTCTCTGAGAAAAAATGCACCTACGGGGAAAGTGCGAAACTGGGCAAAATTAGTAATTTTTTTTTAACCATGGGAACAACAACCTCCCAAGCTATAAGCTGCAAGGAATCGCTCCTCCCCTTGACAAATTGCTCTCGATTTGCGCTCTGGGAGGAATCGATGAGGAATTGCTCTCGGAATCGCAATTCCTCCAGGAAGCGTTTTTCGGAATCGTGATTCCGTCCAAAAAAAATCGCTCCCTGCTTTTTTCGAAATCGCTGAGGGAGAGATTCGAGAGTGACGCTCCCGGAGCGATTTCGGAGCACTCCTGGGTCGATTTCAAAGGGAAAAATCGGTCCCAAAATCGCTCCCTGAGCGATTCCGCATCATGCATTTTTTTTTCTCATTTTTTTTTTTTTTTTTAAATTGATGGTTTCCTAGAGTTTAATTAGTGTTTATAAACACTATTGGCCGCCATTTGGAATCATTCTATTCCTCATTTGCTTATTTTCATTTTTCTTGCTAGGGCTTTGAGTGGCTTTGCTAGTTGTTTGAGAGCAAATTTGTAGGAAGCTGGGAAGGGAGATTGGAGGGGAGATTGAAAGCTTCTATTTGTGAGAGCTTGGAAGGAAGATTGAAGGCTTCCATAGAGATATTCAACCATCCTTGAAGAGCTAAAGAGGTAGGCTCTAAAACCCCAATCTTTGTTTGTTTTTGAAAAAAATATTTCACTATGTTAAAATTTTGAATCTTGTATGTGTTTTTTTCCTAGCCTTTCCAATTTCTTCTTCTCCATCATTCTATTGTAGGCGAGAAGTGATTCTCGTATTGAATCAACAAGCATGATGGGTATGTGGTTTTTGTGGTTGGTTCCGATGCTTCTCATGATGGTGGTGGTGGCAATGATGAGGATGAAGAGATAGTGAGCCGCACATACCATGGAGAGGAGGAAGAGGGAGAGGAAGAGGAGGAGGAGGAGGAGGAGATTGAGAGTGATGAGGGGCCAAAAAAAAACACAACACCTTTGTGGAAGTACGTGACAAGGCTTGGGGGAGGGAGAGGGGGTGGAACCACAAAGTTTACATGCCTCCATTGTAATAAAACTTACATAGGTTCATATACCCATGTGAGAAAGCATTTGTGTGGGATTATGCCATGTGATCAAGGTAAGGTTACTAGAGTCAAAACATGTGACAAAGTGTCAGGTAAACAAAGAAACAAATATAGGATAGAAGAAGAGGCCGCTCAAAACAATTCCAAGAGATCAAGGGTTCAATCTAAATCCCCACAGAGAATGTTTAGTGGTGGATTTGGATCATCATCCACCCATGCTAGTGGATTCTCGTCTATGCAAAAAACATTATCAGATTTACTTGACCTTGGTTACAGAGGTGATGTGGATTCAAAAGTTTAAAGGTTTCTCTATGCATATGGTGTTCCATTCAATGTTCTTCGCTCACCCTATTGGCATGAAATGGTACAAGCCATCAATGGTGCCCCTAGAGGATATAGGAGCCCTAGGTATGACAAAGCTAGAACAGTGGGACTTGAGAAGGAAAGAGCCAAAATTAATAGTGCTCTTGGAAAGTTTACAAATGATTGATCGTTATATGGGGTATCCATTGTATCTGATGGGTGGACAAATGTTAAAGGCAAGCCATTGATAAATATTCTTGGTGTGTCTGCTAGTGGTGCGGTCTTCCTTTCAGCTCCTGACTACTCAGATCGCTACAAGACTAGTATCAATATTGCACAACCTTTACTTGACACCATTCAAACGATTGGGCCATACAATGTCATTCAAGTCATCACAGATAATGCTGATAATTGCAAGGCAGCAGGGGCAATCATTGAGGATAAGTATCCCAACATATTTTGGTCAGGGCATTTGGTTCACACATTGAACCTTTTGATGCATGATATTGTTAAGATGAAGGACCCTAGTTACCGATGGATTGGTGCCTTGTACAAGAGAGGTAAGAAAATGAAAAAATTTATCACCGACCATAGCATGGCCCACCACATTTTTCGCAATCACTCTAGGTTGGAGCTATTGAAGATTGCGAAGACTAGATTTGGTAGCTACTACCTCACCTTCAAGAGGCTTTTGAAGGTAAGAGAGGCATTGGCTATTATGGTCTCAAGTGATTCATGGCAGGATTGAAAGACACAGTTGCAAGCGCATCTGATAGACATGACTTTCACGATGTGGAGGACACCGTTCTTGATGGTCATTTCTGGACACAGGTTAAATATGTTCTACAATTCAGCAAGCTCGTTTATAATATGATTCGTTTTGCAGATACAGATCAGTCGATGATTGGGGAGGTGTATGAGCAAATGGATAGCATGCTTGGTCATATCAAAGACATTGTTGAGCAAAGAGATGCAATCTTGTATGACCATATTCATAAACATGTGGTCAAAAGGTGGGATAATTTGAATGTTCCACTCCATGCCCTTGCATATGTCCTTACCCCAAAATATTATTCTCCATCTTGGTTGGCCCAACCTACACCTGGCAATGGAGTTAGGAAAAGACCACACACAGATCCAGAGGTGCAAAATGGGTATATGCTTGCATTAGACAAGTTGGTCCCTGATGAGGAGTGAGCTCAAGTACGGAGTGAATTGAGCCAATACATCAGTGAACATGGAGTCTTTGGTACCTTGCATGCAACCAAATCGAGAGAGGTGGATCCTATCCGTTGGTGGAACATGTATGGCAGTGGTGCCACAAATTTGCATAAATTGGCGGTGAGGGTGCTTTCACAGGTTGTCAATAGTTCTTCTGCAGAGAGGTGTTGGAGCACCTAAAGCGTCATCCACAACGTCAAGAGAAATAGTTTGAATACAGAACAGGCCGAAAGTTTGGTTTATGTGCACTACAACTTGAGGCTGTTGTCCCATTATTGTGAAGCGGCCAAGAATGATAGAACCTTTTTGACTTGAGACAACAATCCAGAGGAGGCTAATGTGGAGGATGGAGCCACTGCATTAGAGCACTTGGAGGATGAACTATTGGGTGATCATGAGGGTGATCCTCATCCGAGTCACACATCAGAGATGCCACCCCCAACCACCAGCAGGTTTACAGATGCAAGAGTTTTGCCTTTCGCTTCACAACGTCCGACAATCCGTGGGGGCCATTCATCTTCTTCTCGTGTTCCACGATCACGTCCACCAGCTCCTAGTCCACCTAGAACATGAGAAAAAAAATTGGAAGTTTCTCGTGGCAAGGAGAAAACTTAGTAGATTAGTAGATAGTATCATAATACTTTGTATTTCATGTTTATTATGGCCTATTTTGTAAACATTATGGCCTACTTTGAACTTTGAAGTTTGAACTTTAAATTGTTGACTGCATCTTGATTCTTATCATCTCATGATCTTACAACTCTTTGGTATTGAATATGATATTATGATGCTTTGTTCCATTTCATGGTTCATATTATCTATTAGACTGTTAGAGTTTGTTAATGGCAAATATTATATGTTGAAATTTAAAGATTGATGCTGTTGATGATCGATCATTTGATGACAATGCTACAAGTCATGGCTCCTAGATGATTGATGTTATATATGACATGTGTATTAATGGTTATATCTATGTTTTCTATAGCTAATTTGGTATAATACATGTTTTTTTTTAATATATATGCATCTAAATATATATAAAAAATGCTCCTGAAACGCTCCCAAATCATAATCTTTTGAAAATTTTGCTTTTCGCTCCCACTCCCCGCTCCCAACAGCGTAGCTCCCAAGGGTATATCCAACAGCCCCCAAGTCAAATATACTAGTAACTTATGATTCAGCAGGGGTCAAGACATCAGCCCACCGGGGTGAGCCTCTATCCAAGGGTTCACCTACCCTTCGAGCCTTGTCACAACATGCCAACAAGCAACCCTACCCCCCGCCGGTTTTGATCCTATGGCCTCCACGGAGATAACATATGTTCTTGAAGTGTGTGGTCTAGTGGTAAGGTGCTATCCTTTTTAAAGGCAAAATTAGTAATTTTGAAGGACTGTAACTTTTAGCTCTAAGATCATAACTAAAAAAAGTGCTTAAGATGTTCCTAAAAATTGAACAGAAAAGATCCTGTAACCTTGATTTAACATAAATTGTCAAAATGGGTAGCTACCATAATGCATAAAGATTAATTTCATAATTTTTAGAGCAAGTAATGCAGCTAAGAAGTGTGCTTATATGAACACTTTTGTAGATACATTAACATAGCAAGGACAGTTAAGGGTCAACATTCAAGATAGTGCAACTAGAAAACCATTGGTCTTGGTTGGGCCAAGAACACTATCACCCTGAATGACGCACTATCCCTATGAAGCTGAAACAGATGCCATGGGAGAAAAAAACATGCTGAGAATGCTGAGATAGAATCTAATGGCCATAGTGTTAGATTTTTAAGATAGCAATATAATTTTCATCTCTTTCAACTTTGATTGCAATATATATACAAGGATCAGTGAAAGAAGAACCATGCACAGAAACACAAGAACACAAAGAATTTATCCTGGGAAACTACAAGGGAGAAAACCCAACAACCTTCTCTTACTCAGAGATATTATTTCAAGCTACAATAGTACATCCAGATACAAGCATCATTACATAGACAAACCCTAGAGCCAAAGGAGGAAACTCTCAAACAATAGCAAACCCAGAAATAGTCTTCTTCTTTACTTGAGCAAACTTCTCCTTGAGCTTGAGCGAACTTGCTTGAGTTGTGTCAAATGAGAAGGGCGTCTCCTCTATTTATACTTGAATTCTGGCTTATTTTTTCACTAGGGCCGACTTGTCTATATGCTTGGGTCGACTTCTCTTCTTGGAAGAATAAAATACAATTTATTCTTATTTTCTTTTGAGGTCGACTTAGCTAGTGAGGATGGCCTCATGTAGCTACAAACATCAACACTCCCTCTTAGCTAGGGATCCATCATCTTGATGGAACACATCTGGACATAATCTCGTCATCATAAGGAAGGTCTCTTTTGATCATGTCCATTTGACCAGAACATTTGACCAGAACATTTGTACAGAAGGATCAATGAAAGAAGAACCATGCACAGAAACACAAGAACACAATGAATTTATCCTGGGAAACCACAAGGGAGAAAACCCAGCAACCTTCTCTTACTCAAAGATATTATTTCAAGCTACAATAGTACATCCAGATACAAGAATCATTACATAGACAAACCCTAGAGCCAAAGGAGAAAACTCTCAAACAATAGCAAACCCAAAAAAGTCTTCTACAACCCAGAAATAGTCTTCTTCTTTACTTGAGCAAACTTCTCCTTGAGCTTGAGCGAACTTGCTTGAGTTGTGTCAAATGAGGAGGGCATCTCCTCTATTTATACTTGAATTATGGCTTATTTTTTCACTGGGGCCGACTTGTCTATATGCCTAGGCCGACTTCTCTTCTTGGAAGAATAAAATACAATTTATTCTTATTTTCTTTTGAGGTCGACTTAGCTAGTGAGGATGCCTCATGTAGCTACAAACATCAACACTCCCTCTTAGCTAGGGATCCATCATCTTGATGGAACACATCTGGACATAATCCAAGCACTTTATCGATCTCAAATCGAAAGGAGGCTATACTCCCCAAGAAAACTCTTCTTCCAATTTACCAGTCATTACAACTAGAAGGCGGTGATGACTATAGCTAGTCCACTCATCTAAACCCACACACTCCACAAAGGAGCACTATCCTAATAGGAGAACATCCCACATAGGGATCATCCCAAACATGGATCCACTCCACAAAGGAGTCCTCTTCACAGTAGATGGCGTTCCTCACCGGAACCATCCCTCATAGGGATACACTCCTCAAAGGATTCCTTTCCACACTGGAGAACGTTCCTCACAAGGATACACTCCCCAAAGGAGTCAAGCACAAGTCTCGGCTTATGCCTCATCAACATCCATACTGGTCATCAATCTCCCTTCTTGAGGAAGGGAATCTCCACCACCCAAATCCTTTCACTTAAGTATGTAAACTTCACTTTGGACAAAGGCTTAGCAAGGATATCTGCAACCTACTCATCTATAAAGATATACTAGAGCTTTACTACTCCCATCTAAACTATGTCTCTAATGTAGTGTATATTGGATCTCAATATGTTTGGACCTGTCATGGAACAAACGGTTCTCCAAGAGCTTTACATAAGCTCTAGTTATCACAAAATATCATTGTCACATCAAGTTCGTGACCATACAAATCTATAAGCAGCTTCCAAAGCCATACTGCTTCCTTACTAGCTATATTGGTTGCGATGTACTATGCCTTCGTTGTACTGAGAGCCATAGAAGTTTGTTTCTTGCTAGACCAAGAAACCATAACTGATCCCAAGCTAAAACAGCATCAAAAGGTCCTCTTTCTGTCAATTACACTCCCAACCCAATCTAAATCTATGAATCCCACCTGCTTCACTCCCCCTGAGGTATATGTCAACCCATACCCAATTGTACCACGAAGATATCTCAGCACATGTTTAGCTGCTACCTGTTACCAGTTGAAATCGCAGTCCAAGCCACCAGCAAGCATATGAGAGAGAAGTGACCACTGTCACCTTAGTCACTTTTCCCCAATTACTTCGGAAGTCGAAACCTCCTAGGGGAGAGACCTATTTCGACCCTGTAAGACACTAAGACCCAAAAAATATAGCTTCCTTCAAGGATGGTTAATGATTAGTGCCTAATGGAGTCCAAAAAGTGAATGAAGGAGTTGTGTAATTTGTAAAATTATTGTTGATGGAAACAACAAGAACACGTGCAATTATTGATCCAGTACAAGCATATAATATTTCCCAAAACGTAAGTACAACAATGTATGCAACAAGCATTGATTAATAAATTAGCCAATTAGTACAGCGTGTGTGCATCATTCATTCACTCAAGTACTTATAACAGCATTGAACACTTGAAACAAAACAAGGGACAGCAGTATAACCGATGTATCAGTTGTGCAATTCGCATTCATGAAGGCATGTGCGCTTAGTTAAAATCATAGTGGAAAAAATTGCCGAAAAATCGGCGATGTCTCGAAAAATCACGATTTTTTCTGGCTGCCGATTTTTCGACCCAAAAAAATCAGGAAAAATCAGCAGAAATTGGGAAAATTTGGCAGAAATCAGGAAAATTCGGTAAAAAATAGGAAAAAATCGAAAAAGATCAGCAAAAATCCGAAAAAAATCAACAAATAGGGGAAAAAACGGTAAGCAAATTTTGACCCTATTAAATTACAAATTTTGCCTTCTTAATGCTTGTCGCGGTTTGCCGATTTTTGTCGATTTTTTTGCCGATGTTGCCGAGAACATGTTTTCTGGACCCTCACCAATTTTTTGTTGATGTCGATTTTTTCCACTATGGTTGAAATAGATAACTTAAGGTCTAAAGTTGCAAAAGTGTTGTATGCACCAGCAGTAGGTATCAATATAGCAGCAATATTATTAGTAGTGCTAATTTGCTTCATAAACATAACAATACTAGCACAAACAACTATTCATTATAGTGCATTAACCAAACATTTGTATACGCTTTGAATCATGTAAATGGAAATATGCTTGATTGGTATGCAAACTGTGTGTATTTGTTGAGTGCAGCAATACAAAGATGTTTAAATCATACTAACATTATGACAGTCCTTACTCACATCATTATGAAAGATAGTACCGGTCATGAAGTTCAATAACAATTCAAGGCAACAGTACTAATTATCATATTATAAGTTCATCACTCAGCAAGTGCTATCATTGATTTTCATGCACAAGTACAGTAGTATAGCAGCAATCAACGCATGTAAATAACTTGTCAAACCATAGTTTCATATGGCACTTTCCATCTACTAATTAAACCGACACTTTTGTGGACTAACTCTTTGCTATGTCACTGAGGAGGTTAAGGAAAAGGTGTGAGAGACACAAGTGTAGGACTGCCACGGAAAGGGCATCCTTGTAAGATAAAAGAAGGTTGTTACTAAAATGATTGTGGACTATTGGCAGCACAAGGAACCAGGACTGAAGGTAGGGAGAGGAGACTTGAGGAAACCATGGAGTAGAGGAGAAGGGATAGCAGCAGACTCAGGATTTGTAAGAAGGAAACCGTGAGGGAGGAGAGGCCTGATGAGAGTGCTACGATGGTAGAGGGAGGCTATCGAAGAGAGGAGCGAGGGTTAAAAGGTAGGACTTTAGGGACCAACGAAGAAGAGGAGCAGGTTTCGAGGGTTGCGAAGGTAGCACCGAGGGTTGTGAGGGAGCAACGAAGGTTGTTTTTGGGTGGAGAAAGGTAAGGCCGAGGCTACAAGCTAATGGCAAGAGGGTAGTGGGGTGATTTTAGGGATGTAAGGTGTAGCTAGGGTTGATTAGGGAGAGCAAAGAGGGTTAGAAGAGTGAGAGCGAGGGTTGATCAAGCTTGAGAGGGTGGCTGCGAGCTATGTTACCAGAAACGTGATGGTGGTCTACGTCTACGTTTCTCACATAAAACGTCGTAGAAACGGGGACGAGATGGAAACCACCGTTTTTACGGTTGTTTTCGTTTCTGCAACGAAAAAACGGTTTCTTCAAAAACGTAGCGTTTCTCCTAGCAGTTATACAGAAACGAATTTTCATTTCTTTGGGAACAGGTTCGTTTTTTGGTTTAATTTTTAGATGTTTAGTAGGGGGTTAAGCCGAATGGACTATGCGAAGAAATCCCTCTTGCACCACAAGCTACAGCTGTTGGATTAGAGATCCGGGTGGTGGGTAATAACAGTGGTGAGAAGCACTCAATTATGGCAAGAACCTTAACCCGATTGAATAGAGAGCCCCTTAAAAATGGGTTTGCTAAGCACGGAGATGTGCAGGTTAGGTTGGAAGTCCAGGACTTGCATTCTATAATTCCTCATGAATTCTGGTGACGTGGTTCATTCTTTATAATGAACCAAATCGGACTGTTGTTGTAGAAGCTGATAGGGTGATAAGTAAAAGACTAGAGTATATTTCAAATTAAAATGTTTTATATGATTATATTTAAAAATAAAAGGTGATTTTTTTTAATATTTTATATCTACTTTAAAAAATTTTAAATATGTATAGTGGTGAATTTAATGGCCAACCTCAATTCAAATCTCATAAAAATTTTCACATTTTAACCTAATTTCAAGGTTGTTACATTAAAATTAGAACCAGGTAAATGTTGACAATCCTAAAATTGAAAAATGATGTGTAGTTGTAGTAACTTTGAAATGAAGTTTCATGTTGCAGCCTGACATGTACCTAGTCGCATCGAGTATGAACTTGGAGTATGTTAGTCTCTGGCTGCATTGAAGCTAAACTTTCTTGCATTGAAGCTAAAATTAACAATATTCAATTTATATATTTTAATTAATTATTTTTTTTATTTTTCTCTCCCCTCGTTTCTTATATGTGTGAAACCTGGAGACTTCGTTTCTCGTACCGTTCTCGTTTCTCATTTCGTTTCCCATTTCTCGTTTCTAGTAACATAGGCTGCAAGGTCTATTACAGTAGCAGCGAAGGGGAGGAATAGCAAACTGTAGATGGCAGCGCTGGTGAAGACAAGGAGTGGTTAGGGTTAACCCTAACCTTGTTCTATATTAACACTAACCTAACCTAAAGGACTAACTTACCTAACCCTAGACTAGATTTTTGGAAGAATAAGGTGTGAAAACCAAGGGAAACCTTACCCTAGCACAAGCCCTACCCAACCTAGGGCTTCTAGGGAGAATGGCTAACATAGTGAGGGAGGGTTCCTCGGTCAAGCAACTAGCCTAGAAAAACTAAGGAGAAACCCTAGAGCACCCTCAAAAAGAGACGTGCCTTTGTTTGCTAAGGTGACAAGAAGGAAGGTAATGGCCTATCCTAGGGCAAAGTGCAGCACCAAGACTTGAATGTCCACATCCAAAAACATTCAAACAAAAAGGTTAGTATCCTGACCTCTTTGTGCTCGTGTTCATCCAACAAATCAAAGCATCATCAAAAGCAGAGATTCACCAAAGAATTACCAGAAAACAACTTGCATTAACCAAAAAACTTCCTCAAGAGGGGCACATCCATCCAAACAAAGCCTAGCAAGGGTAAAACAAGTGCATAGTGTATTGTCCCATCAGTTTTGTCTTTAAAATGAAAGTGAGGAGATATATTTATATGATCTCACACACTTTTTACAACATATCCAGGCCTACATGCCCTAAAATAAGTCAACTTAAAATGTCAACTGAAAATTAAAACAAAACAATAATAAAATATAACCTAAGGTAGGCTACCTTG
This sequence comes from Pseudotsuga menziesii, assembly GCA_001517045.1. Taxonomy (NCBI): domain Eukaryota; kingdom Viridiplantae; phylum Streptophyta; class Pinopsida; order Pinales; family Pinaceae; genus Pseudotsuga; species Pseudotsuga menziesii. Next base: position 143,814 of record LPNX010564483.1, on the reverse strand, counting down.
GGTGTCAGTACCTCCAGGTGCCAAAACACGCTCAAATAAGTGAATCGCTCCGAATGAAAGGCTAGAGTGAGCTAGAGGGAGGGAATTATACCCCATCTAACCCCTAGAATGTTGTAAAATCCCTCAACGCCCTCCTCAAAGGATCAAAAAGGCCTGGCGTGGAGGATGTCTTCCTCTGAGGAGATAAGGCCAAAAGGGTGTTATAGGTGGTTGTAAATGGAGACAAATGTCTCACTGTTGAAGCAGAGGCCACTAGAGCACGTAAACAGGGTATAGAGCCATGCGACCCAATGGTCAACCCTTAGGGACCTCGGACACCAACCCCGAGGTTAAAAACCCCAATAAAGGAAAGTCAACAATGCCATTAAGCCATAGCACCCTTAGAAGTTGACGAAAGGGCCCAACCATGACTACCATTGCTCAATAACACCCCTCCTGGTCGAAACAATTCGCCCTCTCCCCGGGGTACACTTGAAGATGCGTTTGGTACAGGTGCAGTGTAACACTACCCAATGTATTTGTCTCGGCTCAACAATGTGCTGACTCAATGTGTTCACTACATAACAGGTATCTGGCCTAGTATTAACTAGGTACAACAAGGAACCAATCAATTGGTGGTACATGATCAGATCCACTAAATCTGACGATTTCGCAGAATCATGTAACTTCTTCAGATTTGCTTCCATGGGTGTAGCCATGGACTTGTAATCCATCATACCATATCTACGCAGGATCTCAATGGTATACTTCCCTTGTCCAAGGAAGATCTCATTAGGTCCCTGCCACACCTCTAAACTTAAGAAATAATGCATCAACCCCAAGTCTTTCATCTCAAATGCATGAGTCAACTCCCTCTTGCACTTTTCAATCACTCTCGTCCCTGTGAGAAAGAGATCATCAACATAAAGTACAAGAATCAAGGGACAGTTATCAACAATCTTGTAATAAAGGTTATGATCTGCTTCACTTCCAAAGAAGCCCAACTCTGTCAAGTAATTGTCAATCCTAAATTACCAGGCCTTGGGTGCCTACTTAAGCCCATAAAGACCTTTCTTCAATCTACAAACATGAGACTCCTTCTCATGTACAACAAAACCCTCAAGTTGCTCCATATAAACCTCTTCCTCAATTATATCATTGAGAAAAGTAGTCTTTGCATCCATATGATGTAACTTCCAACCCATGACAGAAGCAAGAGAAATAATGGACCTGATAGTAGAGTACCTGGCAACTAGAAAAATGTCTCATCATAATCTATTCCCTCTTTCTAAGAGAATCCCCGGGCTACGAATCTGGCTTTGTGCTTCTTGATGTTGCCATCTGCAGCATGCTTGATCTTAAAGGTCCATTTGGAAGTCACTACTGACTTCCCCTCAGGTCTCAAAACAATATCCCAAACATCATTCTTCATGATAGCTTGATACTCATCCATTATGGCATCTTTCCAAACGTGATGTCCAACTACCTCCTCAAAACTAAAAGGCTTTGAATCACTAATGTGACTCATCGAGGCTGAATATCCAGAGCATCTTTTAGGTCTCTTGCTCTCTCTGAATGTACCTCAAGGAGTTGCATGTCCTTATGCATCCTGTAAGGTATCAAGCAACCATCTGGATCATGGTCCTCAAGAATAGGAGCCTCTTACTCCTCAGTATCATCATCCATGTGAGATTCTCGAGATCTCCAAAATTCCGCCTCCTCATCAAAAGTCACATATGTTTTAGCTGCTCCCTCTGTCACGAAAGCCATCCTGCTACCTAATCTCTAAGAGTCGTGCTCCTAGAAGCTTCTTGTTTAAAAGCATACTGAACATCAACGAGATCTACGTATCCATCACTTGTCCTTTGGAACAAGTCTCATTATCCTCCTCTTATAGGTCATAGCATAAGATAACTACAAGCCAAATTCACTCAAATAGTCAGCAACATTGCATAATCATGAAATTCAATCAAATTGAATTGAGATTTCAATGCAATAGTTCACAAAGTTATGTAAGCATCAATGCTTCAACATAACATCCATCCATATCTCATGGCGTGTTATGCAGCACTATAGGCTACTTACTCAACATATAACATTCAATACATAACAGAAAACTATATCTTATGCTCATCATGCTTTACTATAACATACTTCCTAATTTTAGGAATACAGATCTACATACAATTGTAAATATGTTCAAAACATTCAGATCTAATCTACAAGAGCAATTAATAATTCAAATACTTATCTTTTATTGTTTTGTGGGATTCCTCTTGATCTTTGTCTCCTTGCAGAAATCACAGTAGTCCTCCGATCTTCATCTTCTTTCTTGTCGAAAGCCCATTGAGGTAACTACAGCCTGGATCTTCATGCATCACCAATGGCAATCACATCATCTAGATAATGCAATCATTGGTGCACACAAAGTGTACTAGAGGAAGTACTCATTTCGACAATCTTCTATACTTTCCTCGTCGTTCCTTGACCTCTCTTGTAGAGTATCTTCATCAACATCGGTGTCTAAAATAGAACCTGAGAGAGCAGTAACAAGAAAGTAATCTTTCCGACTTTCTTCTTTTTGTTGTTTCTTCTTTTCTGGTGCATGCTTCTCCTTAGTTGTAGAGGCTTCATGCTTTCCTTTTCCTTTCTTCCAGCAATATGCAGCAAAGGGGCCTAGCTTGCCACAATCGAAACATTTGAACTTGGATTTATCCTTCTTGATCTTTGGATTTTGGACTGACTTGATGCCTTTTTTGCCTTTCCACTTTCCTTTCTTCTTTCCAATTCTAGATGCAAGAACTAGTTTCTCTTCCTTTTCCTTTGAAGTAGAGGCAAGCTCCCTTGTTTCCTCTTGGATACATTCTAACCAAAACTTATCAAAAGTAGGTAACTGACCACGAGCACATATCACTTTCACAAATGGCTTCCATTCTGGAGGAAGTCCACCCATAGATGTTAACACAAGATCTCTGTCAGGGACACTTTCATCAATAGCTATCAAATGATCTTTGATCTGAGTAATCTTCAAGCAATAAGAAGAAACCAAATCATCCTTTGTGAACTTCACTTGACAAAGTTGATCTTTTAGGGCCAAAATTTTGTTAGGATTCTCATTCCCATAAAGTTTCTTCAAGGCATCATACATCTTCATAGTAGTGTCCTGGCTTGCAATAAGAGGTACAAGATGATCTTTGATTGAGTCCATCAAAATCCTCATTTGTGGTTTCAGTCTTCTTGAGTCATGTTTTCTCTCGGGCTCCCTCTAGCTCTGTAATATTTGAGTATATGATCCTTGAGATCATGTTCATTTAGGAGCATGAGCATTCTACTCGTCCAAGATCGAAAGTTTGAAACTCCCTCCAATATGTCTTCTACTCTAAGTCCAACAACCATCTTAAAAAAAATATGAGATCTAAAATGTTGAAGTTTTAGGGTTGAAGAAGTTTTAACGTAAGTAATCAACTTTAATGCAAGAACATATAAAATCATATTCAAAATAGTATTGCTCTAATAAAATTTGAACTGTAATAAAACAAACATAATTTTCATCTCTTTCAACTTAATGCTCCATTAGTCACTGCGTTGAAGTTGGTCCTCGAGAATCATCAAATGCCATGTGCAGTAACAATATGATAAAATAATGTATAGTAGATATCAGCAGTAAATAATTATAGCCAATATTTGAATCAACCTTGTACTCAGATATTTCATATTTGTTCTTGTCACCGAAGGAACAAGTCAACTAGGCAAACAATTTACGTACCTTGAGAGAGAGCCTAAGAGGGTTAAAGCAAAAGCATACTAACCCAGAATTCTTAGTCAACAAGCACAGTCATACCCAGTACAGTCATGCTGACAAAGGATACACAGTCATGCTGAGTAAGCATGCAGTCACATTGTGCAGAGACACAATCATACTTTTGCACAGTCATGCTTTCAAAATCTTACTTGTAGAAGACACATGGTCATGCTGGGAAATCCACATTCCACACAAGCTCACGGTCACGATGGGTGAAACCCACACAAGCTCATGGTCACGCTGGGTAAAAACCAGAATCCACACTAGAAAAATAGGCTCACGGTCACGCCAACTAAAACCCACAGCCCATACAAGAAAAACACGCTCACGGTCACGCTAGGTAAAACCCACAGTCCACACAAGAAAAACAAGCTCACGGTCACGCTAAGTAAAACCCACAGTCCACACAAGAAAAACAAGCTCACGATTACACTAAGTAAAACCCACACAAGCTCACAGTCACGTTGGATAAAACTCACAGCCCACAATAGAAAAATAGGCTCACGGTCACGCTAAGTAAAACCCACACAAGCTCACGGTCATGCTGGGTAAAACCCAGTCGATACTTTAAAGGAAATCTCACGGTCAAGATGGGGAAGACCCATTCCATACTTGAAAGGCAAGCTCGCGATCATGTTGAGACGACACAGGAGCTCACGCAAGAGAAGAATGAGACACGACCACGCCGGGGTGAAAACCACAGTCCCACAAGTAAAAGATACAATCACGCAGGAGCAGCAACTAAGCACAAACAAGTTGGGCAGCATAGGAAGTTGGGTTTACGTTTGAGCAGAAGGGCCATAGTCTCACGCTACAGGTGGTAGCGGTGCAAGGATACAACCACAATCTAGAGCTACGAGATGGACCCACGCGAGGTAGAGACACGTGAAGAAGATAATCATGCTGAGCAGAAATCGAAGGTCATGCAGAGCAGAGATCGAAGCCATGCAAAGGAAGAGACTTGCGAAGGAATAGTCACAGCAGTCACGTGGGCAATGTATAGTCACGCGGATGCTAACGAAGGAGTAAGCCAAAGAATCAAATCTCAATCCACATGTTAGATGAACTCAAAGGAATGCTTTTATTTTATAAGGTCGTGACTAAATAAAATAAGTTAACCAAAATTCCAAAGGTAATGAAAATAACTTAGGGTAGAATCAAAGGTCCAAAGGTCCAAAATAAAACCATAAGATAAGTAAATGGTCCAAAGGTCTGGTTTTATTGATAAAGCCATAAAATATACATTTAATGATTTCATAATAAAGTCATAAAGTAAATGGTCCAACTAAAAGATAAAAAGAACTTGGGTTAGTGTACCAAAAACCCATAAGGTAAGAGTCATCATAAAAAAGGTGCACACAAAATAAGAGTACTAGGACCAAGTAAGATAAAGGACCACGAGTCAACAAAGGGGGCCACAATAAAACAACCCACAAGATCAAGGTGAACCATAAGGGTGGATAAACATTTACATACAGGACCAAGAAGACCAAGGACTTTAATCTTTTCTCTCTCTCAAGGTACATTATTTCATATATTTAATCATCACTATATAAGGGGAAGATTCAAATCGAATGGTACGATCCTTTGGTCCTCAATACTGTTCCTAAAGGTTAGGTGCTAGTGACATCATCAAGGGGTGGCCAATCCCATGAGAAGCAACCTAGCAGTAACGATTAGGAGAGAGGACATCACACATCATCTTCCATTCTTAAAGAATGGCTCTCAACCCTAGGTTGAGTTTCAGTCCCAGACTGAATCATGTTGATCAACTCCTGGACCCTGACCGAGTCCTCCATTCTCCCGGAGAATGGTTCTCACTACAAAGTTGAGCTTCAATCCCAAACTGAAAGTTAATCAATTACCTACAGGACCTACTTGGACATCATGTCCCTGGTCCCAGACCAGAATGTCTCTGCCTCTACCTGCGGGATCAACTTGGACATTGTGTTCCTGGTCCCAGACCAAAATACCCTAGAGGCACATAGGGGCCATGGTTCTCACTACAAAGCTGAGCTTCAATCCCAGACTGAAAGTTGATCAATTACCTACAATACCTACTTGGACATCGTGTCCCTGGTCCCAGACCAGAATGTCTCTGCCTCTACCTGCGGGATCTACTTGGACATTGTGTTCTTGGTCCCGGACCAAAATACCCTAGAGGCACATAGGAGCCCTACCCACATGCTAGGGGCTTTGCCATGGCATCAACCTGCTTGGTCCCAAACCAAAAACCCCAAGAGACTACTAGGGCCCTAGGGTATACCTTCTAGGGTCTTACTCTGCCCTAGTTAACTGACTAGGGTACCATCCTCCATGAAAATGGGTCTCACAGCTGCACTAACTTTAACATGAAATCTGTTGCAGAAACCCTAGCAGGAGCTAGGTCAAAAATGAAATCTTGAATTTGGAAAATATAATTCCACAGGGAGATGCACCCTCCTAGGGCCAGTTGAGTAGCCCTCCTTTTCTTCAGAAATTGTGGACAGAACAACTAAAAATTTGACTTCTAATTTCCTAAATCCAACATAAATTAGGTCAAAATTTAAAATTAGCCAATCTAGATTTTTCCTCCACTGAAAGGTGAGCCCTACTAGGGCAACTTTCCCTATAACTCTTTTCAAGCAAATTATGGAGAGAAGGGTCCAAACCTGGATGCCCTAGTTTCTGACAATGGTCTCTTTCAGCATCGCTCTAATACCATGTTAAATTTTTAAAATAGCAATATATTTTTCATCTCTTTCAACTTTAACTGCAATATGTATACAAGTAAGGATCACTGAAAGAATAACCATGTACAGAAACACAAGAGCACGAAATTTATCCTAGAAAACCATAAGGGAGAAAACCCAACAACCTTCTCTTACTAGGAGATGTTATTTCAAGATACAATTATGCATCCAGATACAAGCATCATCACATAAACAAACACTAGAGCCAAAGGAGGAAACTCTCCAACAATAGCAAACCCATAAAAGTCTTCTACAACTCAGAAATAGTCTTCTTCCTTACTTGAGCGAACTTCTCCATGAGCTTGAGCGAACTTGCTTGAGTTGTGTCAAACGAGAAGGGTGTCTCCTCTATTTATACTTGAATTCTAGCTAAGTTTTTCACTAGGGCCGACTTGTCTACCTGCATGGGCCGACTTCTCTTCTTGGAAGAATAAAATACAATTTATTCTTATCTTCTTTTGGGGCCGATTTAGCTAGTGAGGATGCCTCACGTAGCTACAAACATCAACAAATAGAAACCAAGTAACTCCTTTAGATATTGTAGAAACCATGAGAGTCTAAGAATGGAGTGACAAAGTACAAAACGTGAAGACAAGGGTGACCATATTTAATTTGAATAGCACCGGATCAAAATGGTGCGATCACCTTAAGAAAGTCAAGAGTATTAATAAAAATAAGATTGTTTGGAAGCAGTTTAAGAAGTGCTTCAAGCAAAAGTACCTCTCCAATAGGTACTATGATGACAAAATCAAAGAATTATGAGTTAAATCTAGGAAAAATAACTTGGATGGATATGCAAATAAATTCTTGAAGCTATTGAGGTATGTTAAATATATCAAAGATAATAAGCTAAAAATTCAAAGTTTTCTAAGTGGACTACCACAGTCATACAAGGACTGAATTGAGTTTGATGAACTTCAAACTCTACATGAGACTATGAGGAAAGCTAAGTATTGTTATGATCACAACAAAAGCAAGCCAAAATTCTATAAGACATGGGATGACAAGAAAAAGGAGAAGTTTGACCAATGGAGGAAGTGATTCCAACCTCTTCATTTCAAAAATCAACAAAAGCAGCCATCACACGATGTGAATCAACCAATAAAATTTATGGAAGATAAGAAAAGGGAGCCCTTTCAATGTTGGGGATGTGGAGAGGACCACTTGCTTAGAAATTGTCCACATCGAAATGGGAATGTAAAACATATTCACAACATCCAAGAGGCTGAAACATTGGGTGATGTAGTAAAGGCCATCCCTAAAATCTATACTGCACTAAAGGACCGCCAAGAAAACCATCAATCAGTTGTGGTTGAGGTTGTAGGTAAGATTGCTACACAATCTATTTCTATTTTAATTGACCCTGCATCTACTCATAGTCATGTTGCTCCTAAAATTGTTGAGAATTGTGTTTTTTGAAAGAAAAAAAAGCATAATAAATCATGGTTGGTCCAACTAGCCACTAAAACCAACTGAAAAGTTAGTGAAGTGGTGGAGAAATGTTTACTAGAGATGGATGGACTCTTCACATGGGCAAATCTAAATGTTTTACAACTTAGTTCCTATGATATTCTCATTGGATCGGATTTGGTTGGAGGCACATCGAGTTAAACTTGATTGCTACAACATGACTTTTGCATGCATTGATGAAGAAGGAAACCCAAGGATAGTTAAGGGCATTCCAAAGATGGTATCTATTACGCAGATTTCAGCATTGCAGCTAAAGAAATGCTTCAAGAAAGGTTGTCAATTGTATGTGTCCCATGTATTAGACAGCAGAAAATGAAGTTCCCGAGTTGGAGGACTATCAAGTCTTGCAAGAAATCAGTGATTTGTTTCCTCATGAAGTGCCAAAGACTTCTTCCAGAAAGGAATATTGATTTCACAGTTGATCTTGTGCCAGGAGTTGCACCAATGTCCAAAACACTTTATAGAATGAGTACCCCATAATTGTTAGAGCTAAAAATGCAACTACAAATTTGTTGGAAAACAAATACATTCGACCAAGTGTATCTCCATGGAGAGAACCAGTGCTATTTATGAAAAAGAGGGATGGAACTCTTAGGTTGTGCACTAACTAGAGGCAGTGGAATAAGGTTAAAGTGAAGAACAAGTACCCTCTACCTCGAATTGATAAACACTTTAATCAAATGAGAGGGGCAAATATATTTACAAAGATTGATTTGAGGTCGGGTTGCCATCAAGTCAAAATCAAAGAAGAAGACATCCACAAAACAACCTTTAGAACGAGGTGTGGACGTTCTGAGTTTGTGGTGGTGCCATTTGGCCTCACTAATGCATCAGCTATATTCATGTGGCTCATGAATAGTGTTTTCAGCAAGTACTTGGATAAATTTGTGCTAGCTTTTCTGGATATCGTTCTTATTTGTTCTAAGAACAAAGATTTGAGAAAAAATATTGTTGACTCCCTTGTTGAAGATGAACACTGTGTGCAAGTGAAAGATAAATTGCAACAACAGAATTTAGAAAGGAGGTATGAAGATTATCATTTGGAGGATGATTGACTTCTTACCTATAAAAATAGAATGTATAATCCTAATTATGCATATTTGAGAAGATTATTATGGATGAAATCCATAAAATTTCATATTCTGGCCATCCAAGATACCAAAAAACAATTGCTACAGCAAAGAAGCAATATTTTTGCTCAAGAATGAAGAAGGATGTTCCTGAGTATATTTCTAGATGTATGAAATGCAAGCAAGTAAAGGTTGAACATCAACTCCCAACAGGTTTATTACAGCCTTTGCCAATTTCAAAATGGAAATGGGAACTAGTACGGGTTACCAACTACTTCAAGAGACCATGATTCCATCATGGTTGTGGTAGACAAATTATCCAAGGCAACACATTTTATTCAATTTAAATCTACTCACAAGGCTGATGAGATAGCAATTTAAATCTGTTGTAGTATGATGCTTTTGGATTCTAAAGGCGATATAGAACCTTGATTTTTATGTATCGTGTTTCATTTATGTATCGCAACTCAGTACCATTTTGCCATATTCACCATAACATGCTATATACATGGGGAAGGTTTACATATTTTGTGTCTAATGATTTGGATTTACATTAATGTACATGAGAATATATGCTTTTATTAAAATTTGCATATTCCATGTATTTTTTAGTCAGCTGGTCCATGTAACTGGTTTTCTGGCCAGTTCCAGTCCCATCACAGACGGACCCTCAGCTGGCTCTAGTTCTGATAACCTTGGTCTCGACAGGCATATGCCATGGTGATAAAGTTGTCTGGGGAAATTCCATACAAACATCCACCCCACAAAATCCAATGACAGAAAAAGGTGTGATACAAAGCTGTAGTTTTGGAATATGTTTTGTTATCAAGAATGCCAGCCCCCACTTTCAATAGTAGCAATTCAAATTTTCTAAAGAATACTTTCCCTTCGGTAAGCTTTGAACTTTCATATGTTAAGTTGATGAAATAATTAACCATCTGATATTGTTGAATCTAACAACTGGGGGCAGTCCCCATGCATGATAAATGGCAAATCCTTTGACTTGTGAAATGGGTGGTAAGTAACCAAAATTAGAAGAAATAATTGACACTCTAAACGCTTTGAGGTATAAAATCCCAAAAACCTGATAGGAAACCTAATTGTAATGTCCCGTTACTGATAAACAGGGAATTAACTAATGACTGATGCCACACTGGATAAAAGCACGCCTTTAACAGTGATATTTATTCATTAACGGATAAAAAGGACCACTTAAGTAGTATCAAGTGACAAGCATGGCATGCAAGGCCTAATTCAAAATGCATGCGGCATACGGCATTAAAGTTGCATGCATGCATATGTTAAGTCGCATGCAGCATGCACAGGTCAAAAAGTAATAAAAGAAGGCGAAACGACTTCTCTGGGCATGCATTGTTATTATTCATTATTGAGACTTGGTTTTGAGAGCTCTATGTAATATCCCAAACTGATATTTTCCTGTTAATGTGTATACTGTAGATGGCTAATAGACTTACTCCTTAATCAAATAGGAAAGCAAACCCCTAACTTTGCATGCATGCAATTGCATGCAAATATGTGCCCTAGAAAAATACTGAGATGCTATAAAATAGGACAAATCAATGCATGTAGATACCAGTATATAGATCAGCTGATGGTGAAGAGACTGGTCCCAGCGTGCAAGGATTCTGTCGGAGGAATAAGGAGATACACCAAATCGTCCTCCACAGGTGAATGCGCCCTTCTCTCAAACTGTATAAGATCCAAAATAAATAAGCTGCTGCTGGAAGCCCGGATGATGTGCACTAGGGTTATAATACCCCTCTGATGATGATGGAAGCAGCATGCAGAAGTTCTGAACCCTGTAGGTAGGAAAACAAATTGCTTTGTCTCTGATCACGGTGACACGGTGTGACGGTGAAACCCTCTGGCTGGATGAATAATCAACCTCCCGGAATAACTGCTGAATGTAACCTGATGATGAACTAGTGCTGAACCTGGGTGATCCAACCTAATGATGAACTAGGGCAGATAGATTTCGCTGCCGAAATTCACCAGTTAGCTGAGCATGCACTCAACCCCAACTTAGCTCGTCGAGCTCTCCAATTCGACTCCACAAATCAATTATCACATAAGTGGCTTCTCCATTCACTTTATCTTTCTTTTATAACTTTCAACTACAAAAACCCTAACTTTTGACCAAATTAGGTCACTTTATCTTCTAATTTGCAGTTGACTTGCATGCATGCACATGGAGACTTAATCGGGTGCATGCATCATTAAATAGTGCCAGGATGTCATGCATGCAGGTGGCCTTTAGCTCTAGTGGCCCTCTTCGACCCAATGGTGATATAATATTGATGCCCTAGATCTTCTATTAATGGCATCAGTCTTCAGTCGATTCCTTGACCGTCAGTACCCGCTCGAACCTATAGGAATCACATAGGTTAGCGAGTTGGTCCTCGAATGCCTAAGCAGAAGAGGACATTACAGTCCTCCCCGCTCGAATTTGCTTGTCCTCAAGCAACTGTAAAGTTGGGTGCTATAATACCTGTTCTGCCTCCCAAGTAGCCTCCTCTATAGGCAGATCTTTCCAATGAACCAGGTAATCTCTGATGATTTTGTTCCTCAGTTTCTGCTCTCGCATCTCTGGGATGCGCTCCGAAATTAGAACCAATTGCCCCTCATCATCAAGGGGAGGCAGCTCGGAAGGTGTAACAATCTGTTGACCAACCACCTTCTTAAGATTGGAGACGTGAAATACGTTGTGAATCTTGCTCTCTAGGGGTAGTTCTAGCTCATATGCTACCTCTCCGACCTTCCGAATTATCTTGTATGGACCATAGAAACGAGGTTGGAGTTTTTTTGCTCCTTTCTTTTTAAGAGATGACTATCGGTAAGGCTGGAAGCGTAAATAAACGAAGTCTCCCACCTCAAAATTGCGGTCAACTCAGTGCCTGTCTGCATATATCTTCTGTTGATTCTGAGTAGCTTGTATGTTCTCCCTGAGTATCTTGAGGATATCTTGACCCTCCTGAATCCACTCCTTGGCCTTGGGGGCCCTGGTATCGCCAAACATCCGGTCTGCAAAAGTGGAAGCATCATACCCATACAGGGCTCGGAAAGGGGTCATCCTAATGGTCATATGGTAGGTGGTGTTGTAACAATGTTCACCCAAGTGTAAACATTTGATCCATGTCCTCTGCGGACCTGATACGTAATTTCTCAAGTATCCCTCAATCCATTTATTAACAATCTCTGTCTGCATGTCACTCTGCGAATGATAACTTGTGCTCATGGCTAACTCCGTCCCCACTAACTGAAAAAGTTCTTGTCGAAAGGCTCCTATGAATTTGTTGTCCCTGTCACTGACAATGGTCTTGGGTAACCCATGGAGTCTAAATACCTCTCTAAAAAATAGTTCTGCTACCTCTGCTGCTGAATAATCTGATGATATGGCAAGAAGTGAACAAACTTGGTCAATCTGTCCACTACTACGTACAAGCAGTCTCTGCCTTGGACCTTGGGCAACCCAGTAATGAAGTCCATAGAAATGCTCTCCCATTTCTACTCGGGAATAGGTAAGGGATGTAGTAAACCAGCCGGGTGGGTGTGCTCTATTTTGTTTTGTTGGCACAAGCTACACTCCCTCACATGTTGTATCACATCTTTCTTGAGGCCCTTCCATGAGAACCTTTCTCTAATCTGTCTGTAGGTCTTGAGAAACCCTTGATGCCCTGCTAATGGTGAATCATGCGATGCCTGTAAGATTTTCTTCTTGAGGAGAGACTCTGGAACCAAGAAAATTATGTTTTTGTAGTATATGATATCATCAATGACCCTGTACCTATCATCCTGAATCTGTCCATCCAATAGCTCGCAAGCAATCTTATCTTTGGAGTCCTCAACCAAAAGATGAGACCTCCAATCTGATGAGATGCTCATAAGGGATAAAGTAGCTGGCCGTCTAGAAAGTGCATCAGCCACTACATTGCTCTTCCCCTTTACGTACTCAATCTCGAAGTCATAAGCCTGAATTTTACTTACCCATTTCTGTTGTCTCTTGTTTAGCTCTTTCTGCTCTAGGAAGTATTTCAGACTGTTGTGATCTGTCTTAACCTTGAACCTGGCACCTACTAAGTACTGCCTGAACTTGGTTAGCGCATGGAGGATAGATAACATCTCTTTGTCATATATCGAATAGTGGCACTCATAGTCTTTGAGCTTCCTGCTCTCAAATGCAATGGGCTGGTTGTTCTACATCAAAACTGCCCCAATTCCCTCTCCTGAAGCATCACATTCTAACACAAAGGATTGAGAAAAGTCTAGTAAAGCTAATAGTGGGCATGAACTCATTACCTCCTTCATTTTCTCGAATGTTTGTTGTGCTGCCTCCGACCAACTAAATGCTCCCTTCTTGGTAAGATCTGTGAGGGGTGCGGTCATCTGTGAGAATCCGCTGACATACCTCCTGTAGTAGGTGCAAAGGCCCAAAAAGCCCCTCAGTTCTGTCACATTTTTAGGTGTAGGCCAATCCAAAATTGCTCGAATCCTCTCTAAGTGCACCTAGACCCCATTGGCCTCTATCACATGTCCTAAGTACAACATCTCCCGCATGTCGAACTCACACTTGGACATTTTGGCATATAGTGACTGCTCCCATAGAATACCAAGTACTTCATCAAGATGTCTCAAATGTTCTTCCCAAGTCCGACTGTATATCAATATGTCGTCAAAGAATACCAAAATATATTTATGCAACTGTGTCCTGAAGATATGGTTCATGCATGATCGAAAAGTAGCTGGTGCATTAGTGAGCCCAAATGGCATCACTAGAAACTCATAATGTCCGTAGTGGCAACGGAAAGCGGTCTTTGGAACATCCTGTTCCCTGACCTGAAGCTGATGGTACCTTGAGCGGAGATCAATTTTGGAAAAGTACTTTGCCCCCTGTAGTTCATCCATTAACTCATCAATCCTAGGGATGGGATACCTGTTCTTTATGGTCTTCTTATTGAGTGCCATGTAATCAATGCACATGCGTAAGGTTCCATCCTTTTTCTTCACTAGCACTACTGAAGATGCAAAGGGACTGGAGCTAGGTTTGATGTATCCCAGCTTGAGTAGTTCCTTGATTGTACTCTCGATCTCATCTTTATACCCCTTGGGATGTCTATAAGGAGTGGTGATAACTGCTTGGGTCCCCTCCTCTAACTCAATAACGTGCTCAAATCCCCTATCTGGAGGTCGACCTACTGGAAGGTCTCCGAATACTACCTTGTGCTTCTGTAGTAAGGCCTCTATATCTGTTGGATGTTGTGTGGCCTCATTTGGTGCTTTCCTGAAGGTAACCATACACTCTGCAACCCACTCAATATCTCCCTGCCGGAGTACTGCCTCCATCCTGTGTGATGTCACTGCTGTGGGAGGATAGGTATTCATCCCTCTCAATACCACCTTCTGTCCTTCTGCTCCTGTAAACTCCATCTCCATGGTCTGGTAATTTGTGGAATACTTCCCTATGGAATACAACCACTGAACTCCTAGTACCACATTCATGTCAGGTACATCTACCACATAGAATGTCTCTATCACTGTATAATTCCCAAGCGTTACCTTTAATTTAGCAATCCTCTGACTACACTCCATGGTGTGACCTACTGCTGCTACCGAAAACCCATCAAAGCTCTCAGTCTAAATGTCTCTCTTTTTAACCCATGCAACATCAATAAAGTTGTGGGATGCCCCACCATCTATCAGTACTCCCACTCTGTGGCCCTATACGGTACCTCTGATCCGAAGAGTGTGGGATCTAGGAACCCCTGTCATGGTGGCAATGGTACCTCCTGTGGCCTGTCCCTCAGTAACTGTCTCTGTTGTCTCTCCCTGCTCTTGATCCTAGTAATCCTCATCCTCCTCACTGTCAGAATAAGCCTCTATGTAGTAGGCCTTCCCTTTTCCTGAACATCTGTGACCTGATATCCATGGTTCCTGGCAAGTGAAACATAACTTTTTTCTTCTAAGGTCCTGTCGAGTATCATTGTCCATCTATTCTTTCTTGGGCCATGGTTTCCTTTCTTTATCTTTAATAGGAACATTGGTCCTGGGAGGAATCCTATTTTTTAGCACTGCATCCTGCAAGTCTCTAGTCCGTCTGATGGCATCTGCTAGGGTGTTGGGCCTATAAGACTTGACCCATCCCCGTAACGGTTCAATGAGAGCCTCAACGAATAATATAATCAACCTGCTCTCTGATATATTTGTGACCATGACTGCTATCCTCTAAAACTCAAAAATAAAAGCATCTGCACTCCCTGTCTGCTTGAGCTGTGCCAGCTCCCTAAAGTGTATCTCTGGATCTTTTCGATCAAACCGTTCAATGAGCTTCTATGTAAAATCTGTGTATGAGGTGATGGTGTTGTGACCCAGTGTCACTAACCCGTGGTACCACCACTCATGTGCTTCTCCGTCCAAATGCAAAGTAGCCAATTTAATGGCATCTGTCTCAATCATGGGGTTGAGCTGGAAGTATGTATCCAACTTCTGCACCCAATTCCTAGCTGGGCCACCCCAGGTGCCCTCAAAGGTAGGGATAATCAGTTTCCCTACGGTGCGCTGTAACTCATAGTTCTGGGTGAATGGCCTATTGTAAGCTTTGGGTTTGTTCTTACTTTTAAATTGGCAGAAGTCAGTGAAGGTCATGGCTGAATGGAAGTCCTCTCCTAAAGCCCTATATTCTCTCAGATAGGCACTCATGGGTTCTTCTGGTTCTGCTTGTGCTAGAGGCACTGCAGCTGGACTATCTAAGAATTGAGGCATGGTAGGTCGAAAAGGCTTGTATATATGGGGATGGCTCAGCATGTTGGTATGTAAGTGCTCCCTACTACTACTGGTGGATACCCTATCACTGTTGGGAAATAAGGGACTATGTGGGGTGGGCCCATTCTTCTCAGTCATTTGCCTGAAGGTGCTCATCATTTCTTTTTTCCCAATGGTGAGTTCTTTTATGGCTGATATGAGACTATTGAAAGCTATTTTATCATCATCAGCTATTGTTTCTTTGCATTTTTCAAACTGATACTCTTTGTTCCCCAAATCTATGTCCTCTAACTCCTCTTCTCTGTCTTTATACCTCTGTCTCCTGTGAGTAATGTTGTATGAGTCTCCTGGATTCATTTATAATTTTTGCATGCCCACAGCTGGTAAGGAAAATAGCTCTGATACCACTGTAATATCCCAAACTGATATTTTCATGTTTATGTGTATACTGTAGATGGCTAATAGACTTACTCCTTAATCAAATAGGAAAGCAAACCCTGAACTTGCATGCATGCAATTGCATGCAAATATGTGCCCTAGAAATTAATTAAGATGCTATAAAATAGGACAAATCAATGCATGTACATACCAGTATATAGATCAGCTGATGGTGAAGAGACCGGTCCCAGCAGGCAAGGATTCTGCCGGAGGAATAAGGAGATACACCAAATCATCCTCCACAGGTGAATGCACCCTCCTCTCAAACTGTATAAGATCCAGAATAAATAAGCTGCTGTTGGAAGCCCGGATGACGTGCACTAGGGTTATAATACCCCTCTAATGATGATGGAAGCAGCATGCGAAAGTTTTGAACCCTGTAGGTAGGAAAACGAATTGCTTTGTCTCTGATCACGGTGTGACGGTAAAACCCTATGGCTGGATGAATAATCAACCTCCCGGAATAACTGATGATGAACTAGTGCTGAACCTGGATGATCCAACCTGATGATGAACTAGGGCAGATAGATTTCGCTACCGAAATACACCAATTAGTTGAGCATGCGCTCAACCCCAACTTAGCTCGCCGAGCTCTCCAATTCGACTCCACAAATCAATTATCACATAAGTGGCTTCTCCATTCACTTTATCTTTCTTTTATAACTTTCAACTACGAAAACCCTAACTTTTGACCTAATTAGGTCACTTTATCTTCTAATTTGCAATTGACTTGCATGCATGCACATGGAGACTTAATTGGGTGCATGCATCATTACATAATGCTCGGATGTCATGCACGTAAGTGGCCTTTGGCTCTAGTGGCCCTCTTCGACCCAATGGTGATATAATATTGATGCCCTAAATCTTCTATATATGGCATCAGTCTTCAGCTGATTCCTTGACTGTCAGTACCCGCTCGAACCTATAGGAATCACATAGGTTAGCGGGTTGGTCCTCAGATGCCTAAGCAGAAGAGGACATTACACTCTAAGAGATGTTTAGGTCTGAGGGAAAATTCATTAGCCAACATTGGGTTCAATGGCGAAATCTATCCATCCTAGTCAATTCAAGAGGATAGATCATCTAGATCTATCACAGTAGTTCAAGACACAATACTTTCATCATTCTTGCAGGGATTCAAGAGCATCTACACCTGCATATTGAATTCAGAAGGGGAGCAGACATTGTTCATTCTAAGGGCGCATTACTGGACCATCTGAGAAGGTGCATTGTTGGTTATCATTGGAGGCCTTCTCGATATCTCTTTCACTGAACACACTGAAGATTCATTCCACAGGGGACCCACAGCGTCATCACATCTTGGAGGGCGTTTTCATTCTAATATATCATTGAGGGTGCATTCTTCTCGCCCATATTACTGAAAGCACATTCATCTGATTATTGGAGGCTCTATCCTTCATATCATACACTGGGCGAATTACTATTGATCCTACTAGTGCTTATTGGGATCCAAATTAGCATTTGTGGAGCTATTTCTAGTAATCTGACACCAAGAGAAGGGTGTGAGCTTGCATGGGCAAATTGCTAATTGGAGCAGCTACAACCTCCTGACTTAGTGTTGATGCATGGACTGAATGTCTTCTATTTGAGCTTACCCTGTTCCAATACATCTCATTGGTATGTTCATGCTTTGATTTTGAGTTTAATTACATTATAGATCTGAATTATATTGATTCTCGGGGGCATGCAATATCATGCAAACTTACTATTGGCCAAATAGTGCGTCAAACATTTGAATAATTTACCAAATATCACCCAAACCCTTCACAACCTTAGAATTTAGCAATTTGGCATATTACACTACTCCATTGTGTATCCCCAACTATCAAGAACTTAGAAGTGACCCTAAATTGTCTCAAAAATCCAAGAAGAAGTTTCTAAACTTAAATTCGATTTCAAATACCATAGTACATAGGCTGTATAGTAAGAGAGCTTGCAAATCTCTCACATATCAAATATCACAAGAAAGACAAAAGAAAAACACAAGACCACAAATCCCATTAAATCATACGGATTATAGCAACTCCACTTTCAACCTTCATCAAATAGCAATAATTCTATTAATCTATGAGCAGTTTCAATAAAACATTGATTTAAAATGGGAGTCAATGTTTAAGATAGTTTCCAGATAGCCTACCATATAAAAGAGTCTAAATACATACTACAGTGAAGTCATAAAATTAAAATATCAATAGAAGAATGAGTTAAGTCTCCAAATGCAAAAAGTACTGCCACAAGAGTACCATGAGTTGAAGCAATCAACCATTTGAACCACATACCTGCTTACGAGTTTTTCCATCAGAAAAGGTGATAGAGATTATACATTTGAACCACATACCTGCTTACGAGTTTTTCCATCAGAAAAGGTGATAGAGATTATACAAGGTGGCTTAAATGCTCCAATGAGATAGTTCTGACACAAATAATAACGCACAGTTATAAAAGCCACTGATATCAAAATGAAACAATAATCATGCTATTCTAGATACACAAGATCTCCAATTTCCTTTCAAGAACCAAATAGCCACTTGAAAATTAATTTTATTTGCAACAGGTATAGTCATTAGTTAGCAAAAGTGTGTGAAAATCACAGGAACATTCCTGTATTTTGTGTATTTTGACCGGACATATTACAAGACAATTTTTTTAGTGCTTCCACATTAACAATCAAAAAAAATTGCTGAGGTAAATTTCAAGGTTGTTCACTTTGTTTCGATTTGAATTGAACAGTTCTCTTCATCTACCCAATGTTCAACTAAGGCTCAAATACAAGAAAATGTGAGGATGCCTCAGGAATGTGTGGACAGAAGCCGTAAATTTCAAGGGATCCCAGATATTAAATGTATGTAAAACCAAAATATAAAAGACAACAGAGAAATTTTATCACAAATCTATACAATTGAAGCAATAACATCCATGATCCAATTGACAATTACACAAATTGGTATTCAAAATAGGACATATTTCTCATTGTAAAATCATCAATGTCACCTCAAAAAAAAATACAATGATACATATGATCATATAATTACAACCATCGTCATTCAATTAGTAAAGAGTTAGAGCCATCATAACAAAAAAGAAATACATCAAGGCTCAACCCACTAGTCATGATCAATCAGCCTCTATTTGGTCTTCTACATCTATGTGCTACAGGAAACAATAACATAATATATGGGTATATATAAATACACCGGCCACTAATTCAAATACAACTGTTGTTATAACTTTTACTGCCAAAGAAATAAAAAATGATTGATGTTTTTCCAAGTTTTCAATGAAGAGTGTTTGTTGGACCTCACATGCACTTGGAATATGGTATACAAACCCTATTGTCCGCACTTTCTGCCTTTGAAAGTTTCTTGTTCACAAAAAACCAGCTTCATGTTAGCTTTTAGTTGTGATTGCTCGGTCACTGTTCTTCCTCCAGCAGAGATAGCAAGCTACTCTAGATCCTAGCCTTGGGCTCTGTGTACAGCATGAGAGAGGCCTTGAGTGTGGATTATGAGCTGTGTACACTGTAACCGTGGTGAACTTTTCCCTATTGATAAATGGAGCAGCATCATATTTTTTCAAACCTACCATGGGATTATAGCAGGGATGCCCTTTATCCCTCTTATCATTCCTGTTGGTAGCTGAAGGGCTATGTAGGGCATTCATGGAAACAAAGAGGAGAGAGGGCAGTTAGAAACATTTACGAGATTTTAAATATTGTTTCAGTCTTGTTAACCCATATTTTATTTGTAGATGATAATATGTTATTCTTTAATAGATCAGAGAGGGCAGTTAGAAACATTTACGAGATTTTAAATATTTTCTGTGGCTACTGGGATGGAGGTCAATGGTCAAAAATCAACATACAATTTCAGTGAGATGAGACAGGCAGTCATTCAGAGATTACATTCTATGTTCTCTTTTAAAGCTGTCGATTGCAGGAAGGCTTAAAGTGCTTGGGTTTCATCTCAAAACCTGATAGCTATGGTGAAAAAGACTGGGGGTGGTTGATTGAAAGGATTGAGAATAGAATTTATCATTGACACAACAGATGGCTTTCCAGGTGAGGGAGATTAACTTTGGTAAACTCTGTATTGGAAGCAATTCTGGTCTATTGGCACTTGCTGGCTTTCATTCCAAAAGGTATTCTGGAAGATTTAGGAGTGTGTTTAATTTCCTGTGGGGAGGGAGACATGATATGATGATACACAAGGGATCCACCTGGTTAAATGGCTAGAAATAGCCAACCAAAAGATATGGGAGGTTGGAGACTCGAGCACATTCACTTATTTGGCAAAACACTAGCAGCAAAAAGCTTGTGCAATGTGGAGTCTAATAACAAAAGGCTTGTGGAAGCAAATACTAGAACATTCATGGATTGGATAAGAAATCTTAGGAAAACAATAAAAAATGTGTCTAATAAATGGAAGGCTTTGGCCCTAGCCTTTCTATTATTGATAATAATTTATCACAGAAAGGTAGGAAATGGGATACAGCTCAGATTCGGTGCAGATTTTATCTTGGGATAGGGGCATGCCGTTATACTAACTCCAGATGACTTAGCTGATATTCATAGCAAAGCCTTGTACTCCTTTAAACAAGCATAAGATAACGATACAACTACTGTCTGGTCACAAGAATGGAAAGCAGCTGAACATTTAGAGTTAGAAGGAGATACAGAAGCTAGATGGAATGTGCAGGTTGCAGAGTTAAGGAGTCTGACATACTGACATGGGCACAGGATAAGGCATCAGGGTCATACACTGCTAGGAAATGGTACAAAGTAATCATATCAGGAGATGATCAAGTGAAGGTCTGGTGGTGGGCAAAAATCTCAAAAATAAAGCACCTTAAAAAACCAAGCTCGTTTTATGGTTATCAATAAAATCGGACTTCGACATGGGACTTGATCCAAATGAGGTGTAAAGGTGGACCAAGTTACTGTTATTTATGCAAGGGAGAGAAGCAAAACATTAGTCATTTAATGATCAAGTGCCCCTATGCAGGCCATGTTGATTTTTCCTGAGCAGCATCAAGAGCCATTCTCTTAGGAGAATGGAGACATCTGGTCCGGGATCAGGATGTGGAACCAGTCCAGCACTGGGGGACTCAATCTTGAGTTGAGTGACCATTTTGTTGAATGGAGATATCTAGTCCGAGACCAGGATATGGAACCAGTCCAGCACTGGGGGACTCAACCTTGAGTTGAGTGACCATTCTGTTGAATAGAGACATTTGGTCCAGAACCAGGATGTGGAACAAGTCTAGCACTGGGGGACTTGGCCTAAAGCTGACGGCCATTCTTTGAATGGAGGCACCTGGTCAGTTACCAAGAATTTAACCTAGTCGGGACTAGGGACTCGGCCCACGGCTAAGGGCCATTCTCCGAAAGAATGGAGGCACTTGGTCTGTTACCAAGTATCTGACCTTGTGTCAAATTATGCAGCCTATGGCTGAGGCACCTGGTTTGTTACCATGATAACACTATAAGCCCTAGACCGGGTCTGGGCATGTGTGCCAGCCACTCTAACCCTTGATCAATGGACTTTGTGATATTCTAAGGCTTAGCTACCCTTGTTTAAGACACCTTAGTATCCGATCTTGGTGTCACACAAAGCGTGAGATAAAAACATAAGTAATTCTCTTTGTTTATGATGATGTACTTTGAGTGGGGATGAAGGACCACCTTGACCACTTGTTTTGACCATAGGGCACTTGAAGAAGGCTAAAGTAAAAGTCTAAAATACATAAGGACCCTTAGTACCACTAAGGAGTCAAAGTGAAAGTGCAAATAGACCTTTAGTACCACTAAAGGTGAAAGTCAAAGTAATAAAATAATAAAATAATATTATTTTGTTCTTTTGAGTTTTGGTCCACTTACAGGTGATTCAAAGGCTATAAAAGAAGATCATTCCATTTCATTATTACACACACTTGATCTCATGCTCTCAGTTGCTCCAAGGAAGGTACTCGCTGGTTTAAAGGAGAAGAAAGTTTGTTTTGTGGTTATGCCCTAGCATGGAGGATTCTAGCTAGGGAACCCACACCTATTGAAATCAAACCCTAAACTAAGGTTTCACCAACAAAGAACAACAACAATTTTTACTTCTTATTCATGTGCTAGGGTTTCCCTTAGCTCTCCTCACCTTCACGGGTAGTAGCACTCTTTCAACAAGCAAGCTTAGGGAAGCTTCCTCAGCCCTCAATCACTTCCAAGAAACCCTAAGCAAGGTCTCGACTGTCCATGGCAGCCCTCTTCCACCTGCCCATACATCACCATGAGCACGGGCAAGCTAGACAAGCCTGTCTACGATCCGGGCAAGTCTCGGCCAACAATAAAAGGTCTTTACAGACCTCGAGCAAGGCAGAAACAGCCCAAGCAGGGCAGCAGCTAGCCTCGAGCAGGGTTTTGGGCTAGCAGCAGGGCTCGAGCAGGGAAAACAGGATTCGAGCAACAGCTCGAGCAGATCAGCAGGATTCTGGGAAGGCCAAACAAGCTTGAGCAGCTTGGCAAAGGTTTCGGGCAGACCAAACAAAGCTCGGGCAGCTTGACAAAGGCTCCAGGCAGGCTAACAGAAATCCGGGCAGCACGAGCAAGATTCCAAAAACAGTCTCAAGCAGCAGTATGGAATTCGGGCAGTATACAGGCTGACCTAATGTCTGGTTTGGACAGATAGTTGGGCAGGAGAGAGAAAATTAGGGCAGAAGGCCCTAATTTGGTGTTTTTTAGTGAAAAAATTATCTTCTATCATTTTTGCGGTACAAATCCATTAGGGTTTGTGAATTACTAATGCTTTTGGGGCTTTTGTCCTTTAAAGGTTTCCCCAGTGAAAAACTCTCTGTGTTCAATGTGTTGATGTGTTGATGTGTTGATGTTTTACTGCACTTGTCATTTGTTATCTGTTAACAAAATTTTCAAAGTATTGATGCTATTGCTAAAATTCAACAGGGCAATTATAGAAGGATGCAGATAAGATAAGATAAGATAATTTTATTAATGTCAAACAAATGACCACAAAAGTAGGTCGATGGGATTGTGTTGTACCATGATAACAATACAAAGTGGGAGCCCAAAAGTAGCTCCTATAAAAAGCTAAAAACAAAACTCAAAACTAACTCAAAATCCATAAATGGAAAGTCGATCGCACAGAAAATATACAAAGTGATATATGAAGAGAGTTGAGCCAAGAAAAGAAAATGTATAAAGGGAGTGGATCTAAGCATTGTGATGCAAAAATGGCAAAATTGCCACTGTCATGGGGCACTAGAGACACTGAAATCACTGGAATCACTAGGAGTATCTCTCCTACCATCCAAGTCCAATTAGAGGAAGCTCCAAAGAGTACTCTATCTAGAGGAAGACCTAGAAGAGGAACTTCAATAGGTAGTGTGCCACTATCTGGAGGCGGGAGCCTGCTGTCGCATCCTGGATGAAGTTTTCCAACCACTGGAGTGGGATCGAGATTGTCCCCTCCGATGGTGTTGGACAGAGGTGGAGGTGGACTGCCATGTCCTAATTGAGCGATCAAGATCAATGCCCCCATCTATCTATCTCTTAGTGCCCCTAGAGGAAGGAAGCACCAAAAAGAAGGAGATCGGTCCCAAATGAGAATGTCCCTAGAGGGTGAATCAACGAAGTCGAAGAGCCTCCTACAAGTAAAAGGTCAAACATCTTTGATCATGGTATCTGAACAATCTAGTCAAAGCCTGAAGCTCTGCAAGAAGGTCCTTGAAAAGATAATGAAAGCACCCACAGATATTGTAGTAAATAGGACATTGAATGATGAAGCGCTACTTGGTCTCAACCTCTCGTAGGTGACATACCTAGCATATTTGTCTCTACCCAAAGATGGTGATTTGTCTCTACTCGAAGATGGTGAGAGCCCACTCTGAACTAACCTAAAGAAATACAAATGGCATGTGTCCACTGACAGAATGTGTAAGGGGACCTAACGATGGGACCATCCCTTAGATCCAAGAAGTGCATAGCGTAGAAGGCCATCTTGGGACGTAGCCCCCCCAAGGATTGATCCAAGTAACCTGCACAAACAGTCTATAAATGTCATCTCTAATGATTATGTTCAACTCCTTCCTAGTAGGTATGAGGCAATCAAGCGCGTCCAAGGAAAGCCTAAAAGGAGGAAGTCAGTCCATCGCAATACCGATAGAGAAATTGATTGGTTGTCAAAATGTATGGAATGCTTCTACAATTGAGTGCTTAGGGAAGTCGTTTAGGAAAAAAGAGTTAAAAGCATTCAAGGCATATACCTTTTCTAATGATGTGGGCATATGTTGCTCATAATGATAATATATTTCATGATAAATAGAAGGGATGCCTTCCAAGTATTCGCATAGGCATATGGTTTAATCCAAGGTTGCAAGATGGAAGTGAAGGTAAAAGCCCCAAGACAAATAGGAGAGTTATTGATTGAAATATCATATCCATGGGGTTTCTTTAATGAAGCCAAACAGGGTCCAGAAAATTTCTATAGTGTCAATGGGATTTTATCATCAAACGCAAGACTATTCCCCAAGCCATTCTTTAGGCAGAGTTTGTGGCCTCTCCCTTCAAGATTGAAACCATCCTTGGACTAGTTTCCCTTTTACACAAAGTTTGACAATTTGCAAACTCTTCAGCAAGTAGAGACCGCTACCCTTATCTTGCCTATTGCTCTTCAGAGCCCACGGCCATCTCTAGTACCTCTGGTCAAGCTCATTGTTGGTTTGCAGAGGCAACCTACCTACTTCAATCAATTGGTATTTCTAACTGCCTTCCCCCCTTTCAAATCTCTCTTGATGCCCCTAGTCAATTCTTGTTGAATAAGCAAGATTTGAAATGGGATCATCTGAGAGGACACCATCAAACAGTTCATTCACATTACATGGAATAATCCTTCGTACGAGCTAAGTCCCAAGATGGCATTCTACACAAAGCACTTTTTGGAGTTCAGATGGCCTTATTGTTCGGCCCCCTTCACACTCAAACAATGGATGCATGCTCTTTGAATCCCCCTTGGTGTGTTTCAGATTGGTTCTCATTGTCGTCAAGTAGCAACCGAGCACCACATCATCTGATGGTGCAGGGTCTACCAAATCTGCCATCTTCAAGAGATCAAGAAAGAGATGCACTTCATCTTCTAGTGGTGCATCTATTACAAGATTAGAGGACAGTTTTAATACCTTTTAAAGGAGTCCTAGAACTCCCTATCCAGGTTTTCTCATTTCTCGAACCAAAGATGTTTCGTCTTGCATATGAAGGAAGCCCTTGGATTCAAATCTCACTTAGCCTACCCTCCTCAGCCTTGTAAATTTTCCTTTAAAATTCAAACTAGGGCTAAACAGTATATTTAATTGTTACTGAAAAACACACATGAATCTCTTTTACTAGTATGGCAGCAGAATGTAAATACTGAGAAACATCAACAACAATCACATCAATATAGACACAGTGTTTTGGGTATGGAAACCCCAGGATAAAACCCAAGATGGGAAAACCGATGCAACAGTCAAATATGAAATTTTATTAAGAAGATATGGAACAATTACAATCCAGCAGATAATACACCCAACCTGGAAAATCTGATCCTCTGCAAAATCATTGGGCAAACCCAATAACAAGGTACGACCCGTGTGCAGCTGTACGGCCCCTGTGTCAGCAGTACAGAATCTGTACGGTTTTGACGGCAGCTGTACGACCCTCCTCTACTATGTACGGTCCTCCCTCTGCATGATTTGTACAGTCCGATGCTCTACCTAGTAACTCTGTGAATCTCCAAGATGAGTGTTCCTACGTCTTCTCAGCAAACTTATCCTTTTGACTTCTCTCTCTGTTTGTATCTCTCATGTGTGTGTGTACTCTCCACCAAATCTTCTTTTAACTCAATGGCTAAGCAAAAGCCCTAACCCTCGCTATGGATCAATGGATGTGATCCTCCAGTGAGATCAATGGCCAAGATTAGATTTTCCATCACTTAAATTATTTCACTTTTCACTTTATAAAAGTTTTTCCATTAAGTCAAAATAAATTAGATTAATTAATGTATTTTCCTAAGTCTAAACTTAGGAAAATCACATTAAATACATTTGGCTTCTTGTTTAATGTCTTCCTAGCATGCAAGAACACATGCAATGCTAGAAGACCTTCCTTGTTGCCACTTTCAAACAAGCCTTGTCCAAACCCAGTTCGGTCAATTATAGATTTCTTTATGGTGCTTCCAGCAAATAGAAGCACCAAGAGTACAGTACTACATCAAATATCAAATCTAAGACCCTAGGAGGGCATCAACACTCAACCAGCACTAGAGATAGCTCACACTATCCAGTCACCTCAACTCTAGGGATAGCTCACACCACACTACTAGTCAAATTACTTCATCTAGGTCACAATTATGAATTTCTTCATGGAGACAACAAGACATATCTCGTACCTTGTCCCCCAACACTTCTAAATCATTCAACTAGTCATCTATCAAGTGCTTCCATTCAGACTCGAATGTTAGGAGAGAGGACTTGAAGGGATGTTGATCTCCCCCCCTAGGAGGGCCAATGGCTCTTGAACTTCGGCTCTCCACAGCACTTGCATCTATGTGCATCATTGCTTTGTTTCACTTCTCCATGCTATAATGGCTTCTGTTTTGGATTTTTCTTTATAGTCGATAGATTTTCTAATGTCATGATTTTTCAGGAGTGGCTTAGCATTACCAATGACCTATTTGTGGCCACTTGTTGCACATTAACAGAATTCTCTTATCTTATCTGATAATCATGTCATCAATTTCAAAGCAGGCTTGGGTCCGGGAACAGATAAATCAGTTAAATTCCTAGCTTTAATAAGCCTCTTAAAACTGGTAATAGATAAAGGGATCAATCATTTGCTGGTTTAGGAAGTCTTTTGTAGATGAGGAATTTTTATTTATTTCATATAAATAATAATCAATTAGGAGTCTGACAAGACAATGATAATGAACAAGTTCTTTTTGACAAAGTGCCAAGGCCCAAGGGCACCTAAAGAATGTAACTATCCATTTAGCTTTGAATAGATATTACGTTTTTTCCTCTGAAGAAATAAATACATCCACAATCATTCAAATATTAAAGAGTCGGGGCTGTCATAATAGAAAAGAAATATGTGAAGGCTCAACCCACTAGTCATGCTCAATCAGCCTCTATTTGGTCTTCTACAGCTATGTGTTACAGGAAACTATAACATAATATATGAGCACGTAAAGATGATGTCCACTAATTCAAATCCAATTTTACAGCCAAAGAAATGAAAAATGATTGATGCTCTCCCAAGCTGTCAAAAAATGATTGATGCTTTCCCAAGTTGTCGATGAAAGAGTGCTTGTTGGACCTGAAATGCACTTCGAATATGGTATGCAAACCTTATTGTCCACACTTTCTTCCTTTGAAAGCTTCTTGTTCACAAAAGGCCAACTTCATGTTAGGTTTTAGCTGTAATTACTTAGTTACTGTTCTTCCTCCAGCAGAGATGGCATGCTTCAGCAGAGAGAGAAGGCTACTGTAGATTCTAGGCTTGGTGTCTGTGAACAGCATGAGAGACACCTTTAGTGTGGATAACAACAACATTAATGAGGCACAGCCACAGAATGTATGGACAGTGAGGTATAGGGTGCATGCACATGCATGCTGTGGGCATGCTCATGCCAGACTAGGAGTATTTCTAATTTTAGATGCTGTAATGAAATTTAGATATGATGCCTTTGTGTTAGATGAAGATCAGGCTCTATTTTAGCAATGAGTTAACTGCTGTTCCTGAAATCATTACCAGAAAACACATCAATAATATATAGACACAAGGTCTTGACTCTTAAGTCGTGCACCAACAATAAAAGGATCCCAAATTTGTACATCTTTGGAAACAGTTGTGCCTTTGATCAAATCTGGTACCCATTGGACCCCTGGAAATGCAAATGGCAAAAATATTGACCTGTGGACAAATTCAATTCTGGAGAACACTCCTTTGTCTCAAATCTCCAACTTGAGACCGTTGAGAATATGGCTCGGCAGAAGGAACATTTGAACTATCTCTGATATTTCCAAATGGAAGGAATGCTCTGCCCTGTATGGAAAGGGTCGAAATGCCCCACTAACATCCCCCACCATTTGCTCAATCTATGGGATGAGATAATCTTCCATTAAAATTTGTAGACCTCTTTGATAGAAATGAGGAGAATCGTTTCTCATAGGGTGCTAAAACAGGTAACCACCCAGTGAAAAAAGATTACATTTTGGTTTTGGGTGCAAAGAATCACCTCTTCAACCACCTCATTGACATGGAACAGTGTCTGACTGACCTTTTTGATTCCCAAGGCTAATTTTTTCTATTTGACTCTAACACAGAAAAACATTCTAAGTTCTAACAACCGAAATCTAAGTTCTATTTGACCCTCACATCAACAACCATGATGGTGTGTTGTATGTATACCAACTCGATTAGCCCGATGCAAAAATTCTTTGGAGATAGGTCTCCCACAATTGTCAGTGAGACCCAATTTTTTTATTTTTAACTCTAGTAGCAACATTACTCCCTGCTGAATATTATTGTGCAGACATAATTACCAAATTCCTTATGGATTCAAAGGCTAAGGTTTGCAATGTCCTATAGACAGAAAATTTAAGTGCTATAGCACTCTGACATATCGAAAGGTTTACGACAACAACAGTACTTGGAAAAATCTTTCATGATACCTAGGTGCAAATCCCACTTGTGACATGTTTGCCCCTCATGGACTGATTGGGTCTGGCAAGGTAACAGCAATCCCATTCTCACTTAGGTGCTTGTGGGTGGGATGAGATGTTTCCATACAATTTAAAAGTCAATTGGATCTAGTTTGGGTGGTTAAGATAAATTCGATCTCGTTCATGACATGTATGCCTCCCATGGACCAATTGGCACTGGCAAGGTACTAACAACCTCGCTTAACTCAAGTGCTTCACAGTGGGACTGGATGTTTCAAAAAAAACCCAAGGGGTTAGCTCAACCAATAGTCACCAATGTTGTTAGGCGTTTGGTTAGTTCTATTCCAGCAGGTGCCCAATTCAAATCCCACTAGGAAGTTGATGCACTAGTCTATGTCAATGGGTTTACTAGGGATTGCCATATACGAATGTAGAGAAACATCCCTAGGATTTCCCTACGAATTTTTCCTTGAAAAAAAATATGCTTATATGTTATGTTTTGA
>LPNX010564483.1:55550-113136 GCA_001517045.1 Pseudotsuga menziesii | reverse complement strand
GGAACAAATTGTATTAGTTTGGTTTAGTTTTATATACTGGCCATACCATAGCCGTACCCAAAATCGAGGTACGCCGTACCATTTTCACCAAACGTACCCAAATTTTTTTTATGAAGTACCTGGTATGGCAACACTGTTCATGGTACGTGAGGGTACGTCTGGGTATGTACCATTGCCGTACCCAAATACCCGGTACGTGTACCCGACCCCTGGGTACAGGTACCCATGCAACACAGGTTTTGATTAAAATCTCATTTCCAATATTTTCATATTGCAATCTACACCAAAAAAATCAAAACATGGTAATCCTCTTATATCCTTTTGCTTTACAACAAAACTGACACAATGACCAAACACATGTGACTAGAAAGAAATAAGATACATCGAGAGAAAAGTTCATTACCATATTTGCAACTGGTCAATACTTTTATTTTGTCTCCAAGACCCAAAATCTGCATCAAATACTAACAAATATTAGAAAAACAAATTAGAGTTTTGATTATATGAGCCAATCTAAAAGCATAGCCAAAAATCCATGCAAATAATAGAACAATTCTGAATATACTACAATAATGACTTCTAGACCATATAAATGTTTGTATACTCTTTTTCCAAAATGTTGCTTACGATTGTCCTTTGGCTAAGCAGTCATGCTATGAAGAGCATTTTTATGACATCAAAATCACACAAGGCTTCCACATGGCCTAACCAACACCCACTCAAGGGGTTTTAAACGTGGTTCTCAACATCAATACAAGTTCATTAACCTAGCAACTTGCCACTAGACTACACACCCATGGGCATATGTTTGTATACTAGTGAATCTTTTAGTCTAGATATGCTTTTCAAGTATTGTATTCGACATAACAAAAAAAAAAATTACTTGACTACACCTCCCTCTTGTGTAGTTTAATTTTTAATTACCATTCTTACAAGGGCATCAATAGTATTTTACGAAAGGGAGTCAAGATACCTAGTGTTCTATGGATCATTACATAAATGCAGGTTGTCAAAGACTTCATACAGCAAGCTTCATACAAATTAAAAATCAAGCTCACTACAAAGATTATGAAGTTCCTAAGCTTATCTCTAGATCTTGACGACAATTTGATGTACAATAGCTTCTTATTTGGTAAGCTCATTAAATTTTCGCCCTAGTGAAAAAATTATTAAGTCCTAAGTTAAAATAATTAGGAGCCAAATGTGGCAGGTTCCAATAGATTTGTTACCTCTAAAAAGGGGCCCTTCCTCGTTGTCCTTGTAAATAGTTCAAAAACACACAATTTTGGGGGAAGTCATGGTTTAGGGGAGTGATAAACTTAATTTGTCTCCTTCCATGAATTTATGAACTATGCATATGAACAATAATACATAGACTTGAACAAAGAAGAGAGAATGATAGCTTATTCAATGTGCATGCTGAGATACCAAGGGAATATGTCTAATGGGTGAGATGGACTTCAACAGTGCATGACTAAAAAAAGTGTGCCTTCATCATTTTCTTAAGTGACTTTATTTGACCACTAACTCAAAAGTACCATAGTATAAAAATACATTATAATATGACCAATAAACAAGACATACTCCATCGCCCTCCACTAATGGTCATACGTAAAACTAAACCAAACTTATCCAAAACTTTACAAACTTATATGAAACAAGGGGCTTGGTGAAAATGTTTACAATCTACTCCTTAATTGCACAACATTGCAGCTTTATTCATCCACTGAAGAGTTGTCAGAGGGTTTCAGAAGGTGTGATACCCAAGTGTCTTTAAGATTGAACAGATCCAGCCCTGTGATAAACTGTAGGGTGTGATGACCTAAGCTCTCCAGCAATTAGAGTGTTGTTCTCTGCCTAATAGAGGTGATTTGCACATGTGACAGGTTGTTGTTATGATTTGTTGTGAGAGATGATTTGCACAGGTGATCTGTACCATAGTATAGCTGTGCACCAAGAGTTTCAGAGAGTGTGGCAGGTTAGGAGNCATGTGACAGGTTGTTGTTATGATTTGTTGTGAGAGATGATTTGCACAGGTGATCTGTACCATAGTATAGCTGTGCACCAAGAGTTTCAGAGAGTGTGGCAGGGTAGGAGGAGCTTCCAAGTTTACACCTAGGAAGCGACGACAACAGATGCTATTGGAGGAAGTCGATCTATGCAGAGGAAGCGACCCTTGTAACTCCTACTGGTCCCAAGGAATTGATCAAGCATAGCAAAAAGGCAGCCAAGAAGAAGCAAATCATTATTAGTATAGATTCAGTGAAGCGCCATCTGATCCCTCACATTGTAGAGAAGAAACCGACCAACGAGATGTTTGATGCCTCAATCACTCTGTATTAGAGTGAGAATGTTAACCGGAAAATGCCACTAAAGAACAAGCTCATCAATACACACATGAGTGACACAAATACAATGGCCAGCTACCTGATGAAGATCAATGAGCTGAGAGATCAACTTGTTGCTATCAGAATGAAGGTGGAAGATGAGGAGTTGGTGCCCATAGGACTGAACAAGTTCAATTCATCAGTGGACATGTTTGTTCAAGGTGTCTGTTTTCATGAGAAGCTTCCTACTTACAAAAGCTTTGGGATGATTTCATTCACAAGGAGACCAAACTAGACATTATTTCAGGCAAAGAGAGGGAGATCAAGAACCTAGCCCTCATCAGAAAGATGAGAAGAAGACAAGACAGGGAGAACCCAGAAGTGTCAAAAGGGCAAGGAGGAAAAATTATATTCTTCGTAACAAGAGAAGAAAGACTTGACCCACATAAAGTGTTTAAAGTACCACAATATTGTTTCAAGTACCACAACATGGGCCTCTCTGCAACTCAATGTCCTGAGAGGAAGAAATCCAAGCATAGCAACAGGAGTTTGCAGGGAGTACAGAAACTTTAGCCAGAGTGGATGAGTTAGCATCTAAACCCACAACATTTTTCTCTATGGTATTGTGCCTTTCCACTAACATTATTTCTAGTGTAGAGTTCTACGTGGGAAATGGAGCATAAACACACATGACCCTCAATGAGAAGGCTTTCAAGTTTCAACAGATTAAAAGAACAGGAGGATGGCATACAGATGGAGTTGAGCAATGATGCCACTTGTACAGTGATTGGGGCTGGCTCTGTCTCCTTCCTCATGCCTTCAAGGGATGTTTTTGAGCTAGATGAAGTCTTGTATGTTCCCAATTCAATAAAGAGTCTTCTTTTAGTTTCTTGCATGACAAATTTACAATGTATCACTGAGTTTGATGTCAGCTAGTGATCAATAGAAAACACAACCCTAACCCTGGTTGAGTCTTGGCCAGAGGAGTTCGAGATGGAGGCCTTTACATGCTACTCACTAATCTAGTAAAGCAAGTATGGTAGGATGCCATGATAGAGGAGTTCCCTTCCAGTAGTATGGAGACAATTTCAAAACCCACTGTGGAAGTACTGATTGATTCTATAATTGCAATTGACATTAGCATTTAAGAGTACCAAGACCAATTTGTTGCCAAATGAATCTGTCAAAAAGACCAAGTTGATCTTGTTGAGGATTTTGCTTCAATTGCAGAAAGTTTTGAGGTGCATGGACAAGATAACCCATGTATGCAGTTTGAAGAAAGACCTGTATGGGTCGATGCATGCACCAAAAGTTTGACATTTCCAAGTTTTGTGCAATTTTATGCCTAATTGATAGAACACATCCACTTATCTTGGCCCTGTATACGAGTGAGTTTATTATTGCAAAAAGTCTTAAACAGCTCATGATGTAGTGAGAGCAGAATTTGACCAAAGATCCTGTTGTTGTTGAAGTTTTCCTTGTACAAGGGATTTGCACCCTGAATATTCTAAAGAGATTTCTGAGTATAGAAGGGAGTAGTGATCCAAGGTTGTACTTCTTTAGGTCCATAGATGGTCAACATGATGACAAAGACCCTGGCAGAGAGGATGTTCGAAATACATAGGGAGAGACTTGGTTTGGTCAAAAACACTTTCCTCACGATGAGGGAGTGCTAGTTTTTACCTGTTGCATCAACAACTATTCTCTCCCACAGCGGAACACTAGTCTCCTTAAAAAACAGCGATCTTCAAATCTTCACGGCACACTCAACAGTAGCAGTGAGGGTGCAACAATGCAGATGAAGGTGTGGCATAGTTTAGCTCTTGAAAGGCACGGCACTAGAAGAAGCCTTGATTGAAGCACAACAATGATGGCACTTTAGCAGATCCATTGACCTTGATTCATGAGTTCAGCAAAGAGAGAACAGCTTGGAGTTAAGGCACTGCACTAATTTTCCTTGGAGGGAGAGCTACAGTTATGTAGGAAAAGTTATAGAGGGCCCGTGCATGCACCAAACTTAAAACACTCCTTGTGTTCACTGTTTTTCCAGAATTAAATTTCCAGTTTTAGAATAGAAGTTTTTTGGGGGAGTTGGTATTTTTCCAGAATTAGGTTAGGTTGCTATCTTTGGCTGAGATCTATCCTTAGCTAGGCATTATTTTTTTAGATGAAATTTCCCATGCTAACTTGCGCACACTCCCCTAGGCTATTATTAGTTTGATGTAGTCTATTTTAATTTTTTACCACTTCCTCTCATCTATAAAAAACTTAAAAAGGCAATGTGGATGAGTGATCAATTCATTCAGTGTTCTCTCCTGCTATGGATTAGCAGATTGTTGTAATTTTGTTTTATGAGTGGATAGAAGCATGTGTGATTGTAAGTTCAAATTCTTCTTGCTGCCATAAATTTCTAGAAGTTTGTTTTACATGTAGATTTAAAAATTGCTATTATTTTCTGATTTTCTGCTTATATAGTATTTGTACTTATTAGGCCCTGAGTTTTAGTAAACAAAGTCAACACTTTTGAGAGACACTTAGTCATCTTCTCTATTAGGATTTTGGTTCGCAAAGAGTGCAATCTGTGTCGTGAATTAGTAAACTTCAACAGTTGCAAGAACGCTGAGATCAAAAGGGTGCTGACAGTGCCTTACAAGCCACAATAGAATGGGATTGCAGAGAGGAAAAACCCGTCCATTATCAAGCCTGCAAAGGGCATGATCCATGACATGGATATGCCCAAGTGTCTTTGGGTAGACAGTAGGTTAAGATAAGATAATTTTATTAATGTCCAACGAATGACCACAAATGTAGGTCAATGGGACTAAAAGATACATCCAGTGTGGCAACAATGTCGGAGTGCGAAGGCAGCTCCTAGAAAATGCTAAAAGCAAAAAGTAAAGGGATGAAAGTAAATCACTAGGTCTAGCCAGCACATAGTGATTTACAACAGTGTCATAGGTGCGGTGATACAAAGTGAGAATGTCCAGGACCAGAAACATATCGGCACTAGTAAAGAAAGAGAGAGAGAGATCTAAACATGAAAGCAATGATGTAAAAATCTCCTAGGATTGATGACAAAGGGCGAAGGGGGTGACCTAGGCATTGGCCCGTAGTCAAAGTCCTCGAGCACCATAGTGGGATCCTATTGTATGATCCTGGAAGGGACATAGGATCGAGGGAGCCCTGCTATCCTACCATCCGAGGCCGAAGGAAAGAAAATCTTATAGTAGAAAGGGCACCTGAAAACGAGGTGTACCTCTGTCTCAGGCTCTTGTAAGTTGCACATCTGACAGATCCTATCTAATTGAGTAGTATGTTGATCAGTCTCGACCCAAAGTTTGTGAGACTCAACCCGAAGTTGGCCTAGAGGGATCCGAGTGAGTGCATCCAATGTCACCGTGTGTATGGGGTGCGTACGATGATGCTATCTTGCAAACTACAAGAAGTGCTCTAGGTAGAAAGGCATCTTTAGGCCCAGGGTTTTCGAAGGTGAAGTCTATTGTTGTAAATGTAACTTCGAAATATATTCTTTATATTATTATTGTTGTTGTTATTATATTCTATTATACTTTTGCTATTCCTCCTTTCGGGGATGTTTTCCCTCCGATCGGAGATGTCATTAATGTAATTGGTCATGTAAAGAGTCAAGGTAAAACCTTCGTTGTAAGTCGGGGCAATAGTCCCCAAGGAAATAATGTAAAATGTATTTTTGCTCTCCCACAAGGACAGTCGGCACAGTCAGTTAGAGAAGTCAGTCCTATTAAGGAAAAAGGTCACACACATGATCAGTGTCAATAGGGAGGCGCCTTCCCTCATTTGGATACACAGCAATCACAGGCAAGTTCGCTCCAAGAGAGAGAAAGACAAGTTTGCTAGGGTTGAGGAAGAAGCAGTTGCAGAAGATATCTTATCTTTGGTTTTCTATCTTTTCGACATTGTACTAAGTAACGAATCTATACAGAAGAAATTGTTGAGTTTTCTCCCATTTGGGTCTCCCAAGATAAAATCTTTGTGTCTATCTTTTATGTTGTGCTTGTCTATCTTTCAGTGATCCTATTAGATTAAAGATCTAACAAGGTTGAATTAAAGTGCAAACTCTAACATGGTATGAGAGCCACCCTGAGAGAAGGCACTATGCAACTGCGAAAACTAGGGTTTCCAAGATCCACCATTTTTCTCCACAAACTTTCCAGAAAAGAGGGCTAGGTTAACTCACCTCAAGGAGGCGCATATTTTGGTGGAGAAAGTTTGAAGTTTGAAGAAGTTCCATTTTTTACCTCATCACTATTGTCAAGAGAAACTAGGGCATCAAATTTTTGGAGCTTCCCTCCACCAATTCGAAAAAAGGGCATCATTGAACAACTCGACTCAAAGAGGTGCATCTTTCAATCCAGACAGAATTCCAAGATTCCAAATTTGAAAAATTAGGGTTTCTCTATCAAACACTAGGTCAGTCAGATCAAAAATTAGTTTGGGCATTTCAAATTGGTAAGATCTACTTCTTTACTATTTCCATTTAAGGTTCTCATATCAAGATGTTGAATCATACCAAGCTTGAAGATAAGCTTAAAGGGGTTGACAACTTTCGAGCATGGAAGTATAGAATCTCTCTTATTCTAGAAGAGAATGACTTGGACATGTATGTCACCGAGGAGGTTCCAAAACCAGAGGGAGATGAGGCTAAGGCTACTCACAAGAAGAATTTGATAAGAGCCAAGAGGATTATTGTAGACTCCATCAAAGATCAGGTCCTTCCTTATGTTTCTTCATTGAAGACACCCAAGAAGACGTTCGACGCTTTAACCAAGCTATATGAAGGGAAGAACATCAACCGAAAGATGACCTTGAGGAATCAACTCAAGAATGTGAAGATCCAAGACTCAGAGACCATTCAAAGGGTCTCACAAATCACGGAGCAACTTGAAGCCATTGAAGAGAATGTTGAAGAAGGAGAGATAGTAATGACCACATTAAATGATCCTCCGAAATCATGGGACTCTTTCATCCGTGGAATATGCGCCAGAAAGAAACTTACCAAGTTCAGTAGATTATGGGAGGAATGCACTCAAGAAGAAGCTCAACTAGTATCAAGAGAAGAGAAGATGGGAGCTAATGATGACCAAGTGCTAACAACTTATGCAAAGATGGACCAAAGCAAGAAGAAGGATCAACCTCACAGAAGGCCTAAAAGATTCCAACAGAATCATAGATCTAAACGTGACTTCTCTAGTCTTAGATGTTATACATGTGATGAGAAAGGCCACTTTGCAAGAGAGTGCCCCCAAAAAAAGGATCCACTAAGACAAACAAGAAGAAGAGACACCCTACTCATGTTGTTGAAGATGAAGAACTAGCAAGTAAAATAACAAGGGAAGATTCCTCAAGTGATGAGGAATATGTAATTTGATACATAAGGATTCAACCCATGAAGATGAAGATCATGCTCTATGGACCTAATTTGAAGAGAAACCTCTTATGTATTTCAGCACTGGATAAGAAGGGAAGCAGTCATATATGAAAAAGAGACACACAAATTCAGCACCAGTACACAGGTCCTATGTGATTTGTGGTGTAGAAGACTTGCTCAACATTACCAATCATGAGCAAGACAAACAGAGGTCCTCAGAATCATACAATGAAGTAGAGCACACTGTCAGAGACTCCAGTAATTCCTCCAAGGAGACACAGATCAAGAGGGCATCCACCAAACAAACAAAGTATTTGAATTATCATTTCTTGTATATCAAGTTGCTTAAATGATTTTGCTCAGTTGTGTACACATTTTTATCCTAGATTTATGAAATGTATTATGCATGTCTAAATGTTTGCATTCATGAACAATATACTACTAATATGCATGTGATGGGTAAGTAGCCTATGGTGTTTATACAACATTCCATTGCTACATATCCAGAATGAAACCTCTTTGCTGACATGTTGGATGCTCCTGGGTTGTACCCACATGTCTGAAGAAGATGGTGGTCCACGAGTCATAAAGCATCTAGGATGCGCCTAGCCTGTACCTACATGGAGGAAGACGTGGGTGTTCCGAAAGGACGAAATGTATCTAGGATACTCCTGGGATGTACCCAAATGTTTGAGACGCAGGTTGACAAAGAGAATCGTGATACATCTGAGATGTACCCACTGGGTGGGAGACACAGGTTGACAAAAAGAGTTGTAATACATATCGGTTGTACCAACTGGGTGGGAGATGCAAATGTTCTTGGTTTGCACCCACTTGATGGGAGACACAGGTTAACTAAGAGAAACGTAATACATCTAGGTTGTACCCACTGGGTGGGAAATACAGATGTTCTTGGGTAGTACCCACTAGGTGGGAAACGCAAGTTGTTTGGTGGACATGATAAATATGGACGATGTCGTGTATGCTCCTGGGCTAATCTCCACGGGGTGGAAGACACAGGTTGTCCTAGGGACGTAATGTAGGCATACGAGATGATGAGATGATTTGGATACTACAGGATTACAATAGGAGATGCAGATTGATGATTGGGCAATGTAAAATGAGGACTTGGGTTGTACCAACTTGATGGCTTTCTTGCAGAGATGATGATGAAGTCTTGGATGGGATCTAGGCCTACATCCAGCATGAAAAAGGGTTGGTTCTATAGAACTTCTGAGGACGTATAGATTCAAGAAATGTCACTAGTCAATGGTCGACGAGATGAGAATTGATGCAGCAATGATGATGAACCAGCAATGATGATCTAGTGATGATGATGATCCAGCAATGACGATGATCCAGTGATGATGACAATGTCCAGAGATTGTGTCCAATTGTGGTGATGACCGTGTCAAAAGAATACCTTCCTT
This sequence comes from Pseudotsuga menziesii, assembly GCA_001517045.1. Taxonomy (NCBI): domain Eukaryota; kingdom Viridiplantae; phylum Streptophyta; class Pinopsida; order Pinales; family Pinaceae; genus Pseudotsuga; species Pseudotsuga menziesii. The sequence goes on along the minus strand of LPNX010564483.1, from coordinate 103,972 downwards.
GTCAAAAGAGAGTGTTGTTGTAAATGTAACTTTGGAAGATATTCTTTGAATTATTATTATATTTTATTGTACTTTTATTATTCCTCCTTTCGAGGATGTTTTCCCTCAAATCGAAGATGTCATTAATGTAATTGGTCATGTAACGAGTCGAGGTAAAGCCTTCGTTGTAAGTCGGGGCAATAGTCTCGAAGGAAATAATGTAAAATGTATTTTTGGTCTCCCACAAGGACAACTTGGCCAAGTCAATTAGAGAAGTCGGCCCTATTGAGGAAAAAGGTCACAGACATGATCAGTATAAATAGAGAGGCATCCTCCCTCATTTGGATACACAACAATCATAAGCAAGTTCGCTCCAAGAGAGAAAGAAAGACAAGTTCGTTGGGGTTGAAGAGGAAGAAGCTGCAAAAGACATCTTATCTTCGGTATTTCTATCTTTCCGAAATTGTACTAAGTGACAAATCTATACAGAAGAAGTTGTTGGGTTTTCTCCCGTTTGGGTTTCCCAAGATAAAATCTTTGTGTCTATCTTGTATGTTGTGCTTGTCTATCGTTCAGTGATCCTAGTACATTAGATTAAAGATCTAACAAGTTTGAATTAAAGTGCAAGCTCTAACAAAGTCCATGTAACCTTGATGTACAATCTACAGATGTCCTCTCAAATGGCATGATTCAACTCCTATCTAGTCAGCAATAGATGGCTCGATGCATCTAGAGAGTACCAAAAGGGGAGAAGGTGCTATGGGGAGATGGTCATCGACTGGAGAATTCACGAGGCTTCTGAAAACCAACCTAGTGCACGACTAGTTTGGCAATCTAAGGCAAAGGCCTCTCTCTCTCTAAGGTCGAGTGTCCGAAGGTCCTAAATCTATGTAGGAAGGAGACCAGACGAAAAATCACCTTGAGGTGTGTTAATTTTTCCTAAGCAGCATCAAGAGCCATTCTTTGAATGTAGACATCTGGTCAAGGACCAAGATGTAGAACCACTCTAGCACTGGGGGAAATCAGCCTTGAGCTGAGTAGCCATTCTTTGAATAGTGGCACCTGGTCAATTACCAAGAAGAGGAACCATTCTAAGCACTGGGGGAACTCAACCTAGAGTTGAGTAGCCATTCTTTGAATGGAGGTACCTGATGAACCAGTTTGGGACTAGGGGACTTAGCCTTGGGCTGAGAGCCATTCTCCAGGAGAATGGAGGCGCATGGTCAGTTACCAAGACATCACTATAAGTCCTAGACCAGGTTTGGGCATGTGAGACACTCCCATCCTTGATCTGTGGGCTTTGTGATCTTCTCCGAGGATTAGCTACCCCTAGTTAAGACACCTAGTACCCAATCTTGGTGGCAAAAGGAGTTTGAGATAAAAGCATTAGTAATTCTCCCTATTTATGATGATGTACTTTGAGTGGGTTTAAAGGACCCCTATGACCACTAGCATTGACCACACGGCACTTGAAGAAGGCTAAAAGGTAAAAGTCAAAAAATACATAAGGAACTGTGGACCACTAAGAAGTCAAAGTGAAAATACAAAAAGACGTTTAGTAAAAGTCAAAAAGTAAAAGAATAAAACCAATTATTTTATTCTTTTGTGTATGGTCCACATCCAAGTAAATCAAAGGCTATAAAAGAAGATCAACTCCATTTCATTTTAGACACACTTCATCATCAACGTGGAGCTGTTCTATAGATGATTTTCGTTGGTCTTTAAATGGAGTGAAGATCTTTGTTTTGTTTAAGCCCTAGCATGGAGGCTCTTTCTAGCTAGGGCATCTCTCATTCTTCTACAACAGTAACCCTAAGAAGCTAGGGTATCCTTTCAGGGGAACAACAAACAGACATATGGTTTCACCCTAATACACATCTCCTTTCTGGGCAGCATCTTTCTCTACTCTGGGCAACCTAGGGCATACCCCTATCCTTCACGACTAGTAAGAGTGGAAGAAAAACAGAGCTAGGGCTCTTCACGGGAAACCCTATAATTGTCAAACAAAGCTCGAGCAAGATGCTACAGGTCTCGAGCAGCCTCTCTCACTCCTTGGGCAACAGGAACAGACCCCTCTTCTATCCGGTCAACTACAACAAAGTTTTGAGCATGGCTCGAGTAGCCTGCTCCAGTATCTACGCAGTTTATTTGCCATTCGAGCAGCCCAGCAAAGGATTCGGGTAGCAAGTGAAGGCTCCAAGCAGTCTTCAAGAAATTCGGGCAGCATGGTTCCTTTCACGGGCAACACACAGGAAACCTTGGGCAGGCAATACAGACTTCAGGCAGCCCAGGTTTAACCTTGGCAACCTACTATTCTTCTCGGGTAGGCACAGGAAACTCGGGCAATCTCAGATTGATCTCAAGCAGTTACAGTTTGATCTCGAGCAGTCACAGATTGATCTCGGGCAGCAAGAAAGGAATTAGGGCAGCAAGCCCTAAGTTCAATTTTTTTTTGTTGTGGCAATTTTGATCAATGGTTCAAGCCTATTAGGGTTTGCTAAATTATTGAGGAACATTCATCTCAGAATTCTGAGATTGCAAGTTTGGTCATCTCATTTAAGGGATAAATTACTAATGCTTTTGGGGTTTTTGTCCTTTAAAGGTTTCCCCGTGAAAAAACATCTTGTGTCCATTGTGCTGATGTTTGATTATTTATTGCACTTGTCTTTGGTTATCTATCTTACATTTTGCAAAAATTAAAGAACATATGCAAATGCTAAAATTAAACAAGGTGAAAGGGGGGATTCTTAACTCTAGCTGGATGATAGGCAGAGGAACTATACATTTGTATCGAATGATGCACCTGAGAAGCAGGACCTGAATTCTCTCAATATGGGCCCAGCCTAATTGAAGGAAACTAGGTCGCCAAATCTCTACACCAAAGAGTACTATGGGTCTGATAATCACCTCCATGAGGTAAACTTTAGACAAGATGACTTGAACCTGGCCCTAGAAGCATTGTCTCTGGATGAGGGCTAGGGAGCCATAACCTTTGTTGAGCCTAGGCTAGAGGGCCTATTGCATACTAAAACAAAGTCCCATGGACTAGACCACCAGGTAGGTGTACATTGTCGTGATCTCAATTTCTTCCCCTCGAAAGTAGAAATGTAACTCAAAAAGGAGGCTTTTTAATGAGTTGAAGATCGTAACCTTGGTTTTTCCCAAGATGACCGTCAACTGTCGAAGATCACAGAAGCTAGCTAGAGTGTCAATTTGCTTTTGAAGGCCCCCTGGAGGGGAGGCAAACAAAACCAAGACATCAACAAAGAGGAGCAAGGAAATCAGCACCTAGTGTAAAAGGCAACCATCTCCCTCCTGGATGTGCTCGTGGAGGAAGGACTCAACCTCGTCAATATAGATGCCAAAGAGAGTCAACAAAAGGGGGCATCCCTGCTTTACCCCAATGGTACTTTGGATGAAGTCAAAAAGGTTGTGTCAACTAGAAGCGACCCATAATCGACTCATACAATCTCATGATGGTCATCAAGAGGGTCTCAGATATGCCAATATCACAAAGGCGTTAGAGCAATGCCTGTCTTGGAACTATGTCAATGCTTCCTAGAAGTCTACAAAGCAACAATAGACTCTCGAAGAACAATGACAAGCCTCCTCAATAATGGCTATGGGTGTGAAAATGTGATCAATCGTTTGATACTCTAGGAGGAAACCATCCTGTCCTCTAGCCCTCAGGTGTCAACTCTCCAGCACATCAAAAAATCACAAACGAAATATTGTGGCATAAAGCTTAGAGAATGTTTGTCCAGCCATGATAGTCCGATAGTTGTTCGACTTGGAACTACTCCCCAATATCTAGATCGGATGAATTATGTGTCTAGTCCAGGAGTAGGGAAAACCGAAGCATAACACATGGTTAAATAAATTAGCAAGTCGAGAGACCGGATGCCATGCTTGAGGAATTCAGCCTAGAGACCTTCCTCATCTACTGCTCTGTTAGTGCTCATAACCCTGACTGCTCTCTTGATGCCTCTCTCAAAGAAGAGATGGCATGAAAGGGGTGGAGGGGTAATACGGATGGGGGGTTATCCAAGAATGTCATAGAGGGAGTTCATGTGGGAGAGCATAGACTAGGGGTCTAGGTTAGGGGAAATGGCGTGGTGTTTAGGGAAAAGGGTGCGCCATAAAGTTTTTGGGGAGTGGCAAAGAACATTAATTGTTCAAGGAGAGAGAACAATTAATGCCCATGAATGCACAAAAAGTAAGTAATGTTTTATTTTAAATTTAAGAAAGAATTGTGGTGATTATTCAGCAAAGTGATCACCTGCATTATTGATCAAAGTGATCAATAGAAAAGTCAAATAATAAAATAGAGCTAATAAAATTATAGAAAGGAGGTAAGATTTTCCATAGAGACCAACCAACACACATTCAAACCCAATGCCTGACTAGCAACAACGAGAGTAGTCGAAGAAAAGTATCCTAAGCATATCAATGGTAGATCAAACAATGAGCATTGATGTTGAAACAACTTATAGACATCAGATGTTAAAACGATTGACAACCACAACATACAACCAAAATAAAGAGACTTGACTCCAATACATACGAACAACCTAGAGATTAAGTCCATTTATCAAATGAGGTTACAAAAGTAATGGCTAACAATATCCTTCATGAAAGGACATCCACCACAAGTAACAAGAAATTTCTCCTCAAGGGATGCACCCTACTTCACCCTACTTCACATGGTAACACCCATTATAATGCATTATAATGTGTAAGAGGAATGTTTTCATAACTATCATAGAATCTGTCATAACCTTATATTGACTAAAAAGGGAAGATGCTAAGTGTCATAAGTGTAAGAAATTTGTAATAAGAATGTAAGAGAGTCTCTCCCATGTGGCACACCCATTCTACAATGAATACCTTTCAACAATCACGTGCCCTCTTCCTAGGAGAACAACACAAAGCAAGCAAAAACTAACAAGACGGTAGGCAAAGGTGTGATATTTATGAAAATTTCAAAAAAATAGTTGCAGTAATTCGAAATGTTCTTAATGTACCTAGCATAACACAACTGTAAGTTTTTCACGAGTTTCAGCCTCCGATTTAGAAGTGAAAATATCTCAGTTTATTAGCAAACCCAGAAAATGTAAAGGCTAGAAATAATCATAAATTTTCAGACTTAAAAACATTGTTGTAACTTCAATCTTTTCAAGGATAGAAAATAAATAAATGCACATCATTCAACACACAGTACTCAGAAATTTTTGGCCAATGGCCCTAGAAAAACCCACAAGGGGAAAACCAATCAGAGAGAGAGAGTTTTTATTTTTCAGGAAATTTTTCCTTTACAGCAATACACAGAAAAAATCGAACCAAACTTATCCCAACCCAGAAGAATATTTCTGTCTCGATTCTCATGCCCAACAACAAAAAATCCAGCTCTGATTTTTCCTGCTAAAACCACCTCGAAAACCGAGTTGTTGTACGGACTGTACAGCAGCCTGTTGTACGGCCTGCAATAAATGCCTCGAAAGCCATGCCAATTTCTACCTTGATTTCTGTGCTCGGTTTTTGCTTGGGAAAATGTGCCCGATTTTTTGCGTGTACCTTTCTCGAGAAATGTGCCATGTACGAATTCATACAATATAGACTGTACGGACTGGCTGCAATAAATGCAGCTTCTCGAATATTGTGCCTTGTCCCTTGCCTCGAAAATCGTGCCCTCAGCCAACTACAATCTCCTCCTTGAAATGCGTGCTGCAAATTTTTCCTCTTGCTCGGGAAAAATGGAAAGTTTCCTCTCTACTCTCTCTTCTCACTTCAATCAGAAAAATTGAGGAAAATAGCCTTCCCTTGCCTTTTTGAGAGAACCCTAGGGTTCATTTAATCTAACAGTGGAGAAGATTGGATTAGATCAATGGATGAGATTAAATGCTCATATTTAATTCTCAAAATATTAATTTTACTCACCCACTTAAATTTATCAAAAAGTGACTTTATTCTCTAAAGTCATATTAAATGCTTCACTTAAGTCATTTAATGCAAAGATCAATTTATTTCCCCTTTTAAGTGACTAAGGCTAAAGTCACCTAGGGGAACACTTTCCTAGGTACAAAATCAACACTCCCTCTTACCAAGGAAGGTGTTCTACACCACTCCCAACTTGTCCCTGAAGAAGACAAACTTGCCCCTCCCCAAAGATTTCGTCAGAATGTCTGCAACCTACTCATTAGTGGAAATGTACTGTAAAGACACTGCTCCTCTCTGAACATAATCTCGGATGAAATGATACCTGATCTCAATATGCTTTGACCAGTCATGAAATACTGGATTCTCAGAGAGTTGGATGCAACTCTGATTGTCATAGTAAATCGTCGTAGGCCTCAGCTCCTGACCGCATAAATTCACCAACAACTTGCGAAGCCACAACGCCTCGCAGTTGGCCTGACTGGCTGCCATATACTCGGCCTCTGCAGAACTCAAAGCAATAGATTTATGCTTCCGACTGAACCACGACACTGCTGCCGAGCCCAAACTGAAATAACATCCGAAAGTGCTCATCTTGTCTGCCACACTGCCTACCCAATCTGAATCTGTGAAGCCAACCAACCTAATCCCATCCGACCTCCTGTAGTACAAACCAAAATCCACTGTCCCTGCTAGATATCGCAAAACATGTTTTGCAGCTACCTAGTGCACACTCCTAGGCTCAACCATTAACTGACTAAGAGAGTTCACTGCAAAACACAAATCTGGCCGAGTGTTGACCAGATACATCAATGAACCAATGAGCTGACGGTATAATGTAGGATCCACCAACTCTCCCTCAGAAGCATGAAGCGTCTTCCAGTTGGTGATCATCGGTGTCAACATCGGCCTGCAATCCTCCATCCTAAATCTCCTCAGAATCCTGTTCAACTGCATACTTTCCATTTCCCAGGAAAATATGTCCAGGCTCCTGCCAAACCTCCAATCCCAGAAAATAGTGCATCAACCCAATATCTGTCATCTCGTACTCTATAGCAAGATCCTTCTTGCAAGCTGCAATGGGTCTCTCTCCCCCTGTGATAAACAAGTCATCAAAATATAACATAAGAATAAGCGGATCATCTCCAACCATGATGAAGTAGAGATTCGGATCTGCTTCACTCTTCTGAAACCCCATCCTCTGCAAGTAAGAATCGATCCTGGAGTACCAAGCTCTAGGAGCTTGCTTCAGCCCATACAAGTCTTTCTTCAGCCTGCAAACATGAGACTCTCTCTCATGAATCTCAAAGCCCTGAGGCTGCTCAACATAAATCTCCTCCTGTATGATTCCATTAAGAAATGCGGTCTTCACATCCATCTGATGGATCTTCCAAACCATTTCCGCTGCAATGGATATCAATGCCCTGATCGAAGTATACCGAGCAACCGACGCAAAGGTCTCATCATAATCAATACCCTCAACCAGTGAAAACCCCTGCGCTACAAATTTGGCCTTGTACTTCTCCACACTCCCATCTGCAGCATGCTTTAGCTTGTAAAGCCACCAAGAAGTCACCAATGACTTCATCTCCGGTCTCGGAACTATCTCCCACACATCGTTCTTCATGATGGAATGGTACTCATCCATCATGGCATCTCGCCAAACATGATGCTGGGAGGCCTCCACAAAAGTATAAGGCTCAGAATCACGTGCACTAGCCACGAACAGCATGCCCAATCTGTTAGGCATCTGAATAGACCTCACTCGCTCTCTAGGTGTCCCAAACTTCTGAGCTTCCTTCAAATTGTCTCGAAGCCACTTAGGTGTCTTCTTCTTTGGAGGTTCCTCCCACACTGGCCTATCCTCATCTGAAGAACTACCAAAACTAGAAGCCCCAGTAACCTGTGAACCAGAAGCTAGTGTGCCAACAACTAGAGAACTCTGTGATCCTAATGCTCTGTATGGTGTACTTGTAATCGTAGACCCATCACCTATCCCTGAAGACCTTGCTGGTTGAACCACTGAAACTGGTGAACCTGTGCCTGCACTGAGTGTTCCTGGAACCCCGAAAACCTGTTATCCTAACTGTTGCACTAATGGAACCTGTGTAACAACCTGAGGTGCAGGAACCTGCTGCTCTCCCTGCTCTGACTCTCTCGACTTCCTGAAGGCCCGATCCTCCTCAAACTTCACATCCCTTCTCACAACAACTTTCCTCTAAGAGGGAAGGTAAATACGGAAGGCCTTTGAAGTCTCATCATAACCCACAAGGATGCCCTTCTCTGCAATGGGCTCCAACATTGTCCTCTTCTCAGAAGGGACATGAGAGTAAGTCAAACTACCAAATATCCGAAAATGGCTAACCTCGGGCTTCTTGCTTGAAAAACACTCCTCAGGTGTCATGTTCCCCACGGCACGATGGAGACTCTTGTTCTGAAGATATATAGTTGTGCTGCAAGCCCCAGCCCAGAGAAAGAAGGTAGGAGACTGGTCATGTAACATAACTCTGGCTGCTCCAACAAGAGACATGTTCTTCCTCTCCGCTACTCCATTCTACCCTGGAGTATAAGGAACTGTCAACTGTCTCTTGATACCCTCCTGTCTGCAATATCTATCAAACTCCTTGGAGGTATACTCACCCCCGTTATCCGATCTAAGAACACGGATCTTTCTCCATGTTTGGTTCTCCATAAGAGCTTTGAACTCTTGGAACCTCTGCAAGACTTCCTCGAACTTCTTGCTCTTCAAAAAGTAGATCGAGGTCTTCCTAGAATGGTCATCAATGAATGTCACATAATACTCGTATCCTCTCAAGGAAACAGAAGACACCGGTTCGCACAAATCTGAAAGTATCAAGTCAAGAGTCCCTGCTGACCTGCTATCACTGCTCGAAAAAGCAGTCTTGGTGTACTTTCCCAACGCACACCCCTTGCACACACCACTCTGCCCCGTGCTGAACTCTGGTAAACCTGTAACCATATGCAACCCCAAAGCTGGATGATGCAAGTGAGCCATCCTCCTATGCCAAAGCTCACTGTCGCTGCTATGTGCCAAGGCATGTTGAGGCTGAAACAAGAGCCTGTACAGTTTCCCATATCTAGCTCCAATGGCAACTGAAGCAGATGATCTTGCAGTCTTGGGAAACATATGCACATGTCCATCTAGGAAGGACACCCCAAGACCCTGATCCTCGATCATGGAAACTGACACCATATTCTTCTTCAGCCCAGGTACATACAAAACATCTCTCAACACCATGGGACCCATGGACTACCTCTGAAAGGTAATGGTTGCACGCCCAACTGCTCTGACTGTTGATTCATCTCCCAACACCACCTCCACATCCGTCTATGTCTGTGAAAGCTCGAAGAACATCTCACGAGCACCTATCATGTGGCTTGAAGCTCCACTATCTATATACCAAGTGCTGGAAGCAGATGCACTGTAGGAATGGTCTATCACCAAGAAAAACACCCTCTATCTATCAACATCTGCACTGGTGATAATAGATGCTCTCTCTCTATCAATATGCCCAGTGCACAGAGAAAACTCACTCTGAAATCTCGCTGCAAAGTCATCGACCTCCACAAAAGCTATTGTCCGTTGCTGCTTTTTCTTCTTCTTGTTCGGACATTGCCCAACATAGTGTCCCATCTTATGACATGCAAAGCACTTTACAGTGCTCAAATCCTTCTTCTGCCCATCCTGTTGCTTGTCCCCACCCTTCTTGTTCGTCTTCTTCCCCTTCGCTGTCAAGGACACATCCTCCTCATCCTCCCTACTAGTAGAAGCACCGCACTGCAAAAGACCCCTCCGAGTCTCCTCCTGAACAAAATCATCACAGACCCTGTCCCATGAAGGTAAGTTCTCCCTAGCCACCAAACCTTGTACAAACATAGCCCAAGGTTGTGTCACCCCATTCAAGGCTATCCGCACTAGCTCAGGACTAGTAACAACCACCATTACTGCAGCAAGCTCATCTCTCTCCTGAGAGATCCTAGTAAGATAAGCCATACAAACCTCTCCTTTGACCATCTTGATACTCTTCAGCTTCTCCCTCATAACCATCTTCCTATTCTCATTAGAACTCTCAAACAATCTAGTCAAAGCACTCCACATCTCATGTGCATGATCCTTCGCTGAAATGTGTGGAATAACATGGTCTTTAACAACATCCAGGATAATCCTCATGGCCTTAATGTCCTTCTTCTCAAAGGAAACCGATGCTACTAGATCAGTAGTAGCATTGGGAATGACAATGGGGTGAGTTGTAGTATGATTGACTACCTCATCCCACAACTCGTTTTCCTTCAACACAAGCAATATTCGGGCCTTCCATGGGACAAAGTTCCGTGCCCCATCTAGCCTATCCTCCGTTCTCAATTCAACGGAAGACATTTTTCTCAAAGAACAAGTTTCAACAAAATGGTGCTACTGTCACAAGAGTTTTTATGAATTCTGGAAATGACTTTTCTATCTGCAAAAATTAGTTTTATGCCCCACTCAGCTCTGATACCATGTAAGTTTTTCACAAGTTTCAGCCTCCAGTTTAGAAGTGAAAATATCTTAGTTTATTGGCAAACCTAGAAAATGTAAAGGCTGGAAATAATCATAAATTTTCAGACTTAAAAACACTACTAAAACTTCAATCTTTTCAAGGACAAAAAATAAATAAATGCACACCATTCAACACACAGTACTCCGAAATTTTTAGCCAATGTCCCTGGAAAAACCCACAAGGGGAAAACCAGTCAGAGAGAGAGAGTTTTTATTTTTCAGGAAATTTTTATTTTATACACATAAAATATCAAACCAAACTTATCTCAACCCAAAAGAATATTTTTGTCTTGATTCTCATGCCCAACAATAAAAAATCCAGCTCTGATTTTTCCTGCTAAAACCACCTCGAAAATCATGTCGTTGTATTGACTCTATGGCAGCGTGCTGTACGGCCTGCAATAAATGCCTCGAAAACCGTGCCAATCTTTGCCTCGGTTTCTATGCCTAATTTTTGCCTGGGAAAACGTGCCCGATTTTTTTGCATGTACCTTTCTCGGGAAATGTGCCCTATACAGATACGTATAGTACGGACTGCCTGCAATAAATGCAGCTTCTCGAAAATCGTGCCATGTCCCTTGCCTCGAAAATCGTGCCCTCGGCCAGCTGCAATCTCCTCCTCGAAATGCGTGCAACAAATTTTTCCTCTTGCTCAGGAAAAATGGAAACTTTCCTCTCTGCTCTCTCCTCACTTCAATCAGAAAAATTGAGAAAAATAGCCTTCCCTTGCCTTTTTTAGAGAACCCTAGGGTTCCTCTAATCTATCGATGGAGATTAGATTAGATCAATGGATGAGATTAAATGCTCATATTTAATTCTCAAATATTAATTTTACTCACCCACTTAAAATTTATCAAAAAGTGACTTTATTCTCTAAAGTCATATTAAATGCTTCACTTAAGCCATTTAATGCAAGGGTCACTTTATTTCCCCTTTTAAGTGACTAAGGTTAAAGTCACCTAGGGGAACACTTTCTTGGGTACAAAATCAACAACATATGCTTTCAATAAATTAGATTGCATATGAAAACTAAATAATTCTTACAAAAAAACAATCTCTAATCAAAGGCAGAATGTAATCTTTCGTTATTGATAAATAGGGAATTGACTGAGGACATTTAACACCGGGAGCATATTAGAACAATTATTCAGTATTATTAAGTCATCAGTATAGTAAAGAGAGCCATCTGAGTTATTATCATAAAGCATGCAGAGCATGCAAGCCTTATTTCTTCAGTCTTAAGTCAACGAGCAATTAGAATTGCATGCATGCAAAAAGTAAAGTGCAAACCCAAAAAGTGACATGCAAACCCTAAAAGTACATGCTAAAACTATATAAGGGTCACTGGACCAAAAGGATATCGACGATTATTATTGTTGATTTTGGCACACAGAGCAACAGCATCAAGTGCAGCAACAACTGTTGGGGTTGGAGACGAAGGTCTTCAGCTAACGAAGGTCTTCCCTAATCACTTCAGGGTAGGCCATCCAGGTCTATCATCAAGATTCATCGTATTCAGTGATCTAGCACACACAGAAGATTTATTTGCAGGTTCACATTTTGCAGTTGGGGAATAGCTGGAAATCCTCAGAAGAATTCGCTGGGACCCTGAAGCTCAGTTTTTCCTCCGCATTTTAGCTTTATCTTTCTCATCATGCTCATCACACTGCATTGGGTGATTATCAGCTTCTTGTTTGCATACCTGAAGCAGTTATCAACAGAAATGTGGATGAAGGGGACGTAGGCACCAAAGAGCCAGATCAATTCGCTAGGTGCCTTAGTGAAGGCAAAACCTCTGCATCTGACATCCAGTATCTCCAGCGGGTATAGACCATCATCCTGACAAAGTTCCAGCAGAAACAGACACCTCCAAAAACATCAATATCATCTAGAAGGGGACACACTTGTAGCTGGGCGTCAAACTGAGGAGAGTAGCACTATCTTCCGGCACACGTTGCATGCACCATATCTCTGGAGTACTATCAGCTTATTTATCAGTGGTATTGTATATCTTCTCCTGAAAGTCTTTGCCCTATAATCTCTTCAAATTAGCTATATTTTAGGGCCATTTGGCACAACACCTTTGCATGCACATTTTCTTCGGTATTTTTGCACAATTTTGAGTGTATGAGCAAACAAGATAGTAGAAAGAACTAAATAAAATATCAGTTTGGGATATTACACAGAAATAATGAGGTGATATCCCAAGCTATTGGGACCCTGAACAAATAGTTTACAAGTTTAAAGACACAGCACAGAAAGAACAAGTTTCCTCTTAACTAAAAAGTTTGAAAAATGATTATGGTTCAAGGTTTGTCATAATTTAAAGAAGAACAAGGTGTGTGTGAAGCTTGTTTAGCAGGAAACCAATGCAATGTCAAGTTTAAAGAAAACACAAATTGAGCTAGCAAGGTACTTAGGAAAAACCTAGATCATGGTGGAACTCTGATCGGGCATGAAACTTCTGTTGAAATTACTCTGAAGAACATACAAAGGCAAATCAAATATATTATATGCAAGTAGGCAAGGCAATGTACATCAAGGCAGGACAGAGGTGAGGAAAGCATAAAGAGATGGAATACATTGCATAATCATACCACAAAAGAAGCAACTCCACAAAAATTTAAACAATTCAAGTTATAAACAATATATTACAACCACAAGATGACACCACTTATTGGAAATCAATTTTATAGTTAACCACCTCGTCACACAGTAATGCAACCTCCCCCAATAATCCTCTCCCTAAAATGATTTTAATTTGCCTGCTCTTCCTTCTGCTTTGCCATACATGTTCTCCATGATTTCTAAGGGCCCTTGGAAAATATCAATCTTTTCCCCAGCATTAAATTCCCAAACAGTGATCCAAGTGGAAGCTTATTGCAACAAAATGACATATTTTGCAGATTCCTCGGGTCACCCCAACCAATGTTACCAGACTCGAAATCAGCAAAAAATTGGTGAGGCAAAAGAGCAAAGAGTTTGAATCAGATTGGAAAAAAAATCGGGAAAAATCAGCAAATCAAAAAATAAGATATAAACATATTTTGAATTAAAATAAACTTGTTCCATTAATAGTCACTGTTTATGACTGTCCTTCATCATTGCTTCTAACTGCCCAAAACAGCAAGCAAAACAGAGAACAAAGAATCAGGAAAAACCAGCAAAAATCGGATTTTATAGGAAATCTGGGTGCCGCTCCGATTTGACTAGTGAATCAAACTTGCTGAGCTGAGTCAAACTCGCAATTTTGACTCGGTCAAACAAGTCCAACTCAGTCAACACAAGTTTGATTCGACCTGAACTGAATCGGCTCGTTTTGAGGGCGATCCGAGTCAAACTCGGAAGAGACAAACTCGCCATTTTCCGAGTTTGACTCGTGATTCCTGTTACTATGATCCAAATATCCTCGATAAACTTATCCTCTAAATGTTCTCGTATTACTCTTATGTTTGTATTTGTGTTCAATTGTCATTGACTTGTACAAGAAATAAATGTACTTATAAAGTGTTTTGCAATTGATAAAAAGGTAGATGGTGGATTGTTAGATCTGCATTTCAAATTTATGGAAGTGTTAATATTTGTCGAAGGCCAAATTTGTCTTTTCTCCTCAATTGAAACAATAATATTGAAAATATTCCCAATTTGAGGATTCAAGAATATAATTTATTTTAATAATAAGAAGCCCACATAAATCAAGAAGATGTTAATCACAAAATAATTTATGCATGTTGATCATATTACTGGATTTTCTTTAAGGCACCCCACACCCACATCCAGTTCACAAATCTCAAATCCATGTTGAATTCTCGGGATTTTTGTGTACTTAAAATTGGATCAGTTTCTAATTCAAGTGGATTCAGATCCCAGGGACAGAAAACTGGAAGATTTACCCCCTAGCTGCATGTTCTGAACAATTTTTACCATCAGCATCTCCACAAACAGTGAGCACACATTTTAGATAGCAATAATTTGCTAACTTGGTCAAAATTTGAGCGATTTGTTCCCAAGTACCCCAGTTGAGCACTTTAGAGTTTGCATTACATTAGTTGCAATTATAACGTTTATATCAGCATTGTATTTTAGTAGTTTTGTACAGTGAGTTGTCTTCGATGTAGTCTGTCTTCTAGAAAACTGTAGCTTTCATTTGAAAGGTTGAAGTTCACATGCAATGTGTCTTTCTGTATTTATCATCTAATGGATCTCTCTTTCTATTTACCTATTCTCGCTCACGGATTATCATAGTTCGGTAATCTGAATTATAAGTGTTCAAACTGCACAGTTTTCCACTACTAGTTAATGATTTTTTAACCTAGAGAAGTGTTTGTTCACTCATGCCTTGGGGTGGACAAGAACACTTTAAATGTGGTCCCTAGTCATATTAAAAGGTGAGAATGACTTTATGATAAAGCGACATTTTAATTAAATGATTGAGTTTATATTTTAAAAGTGACTTTATGAGGATTAATGAGGGTGAGTATTAAAGTCTCATTATTAATTAAAAAGTGAATTTTTAATGAGAAAATGAGATGGGCCATTAATGTCATGTAGTTGGCTTTTAATCTAAATTTTTGAATGGAAGTTACTCAATCAAAAAGGGTTTGGGAAAGGCAAAGAGAGATTCATTGTTCACTTTCGCAAGAGAGAATTTTGAGAGAGGAGCATGTAAAGAAAGTAGGATTTGAAGAGATTTCATTCCTAAAGCTTGAGAGAGAAAGATAGAAAATTTCAGCAAATTTTCCAAAGACAGGAAGAGAAAATTATGGGCACATTTCACAAGAATGATTTGCAGCAGGCATGATTTTCAAGACAGTACCATACAGCAGTCCGTACAGTTCCGTAATGGCACGATTTTCAAGGTGAAGTACAGCATTTAATGATGTCTGTACACACCAGATTTCGAGGCAGCAGGCACGTTTTTCGAGGCAGGAAAAAACAGCACAAAAATCGAGGCCGTACAACAAGCCGTGTGAGCCATACAGCACGGAAATTGAGACAGTCCGTACAGTGAAATTCTGGTACGTTTTCGAGGTGTTTCAGGGAGATGAGTACTGTTGTTCAGATTTGATTTTCTGCCTACAAAATTAAATAAAAATTTCTCTCATACAGGTTTTCCCTTCGGGGTTTTTCCTGGGTCAATTTGACCAAAAATCTTAGTGTTTAAATTTCTTGTGTGTGACTGGTTTTAAATTTCTGACTAAGAATATAGGGCTGTCATAAATTTCCAGAATTCAAAAAAAGAAAGAAATCTCAAGTGTTTTATGTTTTCAGTCATAAATTATTGAATTTGTATGCACATTCTAATGATGGGATTTGGGCATTAAACAATGATGAACTGAAACTAAAACCGGGTTTTGGGGTTCTTGAAACTTTTCATGGTATCAAAGCAGAGTTGAAGGCTGAAAATTGCACACAGAAATAAATTTCAGACTTGGAGAAATAAAGAAAAACAGGGTGGTTGAGTAAAATAGGTTCTTGAAGTTTCTTGCAGTCATGGCTACCGATCTTAGGATAGAAAATAGGTTGAATGGGGCTGTAAATTTCAGTCCATGGAAGGCTAAAATAGTGTTGATTTTACAGGATAGTGAACTTTGGGATATAGTGAACAGCACTACTGCAAATCCCGTGACTGTTCCCGCAAATGCAGTGGCTAAAGACGCATTTGACAAAAGGGATATAAAGGCCAAAAGAATCATTCTTGATGCAATAGAAGATCATGTGATTCCGCACATTTTAGGTAAAGATCATGCCCATCAAATGTGGACCGCCTTAACTAACCTTTNATGGTATTAAGGGAGAAGTTAAAGAGCATTCGCATGAACAAGGGTGAGAATATGACCACTTACCTCACCAGGATTACACAGGTTCGTGATGAGCTTGGAGCTACTAAGGAGGTGATAGAGAGTGTTGAGTTGGTGCGTACAGTCTTGAATGGTGTGACAAAGCCATGGGTTGTATTTGTGGAGTCAGTGGTTGCTTGTGAGCACATTCATTCATGGGATCGTCTTTGGGATGATTTCATATAGGAGGAGATCCGTAGGGGATATGTACAGGGCAATACATCTCACAGCAAAGATGATGAGGAGAATGTGGCATTAGCAGCAAAGGGGAAGAAGAAGAAGTTCAAGAAGGGTTCCATGGGTGGAACCAAGCAAAAGGATGGAGAGAAGAAGGACATGAGCAAAGTGAAATGCTTTGCTTATCAAAAGTTTGGGCACTATGTTGGACAATGTCCAAACAAGAAGGAGATGAAACTACATACGGCAGCTTCAGCAGAGATTGATGCGTATGCTGCTAGATTTGAGAGAGTGTTCTCTCTTTGCTGGTGGTTGTGTAGAGAAAGCATCATCCATCACCAACAGGGACTTTGAGGATCACAAGGAGCATTCCATGATTGTTGGGCATTCTCTGAGTGCTTCCACTACTCCATCCACTTGGTACATTGATAGTGGAGCTTCGAGTCACATGACAGGTGATCAAGACATGTTCACCGAGATTTCAGAGACAGGTTTGGAGTTGGAGTTGTATTGGGCGATGATACAGTGGTGAGAGCAGTTGGGCGTGGGACAGTTTGCTTTGACAAGGAGTCCATGGAGCCCATGGTACCGAGGGATGTCTTGTATGTCTCTTGGCTGAAGAAGAACCTTGTGTCAGTTTCCACGATTGAGGACAGAGGCCTTGGGGTATATGTCCTAGATGGGAAAGTTCACATCTTTCCCAAAGCAGAGGGCCCATCTGCTTCATATGTGATTAGAGTCAGATGCAGTAAATTGTGCAAGCTTCTCTTCCAGACACATCATGCATTGTCACACACTCAGAGCAGCAATGAGTTGTGTGAGTTATGGCACAGGAGGATGGCTGAGAGACATGACCACAGGTTTTCCAGATTTCGGTACTGAGCAGAGTGGTGTATGCAGAGGGTGTGCTTTGGGAAAGTACACCAAGACTGCTTTTACAAGCAGTGACAGCAGATCAAAGGGAGTGTTGGAGTTAATTCATTCAGATTTGTGGGGTCCTATGTCTTCTACTTCATTGACAGGTATCGAGTATTACATTACATTCATCGATGACTTTTCCAGGAAGACCTGGATCTATTTCCTTAAAAGCAAGAGATCAAAGGAGGTCTTGCTTTGGTTCCAAGAGTTCAAAGCTCTTGTGGAGAACCAAACATGAAAGAAGATCAAGGTACTTTGATCAGATAATGGGGGTGAGTATACTTCCCATGCATTCGATGAGATTTGTAGAGAGGAGGGTATCAGGGGGCAGTTGACAGTTCCTTACACTCCACAGCATAATGGAGTGGCCGAAAGGAAGAATCGTTTGATAGTGTGTGCAGCTAGAGCCATGCTGCATGATCAGAGTCTTCCTTTCTTTCTATGGGCAGAGGCCTATAGTACAGTTGTTTATGTGCAAAACAGGAGTCCACACTGTGCCTTGGGATGCAAAACTCCAGAGGAGGTGTTCACCAAGAAGATGCCTGAGATAGGCCACTTCCGCATCTTCGGATGCCTTACATACTCACATGTCCCTTCTGAGAAGAGGACAAAGTTGGAGGCTACTGGACAGAGGGGTATATTTGTTGGATATGACGAGACTTCGAAGGCTTTTCGCATTTACCTTCCTGCACATAGGAAAGTTTTGGTGGGGAGGGAGGTGAGATTTGAGGAGGAGCAAGCCTTCAGGAGATCTTGAGATTCTAAGATAGAGGAGTAGCAGGGTACTCCACAGGTGACAGCATCACAGAGTTCAGAGAGTCAGGGCACATGGTCCCAAGTTTCAGGAGTGACTGGGTCACAGGTTGCAGGTCCATCAGTTTCAGGGAATCAGTCTATAGGGACTTCTGGTACAGGGACCGGTTTACGAATCATAAGTTCATAGGTTACACATTCAGGTGATTCGAATAAACATAGTACAGGTTCAGGTTCACTTGGGACAGGATCTCAAACCGTTGGTACTTCTTCAGAGAGACATTCATCTGATGAGGATGTAGAGGAGGGTCTTGCACAGGATACTACTTCCAAGAAGTGAAATCCAAGTTGGCATAGGGAGCTTGTGAAGAAAGCAGAGGAGTCTATGGGGCCACCCAGGAGGGAGGTCAAAGAGAGCAAAGCACCTGAGAGATTTTCCAACTACATGGCACAGGTGACTAGCTTGCATGAGTCTGAGCCTACTACTTATGAGGAGGCTTCCGTACACCAGGTTTGGAGAGATGCCACGATGGAAGGGTACAATTGCATCATGAAGAATGGGGTGTGGGAAGTGGTTCCAAGACCAAAGGGGAGGTCAATGGTGACTTCCAAGTGGCTCTACAAAATCAAGCATGCTGCGGATGGCAGCATCGAGAAGTACAAAGCTCGATTTGTAGCGCGTGGGTTCTCACGGATAAAGGAAGTGATTATGATGAGACCTTTGCGTTGGTTGCCAGATTCTCTTTGATCAGAGCAGTGATCTCCGTCGTGGCAGAGATGGGTAGGAGGATCCATTAGATGGATGTGAAGACCACTTTTCTTAACGATCTTCTACAGGAGGAGTTATATCTTGAGCAGCCACAGGGCTCTAAGATTTATGAGAGAGATTCTCATGTATGCCAGATGAAAAACGCCTTGTATGGTCTGAAGCAAGTCCCTCGGGCTTGGTACTCGAGGATTGATTCCTATTTGCGTTCGATTGGGTTTCGGAAGAGTGAGGCAAATCCCAACCTTTACTACACTGTGGTTGGTGGTGTTCTGATCATTCTTCTGTTGTATGTTGATGACTTGTTCATTACTGGAGGGGAGCACCTGATTGATGCATGCAAGAAGGATCTTGCTTTGGAGTTTGAGATGACTGGCCTTGGGTTGATGCACTACTATCTAGACATGGAGATATGGCAAGAGGATGGACATGTTTTCTTGGGGCAAGGAAAATATGTTGCAGATGTTCTGAGGAGATTTTGGATGGAGGACTGTTGACCTATGTCTACATCCATAAACACCAATTGGAAGAAGCTTCATGCTTCTGAGGGAGAGTTGGTGGATCCTACTTTTTTTCGTCAACTCATTGGTTCGTTGATGTATTTGGACAACACCAAACCAGATATGAGTTTTGCAGTGAATACTCTCAGTCAATTCATGGTGGAGCCCAGGAGAGTGCACTAGGAGCTGCAAAACATATTTTGAGATACCTTGTCGGGACTGTAGACTATGGTCTGGACTACAGGAGGTCAGGTGGAGTGGACTTGGTTGGCTTCACAGATTCAAATTGGGCAGGAAGTGCTTCGGACTAGAAGAGCACTTCCGGTTGTTGTTTCAAGTTGGGCTCGATTGTTGTGTCGTGGTTCAGCCAAAAGCAAAAGTCCTTTGTTTTGAGTTCTACAGAGGCTCAGTACATGGCAACCAGTCAAGCTAGTTGCATGGCAGTGTGGCTTCGCAAATTCATGGTTGATTTATTTGGTCAGGAGTTGAGGCCAACTATTATTCACTATGACAATCAGAGTTGCATCAGGCTCTCTGAGAATCCAGTGTTTCATGACAGGTCAAAACACATTGAGATCACATACCACTTCGTCAGAGATTGTGTTCAAAGAGGAGTTGTTGAGCTACAGTACATTTCTACAGATGAGCAAGTGGCAGATACTCTTATGAAGTCTTTGGGAAGAGGAAAGCACATACATTTCAGAGACAAGATGGGAGTGGTGAAAAACACCTTCCTCAGTAAGAGGGTGTGTAGATTTCTTTACCTAGAAAAGTGTGTGTTCACTCATGCCTTGGGGTGGACAAGAACACTTTAAATGTGGTCCCTAGTCATATTAAAAGACGAGAATGACCTTATGATAAAGTGACTTTTTAATTAAATGATTGAGATTATATTTTAAAAGTGACTTTCGAGCATTAATGAGGGTGAGTATTAGAGTCTCATTATTAATTAAAAAGTGAATTTTTAATGAGGAAATGAGATGGGCCATGGATCTCATGTAGTTGGCTTTTAATCTAAGCCATTGATCTTTGAATGGAAGTTACAAAATCAAAAAGGGCTTGGGAAAGGCAAAGAGAGATTCGTTGTTCAATTTCATAAGAGAGAATTTGAGAGAGGAGCATGAGAAGAAACTAGGGTTTGAAGAGATTTTATTCCTGAAGCTTGAGAGAGAAAGAGATCAAATTTTTGCAAATTTTACAAAGACAGGAAGAGAAAATTCTGGGCACATTTCCCAAGAATAATTTGCAGCAGGCACAATTTCCAAGACTGTACCGTACAGACCGTACAGCAGTCCATACAGTTCCGTATGGGCACAATTTTCGAGGTGAAGTACAGCTTTTAATGATGTCCGTACAGCACAGATTTCGATGCAACATGCACATTTTTCAAGGCAGGAAACAGCACAAAAATCAAGGCCATACAGCCACACATGTGAGCCGTATCGAGACAGTCCATACAGTGAAGTTTTGGCATGTTTTTTGAGGTGTTTCAGGGAGATAAGTATTGCTGTTCAGATTTGATTTTCTGCCTTAAAAATTAAATAAAAATTTCTCTCTCGTACAGGTTTTCCCTTCAGGGTTTTTCTTGGGTCTATTTGACCAAACATCTGAGTGTTTAGATTTCATGTGTGTGGCTGATTTTAAATTTGTGAGTAAGAATTTAGAGCTGTCATAAAGAAAAAAGAAATATCATGTGTTTTAAGTTTTCAGTCATAAATTATTAAATTTGTATGCACATACTAATGATGGGGTTTGGGCACTAAACATTGATGAACTGAAACTGAAACTGGGTTGGGGTTCTTGAAAATTTTCACTAGTAAGTTTTGTCTCTCATCTTACAACTTGAAGAATTGATTTTCATTTTACTTCTCACAGTTTTCCACTACTAGTAAGTCTTGTCTCTCTTGCAATTGCAGGAATTGATTTTACTTCCTCTGTGTTCTCCATGGCCTGAATATTTAATGATGCTATCTGCTAGCAATAGCAATCATAAATCTTCAACAAACTTGATGGTTGTCTCATTCCCCAATTGGCAATATGAGTATGACAGTGAAACAGTAGATATGCTTTGATTCAGGTTTCATTTCATTTTTTTCAATATATATTTATTAAAAAAAAGTTAGGGTTCCAAATCCATGATTCCTAATTTTCGGACGAATGTCGCACCCACAACAGATTCTTGTGCCGATTTCGATCACACCCACAGTTCATGTAACTTTGGTGTAGGCACCTTAGTCGTTGCTATTGCTTTCCATTTCATTTCAATTTTGTCCTGCCTTTATTATTATATGAATATTTTTAAATTTTTTACTAAAAAGAAAACAAGAACAAAAACTAATAATCATGCAAAGGAATAAAAGAAGTAAAATAAGATCCAGTTGCAGTGGCAAATATATCTCAATTCACTGAGACTTGTAGGATTGAAAGGTTGGTGGATATATGTCTGCAGAGGCCCTGTAAAATTGTAAATAGATGCAGTGCAAATTCCAAAGGAACACAGTGCCATTGATGGCACTTGCTAAAAAGAGTAGGGCACTATCTCACACCTACAGCACCCAAAACCTGGTAGATATCTCAAGCTCAAATGAGAAGCGCATCATGGACCCTGAAATCGAACACTTTTATCATCAACATAAACAACAAAATGTAGAATTCCTGTAAGGGCCCTATTTTTGGCTATCGCTAACAGAATATGGAAACACAAGAACTTTGCCTATGAGCAAACATAAGCAAAGTTTTATAGTCCATGTGAATCTCATTCTCATGATCTTATAAGTTTGCACAAAAATCCATCCATTGGTTACATCAAATTCCCATGGCATCTCTCTATCTTCTATAATATTTATTATCTCCCCATCTTCAATAGCTTCACTATTGATATTTGTTATTGATTTTGATGTTATGCACTCTGTATATCAACATTGTAGCTTTATTTGTAGTTTCCGTGTAAACATTAGAGCCATTTTGGAAATTTTCAAGACAGACATACATTTTTATGCAATTATGAGTTCACATATTGGATATCTTCAAAAAAAGGGCTACTGCACTCTCGATCAAGTTGGAGACCAATACACTACAGACAATATGGCAGCAAGGTTGGAGAATCTCACAGATGATGAGTTTGGAAGGACAGTGTGCAATTCTATGGAATGCTTATGTGGATAGCCTTAAAAGAATCATGTCCGACTGAGGGATGAATAGGACTCCCTGGTATGGGCAAAAAACAAAAATACGGGGGTATACACTGCACTCTTGGGATATAAAGAATTGGACCTACATGAAACAGTTTCGTGGTAGAAATTGATCTGGAAGCTCAAGGCTCTTAAAAAGACTAGCATTTTTATATGGCTAGCCTTAAGAAACAAAGCTCTAACATGGGAAATCTTTTAAAGGAATAGACAAGACCTAGTAATTTGAATATTGTGCAGAGTGGAAGAGGAATCTATTTCTCATCTGTTAAAATACTGTCTGCATGCACAGAAAATAAGGAATGAGGTAAAGCAGGTAACAGGGGTTCCACATGTATGGAATGGTGAATCTGCAAAAATTCCAAACCCTAAGTGATTGTCCTTATGTTCTCAACTATACAATACTATTATTTAATTCTAGAAAGTTAACTTCTTCAGATAGCAACAATCACACAATTGCTGGAAAATAAATAGCAGAAACATAAAACAATAACACACATACACAGGGAATTTGTGATACACCCAATTTTGACCCTTGGAATGTGATGTAAATATGCTAGTATGGTGCCCAAGTCCAAGGCTCAACTAGTGAATAGTTAGGCATGTATGATGTAAATATTTCTATATGGGCAATGTGGTTGGCTTTTCATGATGACTCAAATGCTATGTAAATATTCTGTTGAAAAATAATAAAATGGTCCAAGATGACTGTGTTAAAAGCTCTAAAGGGGGTAAGATTCTACTAGAGGGCAAGAGGAAACGAGACCTATAGGAGATTAAATTTTCTATTGCCAAATGTCATTCCTAGAACTCATCCATTTGCTGCCATGTGCCTTAAATGAGACAATTACTTTCTTTTGACTTAATAAATCCAATCATTAAATGCATGTGTGAGGTTGTTGGGAGAAATCTTCTCATGTAGTTATGGAAGCATGAGACGGATATACTTCGATGACAAATGTAAGAGTCTTTCCTTCTATGGTCAGAAGTTATCAGTTTTTTTTCACCATCCTCTCATCTCCTTTAGAGTCTATCGTCTATCACTCACTCTCCATGCCATTTTTACTTTTTACAGTACGTAGAGTATTTTTCATGTTGGTCTCTCCATTACCAATTACCAGACTGAAAAATAACCAGAAATTAGAATTGTGAAGGGGAAATTACAGACATTGGAGGAAAGAGATTGGTTGTAGGTGAGCATAGAGGCTAGGTAAGATAGTAAACTTTACTCATAGTGTATTTGTTACTCCCGAATGCTTGAGAAGACATGAATTAATGTCATAGGTGGTTCTCCAACAGCATAGAGCAGGTTAGACTATTTTTCTACACACACTAGTAAGCTATGTCACATGGTTCAAGTTCAGATTCAGGTTCGGCAACCATGAAATTCAGGTTCAAATTCGGCTTTTCGGATGAGCTTCAACATTAAGTTCGTCCATGTATATATTTTTTAAATATAAATATTTTATAATAAACATTATAAATTAATATAATGTAATAAATTATAAATTATAATATATAATTAATATAACAAATATATATATATATATATATATATATACTTTAATAATATAAAACAATATTAGGGGTGGCAGGTGCAGTGGGGATCCTTCTGGATCCCAGAGGACATGTTGAACAAACCTTCGCTTGGGGCCTTGGCTTTAGGACCAATAACGAAGCTGAGTGGTTGGCTCTCCTTCAGGGAATGAAAATTCTAGCCAACAAAGACCTCTCCAGGATCGCGATCTTTGGAGATTCTTGACATGTCATTTATAAAATGATTAATGGATACACCACCGGCTCTATAAAATGTCCTCTCATGTCCAAGCGCTATGAATTCTTCCACATCCTTCGCACAAACAACTCAACTGTTGACGCCTTGGCGAACATGGGGGCCTCCTTACCCCAAGGTCATTTTTGCCTAAATGGCCAAGTCCCTCACCTCAAACCTATTCCTTAAGGGATCCTTGGGACTCAAGTTTATACCCCCATTGTATAATTTTCTCTTTCAAGGTTATCCACGAAGGGTCTAATGTTTTTTCTAAAGACCCCGAGGACTTACACATCCCTTATCACTCCATCCCTCCTCACCCTTATCACTCCATCCCTCCTCACTCCACAGCCTCGTGCCCTCCACTCTCCGCTGGCATCAACTACATGGACTCTCGCGAAGGATCTTCAGTCTTAACGAGCTATCCTGACTCTCTTCATCCTCCCGCCGCGTGGCTCCATCACTGCACCTACGTTCCCTCGATCCCTGCAGGTTTTAATGCTCACCTTCCTTGGGTTTATTGCTCCTGCCCCTCGCACGCTCCAGGTCTTATCGCTCCCTCCACTATGTCTTCTCCTCGAAGCCGTCCTCACCCTCATTTTACTCTTCCTCATTTTACTCTTGGCAATGGCTCTGTTCACTATGTGATTTCTCCGAAAAGAATTATGTTGGATGTCATTGCAAGGGATGACGAAGGCTGGTTGCAGGAAATCCCGTGGGAAACTCTTCCTCTCACCAGGGTTTTCGTGAAGGAAAGACTGGCTCTCGCCGCTTTCTCCACCTGCTTATGCACTACCCATTCTGGTGCTTCGCTGTGGTTTTCGAATATTGGCTTAGGGCTCAGCCTCTCCATTGACGACCAGTCCTTCATAGCAGGTAGTAATTCAATTTTGGGCTGTCACTGTTCAGGGTGGAAAGAGGGTGCAGTTGGCACCAGTGTTGCCAGAGCGTGGAAGCGAAGCGGGTGCGGGTGCGGGAAGCGGGTGCGCGGAAGCGTGTTTTTCAAAAAATGGCCGGAAGCGAAGCGTGGTCGGAAGCGTTTTTATATATATATATATATCTATAAATATATATATATTCAAAAGAAAACATGTAGAATGTCAAACTAGATGCAAAATTTATGAAACATGTATGTTTGTGATACTTCCAAATTTAGATTGAGATACAATTTCATTAGAAATGGCAAATGGACCTTCAATTGTAACTATATATGTAGGTGTTGCTTTTGTTGATCAATGATTTAACTTTTTTGACAGTAGACAATTTTTCAACATTAGTGACATTCAATTCTTCATATTCGATTGCATTTGTGAGGGTTCCACAATCTATAATTTATACCTTGATTTTTTAACATATAGTTGATTCGCTAGATGCAGTGGATGTCTCTTTGTCGATAAATGAAAAAGAGCAAGTTGCATGTGCAACCTCCATAAGCATAAAAAAATACAGCATAAACATGGGTTGACTACAACCAAAACACCTAAATAGCAAAGTCAACAATTTAAGTTGGCTTATGCCAAAACACTCATAGAGTAGCAAAGTGTGTATCCTCGAGACAAAGAGAAATATAACATCATAACAACAAACATGAAACATTAACCGAGCCATCAAGGCAAGGGAGTGGGGGTTGGTGTCATAGCCATCCAAGGATGGGCCCCATATAGTAAGCACTTGATCAGCCTCCATGGATTGTACAACATCCCATCCATCAAAAGTCACATGGGGTATAACACCCTCCAAGATTACAAAAGTCAGGATCACGAAGCCCTTACCCATTCATTACGGTAGACTAGTGAAGAGGTTGTGCACATGCTCATAGCACTCCCAAACTAATCTCATAGTATGGTACCTAGGCCTACCAATTGAAGAGCCTACAAATCCAACATGGGAGGGTGCATGAGTAGTGGCAAGCTCTAGGCCCTCTCTAACCCCTAAGAAAGCCTTAGGGCCCACCCACAAAGCCAAAAAAGAAAGAAAAAATAAAAAAAAATGTCAAAATATGACTTTTCGCGACTTCATTTCAGGAAGCTTCGGGGAAGCTTCTGGAGGAAGCGTGGTGGAAGCGTGGGGGAGGCGTGGGGGGAAGCGTGGTGGAAGCGAGGTTCGGGGGAATCGGAAGCGTGAAGCTTCCGGAAAGGCAGGAAGCGTGGATTTTGGGGAGGGTGCGAGGTTCCAAGTTTAGGAAGCGCGATTCCATGCAAGCTTCCGGGAAGAACCCGCTCAGAGCGAGGTTCCGGGTCGGATCCGTGGGGGGGGGGAACGCTTCGGCAACCCTGGTCGACACTCTCTCCTGCCGAAACAAGAAAGACCGCGACTCCCTCCTGCAGGAACTCAACACCCTTAAATTGATTCTTGGTGGTCTCTCTATCGACGAGCAGGCTCAAGTGTTTGTTGGTGCAGTTCGTGCTCTCCACAGCAATTTCTCCATAATTGAAATTTCTCCTGGACAAGGCAGAATGGCGCAGGCAAACGAGAATGCTGGGATATCAGACTTGAAGAAAAATCTCAGGCGTTTATATGAAATGATGGCCATTGGCATTATGGACAACAAGGAGATTGCTCGGGAGGTTAAGAGTATGGGGGAAGTGGTCAGCTACACTTCTTACCAGATCAGTAACCATGACTCCAGAATTGATGACACTGAAAGCAACTTCAAGGAAATGATGGGCAAGGTGCACAGAATCGAAGAAGACCTCCAGCGCTTGGTAAGCATGAACCAATGCAACAAGGCTCTTGAAACTCCAACAGCAGCAACATACCCCATGGAGGAGGAATCGGTTGTTCAGCCTATGAAACCCCCAGGCAACCCTTAATGGTTTATTAAGCTTTTATGTTTTATTGTCTTTTACTTTGTCAACAGTTTATAAGGGTATACACTACCCCAGGCATTAGATGTTTTGTAAAAACTCTCTATGGAGTTCTTTGGCCATCCCCATGGACCAATTTTGATTTCTCCACTTTTGAACTGCAAGAACTCTTCGTTCCCGCTTTTTCTCTGTAATGAATATGTGCACAGCCTGTTTTATATAAACCTTTTAAAGTTTATGTTAAATATATATATATATATATATAAAGCAATATTAATACTAATATAACTAATACAGCCTAAGTGGGCGTAATGGTTAAGAGCATGTGTTTCCTCCTAGGAGGTCACAGGTTCAAATCCAAAGGGGGATAAGGTATGTACACCTCTATAGACTTTAGCAGTTAAATCACTGCACAAAGGGGGGTCCCTTGTCCCACAAACAAGGGGGTCTCATACACCAATTGGTATCTCGCTTGGCGGTGACCTTAAAAATATATTATTATTATTATTAATATAAAACACATATATTACACAACATTAATATAACTAATCGAGGAATTTGAGCTTGCAATCCTCTTGCCCTGACACCGGTTGGGTTGACATTGGAATCGAGGAATTTGAGCCTACGATCCTCATGCCCTGATGTCGGTTGCATTGATATTGGAATCGGGGTCCTTAAGGGGCCAAACAAAAGTTTTCGACTTTCGTGGGCATAAGCCAAAGTGGCCAAGAGCTGCGAGTCGATGTCATAGAGATGTGGCAAGAAAGGGTCGAAGCCATTTGAATTCAAGCTCCGAGAAGACACCAAGAGAAGACAAAGAGTAGCAGGAAGTAGAGAGACCCAACATGAGTGGGGACAAGTATTTTAATGGGTCGTTGAGCTCTTTCACTATAAAAAAACACTGTAAATAAAAGGATTTGTCGTACAAAACCACATTGCTCGCATAAACCGACGAATTTCATGGTCGAACCATAACGAATTTGTTTTTTTTAAGTTCGGCAAACCCTGTGACTTAGCTAGTAAGCATTGCAAGGGTTGGATTTCCTGAAGGAATTGTGGAGCAATCACGGGAAATTCCTTCCTTGTGTTGTGTGCGGCAGCAGAAGAGAGTGCCATGGCTAGGATGGTTGAGTGAGATTCCTGTAAATGCTCAGTGGTGATCAAATTGGGTAAGCATGAGAGAAAATAGGTTTTGGGTTAAGCGAGAGGGAGGCATGAAGGTGTTTCCTTTGCCTTGGTAGCCTCATACCCTGGCTGGGGGGTGTTGTTTGTAATTGATACCTATGGTTGGGTGGAAAATTTCTCTTACACGGCTAGTTGCTTGGACCTTCTCTGTTAAAAGATAAGATTTCTCTTTGTGAAATTATTTTAATTAATTCCTATGATAAATATGATTGTTTATGCATAATGGATGTTTGGATAGAATTTAATTTCTGTTGTGTTTTATATTCATGGACTGCACATGCATCTGTTAGTTTATAATGTGGCCCATGGGGCAAAAAATTTTATACATGAAATTTGTATTTACCCCCCTCCTGTAGTCGAAATGATGGTGGGGACATTACAGAATGGTATCAAAGCTCTTGGTTAGAGCACCAGGGTTGTAATGGCTGGAATCCACATTTACAAGCAAAAATCAAAGTTTGCTCAAGAAGTGTTTGACAAAATGCTTCTATGAAAACCGTGATTTTACTATTTTAGTTATGACGGTGTTCAGACAAAGCCATGAGTTAGATCTTGTGGCCACCATCAAGAATGATAGATTAGCTTGAGAAAATCTGGGGAAAAAAATTGAAATTGGTATAGCCATCAATGAAAATTTTCAGTTTTGCTATTTGAGAGATAAATTTCCAGTTTGGGGAAAGGGCCAAGTGTAATTTCGTAATAAGCCCCTTGTTGCAAAACTTACATATTTGTGAAATTTTGAAAAATTTGAGGCAGGTAACAACAGTGCCATGTGGACAAATGTGTGACATGGAGGAGCCACATGGACAAGCAATGTGACATGGGCAAGCCATATCGAATGAGTGCACAGGTGGTTGAAGTTGGTCTCTGAGACTAAATGCACCCACATGAAAAGTGCATAATTGGGCAAAATTGGCAATTTTGAAAGGTTGTAACTTTCACCTCTAAGATCATAATTGAGCATGGTTATAGTCTTTGGAACATTGATATATAGGACAACAAAAGTACACAATCAAATTCTTAGGGTATGCTTCAGATGTTTCTCAAAATTGAACAAAAAAGTGCATGTAGTCTTGATTTGACAAAAATTGTCAATATGGGTAGTTTCCAAAATGCACGAAAATTAATTTTATAATTTTATGAGGATGCAATGCAACTAACAAGTGTGCTTAAATGGGCATTTTTGTAGATACAATATCATATCAAGAGTAGTTAAAGGTCAACATTCCATATAGTGCATTTAGGAAGTTTTTGTCTTGGTTGGGCCAAGTAAAATATCATCATGGATGATGCACAAGATCATTATGCAACTAAAATAGATACCATAGGAGAAAATATGCATGCTGAGAATGCAAACAAAATCTAATGGTTGAAGAAACCAAAAAACTCCTCCACACATTGCAGAGACTATGAGAAGTCTAACAATTGAGTTACAAAGTTGCATATAATGAAAGGCTCATTGGAGCACAAGAAGAACAGAACCAATTGAATGCAACAATGCTTCAAAGCTTGATAGACATTCAAAGGAAGATACAAAACTCCTCCAAACATTGTCGAGACTATGAGAAGTCTAACAATTGAGTTACAAAGTTGCAGAGCATATAATGAAAGGCTCATTGGAGCACAAGAAGAACAGAACCAACTGAATGCAAAAATGCTTCAAAGCTTGATAGACATTCAAAGGAAGATGCATCGTGGTCAGCATGCAAGAAATGAGGATAAGTGTGGAAGTAGTTCAAGGAGGCATTCTCATAAGAGGTCCCATAGCTCAAGAAGGATTTCTAAAGATAGGACATATACTCTAGAATTCTCTTTTAGTGAGCCCTCTACCTCTAAGGACTCCACTGAAAATTCAAGATCTTCATCTCATATGAATAAGAGGAAGAGGTCTTTCAAGAACAACTCTCATGGAGAATTTCGAAAGGCAAAACCTCCTACCTTTGATGGTGAAGTGAAATCTAAGCAAGAACCTGAGGCTTGGCCTCTTGGGATGAGGAAGTATTTCCAAAGTCCATGACTACCATGACTACTCTAGAAACATGAACACAAGAGTGGCCATATTTAATCTAAATAGCAGAGCATCAATTTCGTGGGAACACCTTAGGCAAGTGAAGAAGCTCAATGAAAGAAAGATTGTTTGGAACTTTGGAAACCATTCAAGAAGTACTGATAGGTATTATGATGACAAAATTAAAGAGTTCCATGAGTTAACATTGAGACAAATCAAGGTTTCCAAACCGTGCGAGCGAAGCAGGAGCCGAAGAGAGAGCAGGGGCTTGACAGCGCCATTTTCCAAAAAACGTTAGGGAGCAAAGCATCTCAAGAGTGTTTATATATATATATTAAAGTGGTTCACCATGAAAGCCGAATTTTACACCATGGCTACATCCACTTGGGAAAATATCTTATACTCACTAGGCAAGTATACATGAACTTGGGCATCATTAAATCACGATAAACGGCTCACCAGCGTAATATTTCATTACATACAAGGGCTCCCAAGGACAAATGTCCCCAGCGAGATTCGAACCCGGGTGCGGAGTGCAACAACCAAATCTCCCAACCACCGAAGCTACGCCCAATGGATATATATATATATATATATATATGTTGCAAGAAACGCCATCCCCTCCCACGTTTCTAATCGGTTTCCTACCTGAAACACGGAAACACATACCGTACAGCGTGGAAACGCGTTTATGTACGGGCTGGCACATTTCTCGAAAAGGAATCACATTTCGTCCGTACTAAAATGTGTTTCCAGTACGGATGGAGTTCGTAAGGCCACGTCTCCAAAAAAGTATTGCCCGACAGATAAAGAAATATCATTTTGTTCAGTGGTATTTAGCAATATTAAATGGTAATATCAAATTCTTAAAGTAAAAGTAATATTCTCCTTATCTTTCATTTTCTATCATTTTACTTAAATTTTTAACACTACCATTAATTGTTTCAGGATGTTTGAGAGTGGTTCCGACCTCATCGGACTTCATATGCAAAAAGTAGAATTTTAGATCCCATTCAAAATTCAACAGACTTAATAGTTTTCAAGATTGCAAAGTTTTCACTAGATTCTATCATGTATGAGGGTATGGCTTTGGCATTTGATCATGCACATCAGCCCCTATATATACCTTGAAGTTGGTGGTGTTGATTGTTGAACTCTTCTATCATGACCTTAATAAAAATGTGCTCTTCACTCAAGAAAAATCACTTATCAAGCATGGGAAGCTTTTCCTACCTTATTTTAACGATTGGATTAGAAAGTTTCATCAAAATTGTAGGGTGTTGTGTTGTGTTGACTAATGTCCTTGAAAGATCAACTTTGAGATTTGAGTTAGAGGCAAGGGCTAGAGCTTAGGGGAGGGAGGCGTAGGGTGTTATTGATGAATAGGGTACCAATATAGGCAATGATTCATCGACATGTAAGATTTATGATTTGTCTCACATTCATTTATGACTCATATAAAATGCCAAATTAGTTGCAGAATATGTGAAACATGTATATTTATGCTACTTCTAGATGAATATTCATGAATCATGGTACATACTACATACTACCATAGTACATTAATGATTAATCATTCAAGCATCAACTATCTAGCTGCTAACAATTACAAAGTTACAAATACAAACCATCTAGCAATTACAAACATACAAATTTTAAAAGTTAAAAATTAAACCTTAAAACCATATAATAAGAAGTAGACCATTAACTTACGAAATGAAATAGATTATTCATCAACTGTCAACATGACCAAATAGTTAAGTTTACAAAATAGGTCGTCTGCATAAATTCTAAAATGATAATTTAACTGAACTATGAAAACTCAAAGGTATGAGCATTGAAGTCCAAGACTCCAAAACACTAAAGTTTTACCTTCCTCTTTGCACCACCATGATTTCCCCATGAGCATCCGCGTGGTGGTAGTGAGCTTGAAGCAAGATGTAGCTGTGTAGAACCTGTAGATGGAAATGGAATTGAACGTGAAGGCCCTACTGATGCAACTGTTGTTGGAGTCCTAGTCTAACGAGGGGCCATGGAAGTGGATGGGGGTGGCATCTCAACATTATCATCATCATCAAAAAGATCATTCTCCAATTGCTCCAAAAGCAATGTTCCATCCTCCACATTGTCCTCCTTTGGATTGTAGCCCCAAGTATTAAATAATTTATCCATATTTGATTCCTCACTGTAATGGGACAACAAACGTGAGTTGTAATGCACATAAACACCAAGCTCTTTGCCTGGCTTGCATTCAACAAGTTTCTTCTAACGCTATCCAACACCACTCTACAGAAGAAGTAATCACCAACAACGAAAGCACCTGCATTGCCAAACGTTGTAGCTCTAGGACAACACCGCCATGCATGTCACACCACTCAAGAGAAGACAGATTCCCTCGATCTCTAATTGCATAGTTGGACCCAAAGGCACCATTGCTACTAATGTAGAGGCTCAATTGTCTCTGTATGGTATCACACTCATTAGAATATAATTTTTCTGATGCTTAGATATAACCAATTTGAACCTCTAGATCTTGGTGTGTTTTTCTCTTCACCCCACCACCAGCTATTGATGTTGAAAGCCACGATACATGATAGTAAGTTGGGGTAAAAGCACATATGCTAAGGCGTGTAATAGAATATTTAGCTTTTCCCACCATTTTTCCACCTCTACACAAATATGTTCATAAATTCACATCTTTAGGTTGAACAATGTCCTTAATCTGCCCCGACATAGTGTCCATTTTGCTCACACACCTCCCCAATGACCAGCTGATCTAAATCTGCAAACCCAAGCATGCTATAAATGGGCTTGGTGATTTGCAAAACATACTTGACCTATGACCAAAAATAACTATCAAGAACAGTGTCCTTTGCTACATCCATGCCCTCTCTATCAATGTTCAAGTCATCCCACTCATCACCATAGCACCCAATGCCTATCTTACCCTCAATAGTCGCCTGAAGGTGAGGTAATAACTACCAAATCTAGTCTTTGCAAGCTTAAGTAGTTGCAACTTAGAGTAAGTGTCATAAAATGCATTGACCCTTGTATGAGTTGTCACAAATTTGATGAGTTTCTTTCCTCGCTTGTACAAGGCATTAATCCATGCACATTATTTATGCTTGACAATATCATGCATCAAAAGGTTCAAAGTGTGCACCAAACAACCAACCCAAAAGATGTGAGGATACTTCCGCTCAATGATTTTTCCTATTGCCTTACAATTTGTTGCATTATCAATGATTACTTGAATCACATTTTCCGGACCAACCTCATCAATGGCTTTTAGTAGGAACTCTACTATGTTTTGAGCAAATGAAGTGATTGATGAGAAGTCATGCACTGCAAGAAACACTGCACCACTAGTTGAAACACCAAGGACGTTTATCAAAAGTTAGTTTCTAACATTAGTCTAACCATCAGATACAATGTTTTGAGCAGATGAAGTGATTGATGAGAAGTCATGCACTGCAAGAAACACTGCACCACTAGTTGAAACACCAAGGACGTTTATCAAAAGTTAGTTTCTAACATTAGTCTAAACGTCAGATACAATGGATACCCTAGTAACTTCCCACCCATATGTAAACCGTGCAAGACCTCTTTTGATTTTTGCTCTTTCCTTATCTAGTAATATAGTTCTAGCTTTTTCATACATGGGGCCTTTGTACCCAGCGGGGGCTTTGTTGAAGGCTTTAACCATATCATGCCAATAAGGGTATTGGAGAACATTAAATGGCAGACCACATGCATAGAGAAACCGCGCGACTTTTGCATTTGTATCATCCCTACTGAAAGGACATCTGATATTGTTCTCCTACCACCACCGAAGGTTGCACTAGTAGATGTGTTGCTACCAAATCTAGATGATGTGGTTTCGGATTGAACCTCTTGTTGTTTGGCATGAATTCTTTGTGCAACTTCCTCTATCTTCATGTATCTTCTTCTCTCTTCTTTTGATACATTAGGGAAAATTGCGATCCAACATAGGTATATGAACTGGTATAAGGTTTTTCTTAATGACAATCATGCATGCATAAAAATTTCGTGGTTCCACCACCTTCCCCCCCCTCAAGTTTTGTCACAAATTGCCACAAGGGTGCTGATGAAGTTTTGCTAGTTTCGTTGCCACCTTCAAGATCCTCATCCTCCTCCCTTTCAAACCCTTCATCTTCACGTGTTGGGTCCTCATCTTCCCTCTCATTCCTATTCCCCGCCAACACCATGAAAACCACAAATGGAAGTAGAAACCAAAAGAACAACATTTTTCTCAAGTCTTAATGGACAACCTGCAATAGAATGAAGAAGAAGAACGAATGGAAATAGGATAAGAGAATAGGCAAGATCCACCAACAAACAACACAAATATATACAAAAAAATACAAAAATTGGACAATGGGATTACCTCTATAGCTCTCCAAGTATTTGTAGAAGTAGATGGGAACCTTTGTTGTCTCCTCCAAGCGCCCACAAATCTCCTTCAAGTTCCCACAAATCTTCTCCAAGCTCAAGCCTCAATCACACAAGCTCTCCACTCCAAGCTCAAGCACAAAAAGATGAATGGAATGAGAGAAATGGTGAGGAGAGGAGTTTTTAAATTTTTATTTCTCCCTCACCTTCTCTAAACCCTAAAACCCCTTAGGGGCCCATTCAACAACAAATTAGGAAAAAAAATGTCATTTTCGTGGGAGCTTTTGGGGGTTAGCAGGAGCGCGCAGGGAGCACTATTGGAGCAAGGCTAGAGCGAGGTTGGAGCGTGGTCCCTACTCCTCGGGAGCTTCTTCCAGAGCGTGTGCTCGTAAAGTGGCAGTGAGCATGCCATCGCCCCCTAGAGTGCACTCCAATATTTTTGGACCGTACTCCAAGGAGCAATCTGGCATGCTCCAGACTAGAGCGTGGTTCAAGAGCGGGAGCGAGCCCTCCTAGGGCACTCCCGACAACCCTGGCCCAGGAGCTATTTAAGTCTAAAGTAGTATGTCTTGGGAGTTCAAGTAGAGCTTGGCGAGGATGCCAAGTATCCAATAGTCGGAGTTGGTACCAATCCTTTCCAACTCCACTCAGGTTACTCTTAAAACATTGATGATGTGTTATTTGTTCCAAGTCTCAAGAAGAATCTACTTTCAATTTCGGTCATGGAAGATAAGGGCTATGCAGTAGAGTTCAAGAATCAGCAAGTGATACCAAAAGTGTCATAATGCTATCCACAAGTGATACATATGTCCCGATCGTAAACATTTTACAATCAAATTCAAGCATGCCATATCTATCTATCTCACTT
The DNA here is from genome assembly GCA_001517045.1 of Pseudotsuga menziesii. NCBI lineage: Eukaryota > Viridiplantae > Streptophyta > Pinopsida > Pinales > Pinaceae > Pseudotsuga > Pseudotsuga menziesii. Next base: position 68,307 of record LPNX010564483.1, on the reverse strand, counting down.
ATTGAATCTACTTCCTATTTAGCATGAAACTCCTCCTATAATCTATTCCCATGGATCTTCAAGTTGCATGATACAAACTCATTGACTCTAATAAAACTCAAACTGCATGTTGTTGTCCCAACTTTGCCTTCAAGTAAGAAAAGCATTGCTGCACAAAAATAATAGTAGGCACTAGGCTGTATAATTCACACTTCGTAGAACAAGACGAACATCTAGCCGGTTGCTAACGTAACTTGACATGGGACTTTTCATTCGAGTACTTTTATTTTCATCATATGCCTCAAGTATAGGAAAAGCTGACAACCCTTACACACACTAATCGTAGCAATGAATAATGGATTAAACTTCATTACTGGCTTAATTTCCAAAACCTGCTATGACCTTACTGCAGCCATATTTCATTAGCACAAAAGAATGCGTTTGTATCATTATCTTACAGCGGGAAAAAGGGTCCACCTACCACAGCAGGTTTGTTCAATTCTCAACCGAACTTGAAGGCCTCAAGCCTTTTCGAATCAGTCCACAAATTAAGTGTAAAATATAAAGTCAACTGTATATATGGATCAGACCTGAATCGCACCCACTAAAGTGCTTGGCCTGCAACTCAACTAAGCATGTTTTTTTCATTTTCTGGGCCACTATCCCTTGCTGGTTAAAGCAAGCTAAAATTTACCAGAATCAATAATTTTTGTCCATTTTCGTAAGTAGCTGATCAGCAGCATTGAATAGTTGCATGTCAATATTGCAATTGATGTTCTATTGAATGATTACTTTGATTCTACAGAGGGACCAATGGTTCAATTACACCGTTTCCCTGATTCCTCGCCAGGGGAAACCAAAAGCGAGGCCTTTCCTTCACTATTATGGCTCCCTAAACTCCCACGGTTGTCAATCATGAGCACCGACCCTGCATTTGACCAAGGGGGTTCTCTTTTGTGGCAAGATTGCCCAGATAGACAATTTCTACCCTAAATCCTAAACAATTTCAAGATGAGCCCCTAACAGTTGCCCGCAAATCTGTAAAAACAAACCCTGAGCACCGGGAACCCATCTCCAAATTCTAATTACTGACAAACACTTCCAAACCCTAGTCATGGAACAATCCCATAACCCCCGATCATGCCCCTCAACCGAAATAAACGCAAAACCATGAAAAAAACGGAAAAAGGATAACCTGATCGCCCTAGTCTCACGTACTCTAGGATTTAAGCATAGCAATTTCATGAGAAACACCAATAAATATTAATGCCAGTCAAATCCGAAAAAAACGAGGAGGATAAGAAGAGCATATACCTGTAATGATTGGTCGTTCGAACCGCAGCTTTTACTTGAAAACACTCGCAAAACTTAGCGAACTCTTGATTCTATTCGCAGCGGCTCAGAGGAGAATTTCCTTGCAGGGTCGAGGGGTTCGATCCACTGTTTCATGTGCAGACATCATCATCATAACAGCCAGGGATGCCGTCACTCTGGTTACTACACGTTCCCTCCCTGCTATGTTTTATCTATCGTGGAGATGAATCGATCGATGGAAACGAGGGGTCATAGCATATTTTCATTCCATTCATCCGCTTCGCGAACTGAATTCAGATCCGGCAGTCAACAATTAGGCGCTAGATGGGAAGCCAGCCGACAACGTGAATTCAGATCCGGCCGTCAACAATTAGGCGCTAGCTGGGAAGCCAACAGACAGCGGAGTAGGTTCATCGTGTAGCTTGTCTGTCACAAATGAATCCAGTAAGAGGTACAGGTATAATCAAAGTTCCATTATGAATTTATGAGCAAGGTTCCATGTTTAATTTAAGGATATTTTATAGAATTTTTAATGATCGAGATTTTTACCATAAAAGTGGTTTTGAGAAAAATTCTAAGTGTTTCATGCTTGGAATATTTTTCCAAAAATATATAAATAAAAGTGGAATCCTTATTCTTCATGTATATACATTATATAGGTATATTTTTAATGTATTGAAATATAATTAAAATCTATGTTTTCAACATATTACTCTGGATTCAACAACGCATGCAGAGATCAGTGAACCAGACGATCAGCTTGAAACCTACGACCAGTAATCAACGAGCTGCGTGGAGATCAGCCTCCAACGATCAGCGATCTGCGAGGTCCACTGCTGCCATGCTCTACACAGGTTGGGGATCGGGAACCGCTGCTTCACGCAACTAGAATTTCTGAATTTTTTATTAGATCTGCATCATGATCGAAATCGGGGTCAACTGAGCCAGTTTCGGGAGATCTGTCCTCTTCGAGGGAAGATTTTGGAATGGATCCACCCTTGGATCTAAGTCCGGAGGAGTGTCAAGTAATTTTAGATGAAGCCTTCAAGGCTTTGGTGGCTACCACATCTTCCCCACCTTTGTCTGTCTCGGAATCCAACGATGTGAACTTCAGGAAGCGTGCAGCCGCTCCTCAAATCCAGATCACATCAGCAGCTTCAAGATTGAAAGCCCTAGCTTTGAGTGAGACAGGTTTGATAGGACAGTTTACAGGAATTTAGCCTTCGCTAAAATCTATGGATGTTTGGATAAACAAAAACTGGATGCCCTTAATATCTGGGGGGTTGCAACATCGTTTATGCAGAAAGGGTTTTTTTACCTTCTTGTTCAAAAGCAAAGTTGATAGAGATCTTATCTTCAAGAGCGGACCCTATTTCATGGGTCCTCATGGCTTATATCTAAACCATTGGAGCCTATCATTCGACCCAGAAAAGGATGTGCCATCAATGATCCCGGTTTGGGTTGGCCTCCCACATCTTCCCTTGCATTGCTGGAATGATGAAACTCTACAAGCAATAGGGAACTTTCTCGGCAATTACATTGACAAACCGAAACCAAAGGGTCCTTTGTTTTCTTGTGCAAGGATATGCATAGAAGTAGATCTAGAGAAAGGCCTGCCAAAAGCCGTAAACGTATACATGGACGGATGGGAACACATGCAAAAGGTAGACTACAAACCGCTACCTTAAGAAGTGCCATGAGTACGGTCACTTCGTAAAAAACTGCCCAAAGGTAGTTCAAGAAACCTCAAAAAAAATCAAGAGGGAGGATGGCAGCAAACAAAAAGGGGAAGAAAACTTCCTCTGATATCAAGTGAGGTGCAGCAAAAGATAAGCAAGGAAAATAATTCTCGACCAGCAACCAATTCCAGGCACTGCTCATGGAAGAGGGAGAAATCCCCCCCTTGGAAATAATAACAGCTGAAACATAAGAAGAAGAAACCCATGCAGCCACGGGTGTCCCTCCTCTGTCTCCTAGAAATGAAAGGAATGAAAAGGCTCTAGAAGGGTCTACAACACCAGGGGGAACCTGGGTAAAGATGGTAAAACATAGCAAAGTCACGCCACAAGGTTTCTCCCTAGAACAATCACCTTCACAAGGATCACAGGAATCACATGAAGTAGCCTTGCAACCAAATACCAGAGGAAGAAAGTCGCAAAGATACCTAGGAGAACAAGAAGCGAAAAAGAGAGTTAGAGCTAGGGAGACAAAGAAGTCTCGAGGAAATGAAACTCCTCCAGTATCCTAAAAATCCAGGAGGGGCAAGAACAGATGGTAGATCCCGATCAGGATCTCAATCATTAAAGAAATGTTGAAAACCGTCTCTTGGAACTGCAAGGATCTGGGAGGCTTAAGCAAAGTAGAAGCAATAAAAGAGATAATCAAATCCGAGAGGCCAGACATACTGCTGCTCCAAGAGACAAAAATGCCAGATGTGGAGGCTATGGCGCTTTCATGTCTTTTCTGGAAAAATAGCAAAGGTAAAGCCATAAGCTCCAGAGGAGCATCTGGGGGAATAGCCACCATAATCTCAGGTAAATTTTTGGTCAAATCAATCAAGGATAGCCATCACTGGTTATTGACATAAATTCAAGAAAATGAGGACTTAACCTTTTTATACATCTGTAATGTATGCAGGCCAACACACTACAGGGACAAGACAACATTCTGGGAAGATCTCAACAAACTAAAGGAGGATATGTGTGGAAAATATCTCATCATTGCTGGGGACTTCAATACCACTAAGCCGCAATTTGAGAAACGTGGAGTAACAAAGGTCAAGGACCCTTTTGGTGAGAAGATGGAGGACTTGATGGGGGATCTAGATCTGCTGGACATTCCATTGAAGAACGGAAAGTACACATGGAGCAATAGAAGAACCGGAATTGGACATGTAACGACAAGACTGGACAAATATCTGGTAAGCTCCACCTTCCTACAGAAAGACCTCCTCCCAACCTCTCTCGCTCTCCCTTCAGCAGTCTCAGACCATAAGCCAATTTCTCTGGTTTTATCCCCTCCAATCAATCTTGGGGCCATTCCTTTCAGATTCAACCCAATCTAGTTGCACGATGATAAAATTCGGGATCTAATCCAAAGGGAGTGGAATCTCCAACACTACGGATCGCCCAGTTACATTTGGGAATTAAAATTAAGATCGATGCAATCTGCCTTAAAGAAATGGGTTAAGGAAGATTTCAAGAATCTAAACAATCACAAAATCAAACTTCAAAGTGATTTAGCCGCTATACAATCCATAATGGAAGTGGACGAGGTGACTCCAATGCATCTAAAGCAAGGGAAAGAGTTGAACACCAAAATTCTAAACGCTGTAAGGAAAATAAAAGAGGTATGGAGATTAAAATCCAGATAGACGTGACTGAAAGGAGGAGATAGCAACACTGAGTACTTTCATAAGCAAACCAAGGTTCAGCAAAGTTACAACGGCATCAAGGAGTTGAAAGATAATTATGCAAACAAAATAATAGGGCAGAAAGAATTAAAGGATCATGTTTTCACTCACTTTCAAGAGCTCTACATAGACACTGGAGAGACAGATCCGAAAGCACAAGCATATCTACTCCATGGTATGCCCTTACTCATAAAAGACGCAAAGAATAGAGAGCTAGCGAAACCTATTATGGAATATGAGATAAGAAATGCAATCTGGTCCCTCCATGTTGATAAAGCACCTGGGCCAGACTGTTTCACAATAAATTTTTGCAGAGCAGTGTGGGATATAATAAAAGAAGACCTGAAAAAAATGCTAAATTGGACAAGGAAAAAAGACAAGATCGATGGGGCCACAAACTCATCCTTTTTGGCCTTAATTCCAAAAGAAAAGAGTCCTCTTACACTTATCGATCCAGGCCAATCTCATTATGCAACACTTCATATAAAATCGCATCAAAAATCTTGGCCACTAGAATGAAAAGCATCATCGGCCGTCTCATCTCATATTCGCAAGGAAGTTTTGTAGCGAGGCGTCAGATTCTGGACAATATTATTATCGTTTAGGAATCTATACACTTTAGCGTGGAAAGAAAGCAACAAGGTTTGGCTATTAAACTGGACATGGCAAATGCATTCGACAAAGTAAATCATTTTTTTCTCTTTGAGATAATGTCCAAGTTTGGATTTTCCAATAGATTTGTAAGATGGGTAACAACATGTATAAGCAGGTCATGGATCGCACCTTTAGTAAATGGTAGACCTTCCAAATTCTTTGAGGCAACCAAGGGACTCTAACAAGGTTGCCCGATGTCCCCAATCCTCTACCTCCTGGTGGCTAAATCTATGAGCAAAAAGCTACAACATTTGCAGGAGTCTGGTAATTTAAAAGGCTTGAAGATAGCTAGAGGAGTGAAAACTACCAACCATGCGTAGTTTGCTGATGATACCATTCTGTTAGGAGGAGCATCTACTACAATTGCAAAGAGATTCAAATGTGCTCTATCTACTTTCCTCAAAGCAACCAATGGCAAATTGAACTCAACCAAGTTAACAGTATACAGTTGGAACTGCCCCCCCCCGGAACGTTGGCAAAGAGAGAAAGGACCCTTGGATTTGAAGGAAACGTAACATGGAATTCCTTCAATTACCTTGGGATCCCAATCTTCAAAGGGGAAAAAGGGTTGTTGACTGGAAAGGGATGGTTGACAAGATCATGAACAAAATTAACTCATGGGGGACAAGGTGGCTTAATCCGGCTGGAAAGCTTATCCTTATCAATTCCATTCTTTCTGCCTACCCCATTTACGCCTGCTCGATCTCTCTAGCCCCCCCAAAAATTAAAGACTTTTCAAAAGAAATCAGAAGATTTATGTGGCAAGGAGGCAAATCAGACAACTTAATAAATTTTCACTTGGTGAATTGGGAAACTGTTTGTAGGCCAAAAATCTACGAAGGAGTTGGAATACAAGATCCAAGCAAAACGAACTTAGCTCTTGGAGCTAAAATTGTATGAAGAATTGTAACAGGAAAAAGAGTGTGGTGGAAGGAAATCATGCAAAAACAATATATGAATGGAACCAGAAAGAGATGTGTGGACAAGATCAACATTGATAGTAAAGGCTCATCGATATGGGAGCTGTGTAAGAATGTTGCACATATTTTAAGTGAGTGTTTGTATTGGAAACCAAGGAACGGGAAAGAAATCAAAATCTGGACTGACAAATGTGGAATCGCATCCCCTGCTAACTCACTGTAGGCGTTCCCAGAATTAAAGCAACGTTTGGATAGCATGAATATCCTCACCCTTCACGATCTCTCAGCCTGGACAAATAACGGTAGATGGGCCGGTTGGCTCGGTATGGAGATCGACAAACTCAGATCAAATTACCATGCACTCATCTCGGTGCTGTCAACTCTTATCCACCGCGCGCTGAAAGATGAAAGAGACTGGGGCAAATCAGGATGCTATACAGTGAAGGAAGGCTACAGTTCAGTGGACGATGTTCATAGCAGCTACAACATCGACATGAAGTGGAAAAAGATTTGGAATAAAGACGGTCTTCCTAAAATTAATGTGTTTTTTTTTATACTAGTCCACCGCAAAACGCTAACAACAGAGTATAACAAAAAGAGGCATGGACGGCCCTTTGAGATGCATTATCTGCAAAGAATCGAAGGAATCTCTAGAACATCTTTTTTTAGATTGCAAATTTTCTAGAGAGGTATGGCACCAAGCTTACAAAGATCTGCAATTCGATTTGACATTTCCAACAAACTGGAACGATCTATTTGTTTGTTGGAAGGATTACTATCAAGGATCACTCTTCAACAAACCAGATTTTGTGAGGGCTTGGGAAGCTCTTCCAAGATATGTCTGCTGGAAGATATGGACAACAAGAAAAAAAAGATTTTTGAGGGGAAAAAAATAGTCCGAGAAAAGTTGTAGTAGATGCAAAAACTCTTTGGGAGGAAGTTTTATCCATGATGGGAATGCACAGCATCAGCAGAGAACCATTGACAATAGAATAAAGAGTTTTGGCCTTCGATTTGCTAGTCCTCCAGCCACATCTACCATGGACTCAACCCAAAAAAAAATCAACTTTGCAAGCTTGGCAAATAAGAATGAACTTAGAAGATTTCAAAAGCTAGTAGAAGAAACTTGGCTATAGTTCTTTGTTCTTTCTCAGAGCCTCGAAAGGCAACTCTGGGATGGCAGGAGCGGGGGGAGTCTACTTCAATTCTGAAGGAATCAAGCTGAAAGAGTACGCTTGGGGAATTTACTGGAAGACTAAAAATGGGGTAGAATGGTTAGCATTAATAAAAGGCCTGGAGCTGGCAATGAAAGATGACATTGAGGAACTGGTGGTCTTCGGTGACTCGTGTATGGTCATTGGGGAAGCGCGAGAACTGATGAGGAATCGAAAGAACCTAGTTACTAACACTCATCATCTCCTAAAATGCATTGTAAATGATTACAAAGCTATGAACTTCCTTCATGTTTTGAGAGAAAATGATAAATAAGCAAACATTATGGCCAATAAGGGAGTGGAACTAGATTGCAGAGACCTATTATGCAATCAACATGCCTACGAGAAAAATTGGATCCCTTTATAGTTTACCTCTCCGGTACATTTTTTGAATGTTCTAGTTTTGTATTCTCCTGCTTGGGTAGTTTGTAAGGAGCTACAATACTCATAGAATAGGAAATTATAATGAAAAAATAGAATGGAAAATGAAGCACAATGAGGCATGGATTTGGTCTTCCTCTGGGAGTAGTCTACGTGCAAATTATTGTAACAGCTAGTTTCTCATTTTTTATAAAAGTTCTTCAACCATTTTTGTTAAATTATATATATATATATATATATATATATATAAGCTATTAAAAACTAAGATTTAAAGAAAATTTGTATTTTGTATTTTGTATAGATATATTTTTCATATATTGAAATATAATTAAAAGTTAAGATTTAAAGAAATCTTTAATTTTAAATTTTTTTAACCTAATTTTTTTTAAAATTTTTTTATAAAAAAATTATAACTACTTAGATTCATATTTTTTACAAAATANGATGGAGGGAGGATTGCTCCATAGCTAGCTTACTCCAAATCGGAAATCTATTCTAAGTTTTTCTTTATTGACTTTCTCAACCCTTATTAGTAGGTAAATTTTTCTTGCGTTGACTTTGCTCCTCCTCCGTACGATGGAGGGAGGATTGCTCCATAGCTAGCTTACTCCAAATCGGAAATCTATTCTAAGTTTTTCTTTATTGACTTTCTCAACCCTTATTAGTAGGTAAATTTTTCTTGCTCTCCTCTTCTTCGTCCTCCAATGAACAAGGTTCTTCGTCCTCCGATGAACAAGGATCATATGATTGCCAACCTTTAAATTTTAAAAACTGTTCCGTTTTCTTTTTAATTAGGCTTCTCCATTATAAACAAGTTTTTTTCAAGGTTGACATGTTCGATGACAATGCCAACACCTAAACATTGTATTTTCATAAAGTTTATATGTTTCATTAACATTTTGTTTAGAAAAAACAAAAAAACTTTTAGTAACGTCTTATTTCTATCCTAATTTAACATAATAATGCTGCTTTTTTTTACCAAAAATATATATAAAGCTGCTTTTTTTTTTACCAAAAATATATATAAAGAACGGCACCAAATCAAATTTTAGCATTGTATAATAATAAATATATATATATATATATATAAACCGAACCCAAAATCGACGCTTTAAATACCACTATAGTATGGGGATCACACTTTGGAACCTTAACACACAATAATAATAATAATAAAATTAAGAATATTGTCCTTTCTGTGTTTATCATTGAACTTGTGCAATGTGCAAGACACCCTTTCTCAGTAGCCTTAATAACTTACATGACGTTTTCTCACAATGGTATGGTTGTAAATACATTACGGTCCACGTGGTAAGTATGTTTATGGCTCACCTGTAAACTTGGTACATTGTGTTTACTTTGTGTATTCAAGTATTTATGTATGTAGCTTGGGTGGTTGGGAGGAATGAATGTTACCCTCCCCACCCAGGTTCTACTCTTGTAAGTGACATGATGCTTTTGTGAAGCCCTTTGTAATAAATGTTGTGAATGATGAGTTGACCATACCTTGATTCAGTTTGAATATCAGGTATTGGAATTTTCCGTGGAGTAGCCCTCTAACAAATGGTGAACCACATTTGAAAAAAAAGAAGTATTTATGTATATAGTTGGTTAATCTTTAGACCATTTGCATCTTTTTAGGTATGTGTGGCTGGAATATTGTAACACAATTTGTTGTTGAAAATGAGATTTTCAGTGTTAAAATTGCAATTTTTATTATAAAAAAGGATTCAACACCCTCGATTACTTTTGGGGCACTCAGTTTATGCAATTCTAATAACTGAAACTACTCTTTAAACAATTTCCGTTGAATTTTAACCAAAAAACTCACCAAAATTTCATGTGCAAATAATAAAAAATTTAGCTTACTACATGTATATATATTATACGATGTGCTTAGTGTATGTGCTAAGGTATCTATGTATATATTATCCAAGATAGAGGTTGTTGAACTTTTTTGTTAGTTCGCGGTGCTTTGACTCGTACACAAAAACATGGGATTTTTCAAACAGAGGTTGTTGTATAACATGTGTTGTTAGTTCGTGGTGCTTTCACATTGATGTGAAAAGGGGGGGCCTTCAACTACTAGTCAAACATACATTCTTTATTCTATCGTGTATGATATTTTATAAACGCTGTTAATCAATGATATTTTATAAAAGCTTTTGAATCTTTTGATTAATAATATTTTATAAAAGTATTAAGTTTTTTTTTTTTTAAATTTTCAATAAAATTAATACTTTTATAAAATATATAAAATATAATTATATATTAAAATTATTTTTGATGCGGGTGACTTAGGAGCAAGGATGGAATTTGACGGGTAAATGCTAGTCATGGGCCAATTTACTCATCAAATGCAGTTAAGATTTTACAGAGACCGTCAAAATCTGGCTTAGAATATAGAAAACTTTTCAGATTTTGATTGTTACCGGCAATTTTGACGAGTGTCCGCCATTTGAAATTCCTACCCTGCTTGGGAGGAGGGGCTAAGTGTGAGCTCAATTGGACATATGTTTGGCCCCTTGCCACCCACCTTATACCTTTAAAGTGTTTCATGGTGCATTATTCCTTCGCAAACGACAGTACACTATGGGTTAAATCTACCACCTCAAGTTGCAATATGTTCAGGAGTTTTAAGCTTAGTCGGAATAGGAGCATGACGATTGATATTATTACCAAACACAGAAGGTTTCTATGTTGGTTATTACTTCACGGTTTGATTATCATTGTTGGACCATCAATGGGAAAGTCAAGATATAGGTATGATTACCAATGCCAACTCCCTCGTGTTAAAAGGGCTCTACTCCATCCCTCGACGATGGTCGTTGGTTGTTTCCTTAGATGCTTGAATTAAATTCAAAGAAACTTTGAGAAGGGTGAGACTCTACATGCTTGGATTTGGACGAGAGGTGGGTGTATCATTTCAATAGCACAACTCGTGGCAAGGCCAAAGGGGAGGAAGCGGGTTGGGAAAGAGACATCCCACATGCCCCCAAGTGGAGAGGGAGATAGGCGAGGCAAAACAAAAGTTCTTCTAGGAGGTTTATGAGGTAGTTCACCAGCAAATGGAAAGCATGGAACAGGTAATTAAAAAGATTGAGGATGAGTCGAAGGCACATAAGGCTCAAATGGAGTGGGGGATTAAAATTCTGGATGTCAACTCATTCTATTCGTGGGAGACAAAGCATGGGAAAACCATCATTCCCTATTCGAAGATGAAAATGTTGATGGATTTGGCTTTGGCGGAGACTAGAGACAAAGCGGAGGCTGAGTCTACATGGACAAGGAACTAGATCTTATGCTTTCACTCCACTTTGGGCAACATCATGGAGGTTATCAAGGAGAGTTCCAAGTGCATTAACATTCTTTCCCAAGCCACCATGGGCAAGGTATTTGGTCCCAAACCAGAGAAGGAGCAATTGAGAGATCAGTCATCGCCCTCCATTTAAGTGGTAACCATTTTCAATAATGTCAAGTCTTCATAATGGGTCTTCCTCCCAAGCTCCTATGTCTTTTTTTGTCTTCTTTGCTTTCGTTATAGGTGTCTTTGCAGTTCTTTGTTGCTTTGATATAGCGTAAGGTTTATAGTCTATTTCAATACTGTGATGGTTATGTTCAAACTTATGGAGAGTGCTTATTTTGATTTAATTTTGGCGAGGCTCGACAGGTCAGGTTTCCCATCTAGCTTGTTGAGCCCCTAAATTCTTGATCATGGACTCTTAGCTTTTTGTATGGATGTCAAGTGGCTGATTGTTGGTTGTTTGATGTACTCTCTTTTTTGACATATTAATATAATGTAAATAGAACTTACAAAAAAAAATTAAAATGAGAAAATATAACAATTAATTACATTCATTGTATGTATATATAAATAGTGTTATATTACTTTATGGGTAAGAGGTAGAACTACAATCAGGTATAGTATCTTGGTTTCATGCCTGGAGCTAAATATTCGTGGATACTTGATACTACATCTCCATCCCTCGACGATGGTCACTAGTCATTTCCTTAGATGCTTGAATTCAATTCAAAGAAACTTTGAGAAGGGTGAGACTCTGCATGCATAGATTTGGATGAGAGGTGGGTCTATCATTCTAATAACACAACTCATGGAGGGACCAAAGAGGATAAAGCGGGCTGGGAAATAGACATCCCACATGCCCCGAGTGGAGAGGGAGATTAGCGATCAAAACAACAGTTCTTCTAGGAGGTGCATGAGGTAGTTCACCAACAAATGAAAGCATGGAGCAGGAAATTGAGAAGATTGGGGACGATTCAAAGGAATAGAAGCCTCAGATGGAGTGGGCGATTAAAAGTTTGGATGTCGACTCACTCTATTTGCAGGAGACAAAGCATGGGAAAACTGTCATTCTCTACTAGAAGGTGAAATGCTGATGGGTTTGGCTATGGAAAAGACTAGGGACAAAGCTGCTAGAGATAGAGACCAAGCGGAGGCCAAGTCTACATGGACAAGGAACTAGATCCTGCGCATTCACTCCAATCTGGGAAACAACGTGGAGGCTATCAAGGAGCTTTCCAAGCACATTAACATTCTTTCCCAAGCCACCATGGGCAAGGTATTTGGCCCGAAACCAGAGAAAGAGCAGTCTAGAGATCAGTTGTCTCCCTCCATTCAAGTGGTAACCATTTTTTATGATGTCTAGTCTTTGGAATGGGTCTTCTTCCCAGGATCCTACGTCTTTTTTGGTCTTCTTTGCTTTTGTTCTAGGTGTAGTTACAGGTCTGTGTTGCTTTGGTATAGCATAAGGTTAACATTCTGTTTCAATATTATGATGGTTATGTTCAAACTTATGGAGACAAGTTATTTTGGTTTAAGGCTCGGTAGGTCAGGTTTCATATCGGATAACTTTTTGAGCCCC